>CM034531.1:4762561-5043924 GCA_020002185.1 Paraescarpia echinospica | reverse complement strand
AATGTAAGTTCATGTCCTCTATTCCTTCTATCTTTCTTAACTGAGAAAAAAATATTTCTATCAATATTTTCATAACCCTTCAATATTTTAAACACTTCTATCTGATCTCCTCTCAATCTCCTGGTCTCTAGTGTTGTTAAACCGCATTTTTTAAGGCGTATTTCGTAACTAAGATCCCTCAGTTTTGGTATCATTTTAGTTGCTCTCCTCTGCACTCTTTCTAGCATATCTATGTCCTTCCTTAACGTGTAAGCCTCCATGCTTGAATACAATATTCTAAATGAGGCCTAACTATTGTTTTGTACAGCGGTATTATTAGCTCTTTTTCCTTATACGTTATGTTTAGCCTAATTAATCCAAGGATTTGATTTCCCTTTGAAGCTGCAATTCCGCACTGCTCTGAAACCTTCATATCAGCACTAATGGTTAACCTTAAGTCGTTTTTTTATAGTAGTACTTAGTACAGTACCCCCACTGTATATTCTACCTCTTCGTTCCCATGTCCTGTGTGGAGGCATTTACATTTCCCAAAATTGAACAGCATTTGCCACTTTTCTGACCATTTGATCAACCTGTCAAGATCATCTTGTAAATGCTGTCTATCTCCATCACTTTTAATCCTTCTAAACCTTTTGTATCATCCATAAATTTCAACACGCTTGCTTGTTATTTCATCATCCAAATGCGTTGATATATATTAAAAGAATAATATAGGTCTAATACTGATCCTGTGGTGTTGCCCACTCAATGCGATTTCCAGTTTGAAGCCTCCCATCAGCAACTACTACCACGTTCATCTTCTGTCAATCAGCCATTGTTCTATCCAGTTTATTATACCATTTCCTATGCCATGGGCCTTTAGTTTCAGCAGTAATCTTTGATGTGGTACTTTGTCGAAAGCTTTTTGAAAATCTAAGTAGACGATATCTACTGGTGATCCCTCATCTACCCACTTAGTGATGTCTTCCAAAAAACATAACATATTTGTTAAGCATGACCTCGCTTTAAAAAAACCATGTTGAGATGGGTTTATCAAGTTTTGTTTAACAAGAAAATCCACCATGTGATCTTTAATTAGTCTTTCTAATAATTTGGAAATCACCGATGTTAAACTCACTGGTCTATAGTTCTCTGACTTGTTTCTCGAACCTTTTTTAAATAACGGTATAATGTTTGCCTCTTTCCATTCTAAAGGAACCACTCCCTCTTCTAATGATAAATTGAAAACTGTTGCAAGCGGTACACTAATTTGTTCTACAATTTCCAATAGTAGTTTGGTAGGAATCCCATCCACTCCAGGTGATTTATTATCCTTCATGGCCTTATTTTCTTAGCTACCATTTCCGGGGTTACAATTAATTGTCCTAAATAGTCTGAATCTGCCCCCTTGAACTTAGCCTCTGGTACTGGCAGTGAACTAATATCTTCTCTGGTAAACACTGAACTAAAGTACTCATTCAGGTCTTCTGCCATTAAGAATCCCTCTGATATTATATTTCCAGCACTATCTTCTAGAGGACCGACCTTATCTTGAACTTTCTGTTTGCTTCGAACATACGCATAAAAACTCTTGCTGTCATGTTTTATATTACTAGCTAATTGTTGTTCATAGCTTCTCTTTGAATTTCTAATTTCAGCTGTAGCTTGGTTAAGTGCTTCTTTGTAACTGTTGTAGTCTTCATCATTTCCAGTACATCTATATGACTTCCACATCATTTGTTTATGCTTAATTTTTCTAATGGCTTCTTTCAATAAGTGTTTCTTTTTGGACCGTTTCCCTTGTTTTTTGAAGGGTACAAATTTATCGACTATGCACTTAATTTCACTCTTTAATATATTCCAGCATTCTGTTGCTGTCTTATTTTTCAGTTTGTTATTCCAGTCAATCTTTACTAAATATTTCCTCATGTCCTTATACCTTCCTTTGTGGAAATTTCTCCTATACTGCTTTTTACTATTCCTTTCTGATTTTACTTTGATGGTAAAATGTATCTGGTTGTGATCGCTACTCCCCAGTGGCTCACATATAAGTTGAGAAAGGAAAGTATCTTGAACTAAAACTAAAAACTTGTGGTCCTCACTCCCCATACTCTGAAGAGATTTCCATTGTATATGCCCGTGGTTAAAATCCCCCATAATAATACAGTCCCGTTTGCTTACTTCCCTTATAGCGTTTTGTATTTTTTTGTTCTCTTCTATGCTTATGTTTGGACTTCGATAAACTAACCCAACTGTTAACGTTGAGTTTCCTGTAACTATGTTACACCAAACAGCTTCTTCGCAATCTGCTTCTCTTTCTAATTTTATTTCATAAGCCTGGATAGATTCTTTAATATATAAAATAACTCCACCTCCCTTTCTTCCTATTCTATCTTTTCTAAACATTACATATCCTGTCAGTCCCAATTCAGCATCTGATATATCGGTGGTGGTCCAGGATTCGGCTATACCTATTATATGAGGGTCAATATCTTCTACCATAATGTTTAGTTCATTTCTTTTGTTTACTATACTCCTTGCATTTAAACAAACACATTTATAGCCAGCTTCAGAAGAGTTTTCCAGACTGTTGTTTGCTACATTCATACATACACACATAGATCAGTGACTCTGTATTATTGTACACAATTACACCTTTACTACATCAAGTATTAAATCATGATTAACATTTCAACACCAGTGTTTGTTTCTTAAGTTTGTTGTTAGTGGCTGGTCAAGACATTTTCTCATTACACGTGTAGACCAGCTTTGTAAGATATGTCAAATTTTATTTTTAACATGTTCATATTGGTAACTTTAACACAATTACACGGTAGTTGATAATTTGTTCCATTAATGTATTACCATCTAAGAGAATGATTAGGTACTTTTGCATATCCAATATATCAGTACAGCATACTCCCGTACTAACAATAAACTCAATGAAATGAATGTTACATTTTCATAATATTGATATGCATAACATAAAGGACATGTTGACAGTAAAAACTGCTGTGTGAATAATAACAAGTCTTGTAAGAAATCAGGGGCTGTCTTGTTTCACTAAGGAAATAACATCATTACAAAGAGTTTTATTAAATGTTACGAAAAAAAAACTGATTTTATAATTTATTTCAAATATCACATTTCAGCATGTCACTAAAGTTGGTACACCTAGGCATAACGAACTGGAAAAAATAATTAAAATATGTTTCAAAGAATACATTCACTTTTCTGCTCACAGGGTGATGAGAAAGAGTATATCATTAGAGAACCTGCTAGATCACACTGTTAGATGTTGATTCTATGATCTACCAGTGAAAGTGTCAAGTCCTGAGAACCATCAATAGCAATGACTCAAGGAATGCCAACAAATTCTACCAAGACTGTGTTGTTGAGTACATCAATTAATTTCCCAAACAACTTTGACCTTTAGAATGCCATAAAATTGCACATATTACGTTGACACAATACAAACAATTAATATTCACATGTAAATTATTTATTGCTCTCATTTTGAAAAGTATGGATGTTGGTGTAAAACGTGGCTCAAGATAATATGCAGTTAGAACGTTTTGACTGTTTATCATGGCTATGTTTTGTTTAATAAGTGGCTTACCGTGATGACCTTATGTATTGGGACACCGTATGTTTTGGGACATCCTAAAAATCTATAAAAAAAAATATTTTTCTGTACCGTACATTTTGGGACACCTTAATAAATATAATTTTTTGTTCCTATGTCCCAGACACACGGAATACAGGGCCATTGAGACACTCAAAATAGTTAGTAGCAGGGTAATAGACAAGGACAACATGACGTCAGGACTCGTTTGCATCCATAAATATTGGGACAGTGAATCTGAGATTTATTTTTGTGCACCGTTTGTTTTGGGACAGCTGATAATTAATTATTTTTAAGTGTCCCAATACATACAGTCATTATGGTATGTTAGGTAACAATTTTATTATGATGTTATTTGTGAAATCCATTTTTCTGTTTTGATTAGAAGTTAAAGAGCAAAATCAGTAAAAATTGCCCTTATAAGCTTATTTCTTACATTATCATTACTAAGCAGATAAATGTTAGTTGATTAACAATTAGTTGTTGAAGTACATTTGCAGTAGCTAACTAGTTACATAGCATTAATTTTCTTTGAACAGAAGTAAACTACAAAAAACCTTTAATTGAAAACATATATATATAAATAGATAAATCTATGCTCTGCGATTCACAAGCAGTGCCACTTTGTGACAATAGATTATTGCCGAACCTCTTTTTGAAAAGCCTGAAACAGTGCACATACAACAACTTAGCAGTCATGCATGAAGCAGCCTGTGCAGTCACGTGTGAAGCAGCATGTGCAGCATGCAAAAATATACATCTAGAATTGTAACAAAGCAAATACGCAGTGTCCGTGACCTGAACTAAGGCTTCATAACCACACGTGCAGTAAAGCCTTGCAGTTGTGAGATCAAACTGAGTCATCATGCCCCGGTGAATATTTCACGTGAAATAAACAGCCCCCAAGTGAGAATTTCATAATAGAACATTCACCCCTCTACAAGTACTCATGGAGTTTTCAGATTCACACAACACCAGTCACTTCCAGAAATAGCTCAGTACATTAATATGCTGCACGCTGTCCCAATTTCCAGTATAAGCACTTAATGCAAAGGCAATTGCAGTTAGGGTAATTTTTCAATATGTTGTTAGGGTAACCTCTCTGCAATTATCTTACCAGTTGTATTACGTCTGGCTTCCGTTTTTTTTTTTTTTTTAATATGCATTCAATTCCAGTGTGAAGCATGTTCATGTTTGTCAGATAATAAAGACAGTTTGGGGTAGCTGAATATGTTATGTATTCGTACGGAATTTAAAATAAACTAGCACTTGATTAGGCATTGAACTGTGTGCTGTATTTTGGCTTAATGACAATTCCTGATAGTATAGTTTGTTTTATTTAGTTGGAGTTTTTACATTATAAGACAGGATGATTAAAACATAGCCAACAGATTTTTAGAAGATATTTTTACATCAGACATATGCATATTATTATTACTATTGAAGTGACTCTGATATTTCAAATTTTGTAGATAAACACATTACAGAACAAGTTCATTGTGTATGTAGACTATTTACATACTCAATAAAAATAATTCTGTTTCTTCATGCTCACAGTTTCGATTCAATAAATTAAAGTAGATGATGTTTAATATGAGATATATTCAAATAATTATAGTTAAGACAAATCACTACACATTATAGTTAATCATGACATATATATATATATATATATATATACATATATATAACAATTTATAAAACCTACATAATACATACTGTATCACAAGATATGGATCTCATTTGACTAGTGTATTATAAAAAGTTACTGGTGGACGTATTATATAAATGGTTGGCTGTATAAACTAGGTCATGCATACCATGTCCCTTGAAATGACATGAAATGTCAACTGTTACAGTTGAGTACCCAGGTAGTTGTCTTTGGCAAATGTGCAGTCCTCAGGCAGTGCTTATCCAATATAAATACTGCTACTGCATCAAACAAGTCAGTTTGCAATGCAGCTTACACTCGGAGTCTACGCTGCAGCTTCTTCCTGGCTAATGTTAACTTGTTGTCAACATTCTTTTAAGTTATCTTCTTTTGTTGCATGTTACCGGTGTCACAAATCTTGTTGTGTGTACCATCATGTCATCTAGTGCTGGCTGTCTCCCTTGTTGCACAGGTAGAGAGGAGACCTATTCATTGAAGGCCAGCAATTTGTTCCAACACTTGCACCCAGGCAACATTATCAAGCAGGCCCATTCCTCTCTATTGTGCAAAAATCTGTCATCGCCAGAGCTAGGGCTGTCTACGAGGTCACAGCAGATAATGTTACTTTTTTGGTTTGTTAGCTTCTTACCATACTATTAATATTAGTACCGGGTAGTTGTAATCTAAGTACTACTTACTCATTTAATCTTGCCATAATCATACATACAAATGTCAAACAAATTAGCAGTCAGGAAAGTATAATAATATAGTCAATCAAATTTACTGAGTTTATTAATTCCAAGTGTACAGAAATATAATTCTTAACAATTAGTTAATCTTTACTACTAACATTAATTTAACTTGTTTGAGAAAAATAAGAACAAGTATGGAGGTAGTCATTTCCAATATTTGCTGGGGTAAACCTGCAGATCATAAATGATGGTGAGTAATCGTACACATTAATCAAAAACTGTTGATACCTTAGAAGATAATGATGTCCTTGTCATGTCTCTTATGACTCACTTATCAGCAACAGCAGTCTCGTTGCACAACCAAAGTGAAAGCCAAGAACCTAGAGCCCATCACACCACTAGTGCTAGTGAGTGCCAAGTAACAGAAGGAGCCTCAGCTGTTGTGCAAGTACTACAGTAGAGTGCATGGTGAACTAGGATCATGGAAACCTACTCAAGCTACAGAACACACCTTTAGCTGGCACCACAAGTGAATTAGCATGAAGAGGGAAGCAAGCAGTGACAAGGTGGCCAGGCATTGTTGGAAGCAGTGGTGGGAACTGTCACCTTACCACTGGTGTGAGTGTCCATCTCTGCCAGGTGACCACCAGTGGACACAATGCCACATGCCCACTCACTCCTGTCCAATAAACAGAGAAGGATAATGATAGGCATCACACACATGACAACAGGGGGTGATTTGAGAACTCTTGTTGCCAGACCAGTTACACAACCTGCTATTACACTACACAATGCTGACACTGCTCACACCATGTGAGTACCCAGACATCCACCATCAAAACAACAGTACAATGTTACACCCTGGAGACAACATCACTGCTGCTATTGTCCACAATTTGTATTTATTATAACATAATGCAAGGTAGAGCAAGAACCCCTCCAGTAATCTAATAATTAACAAACATCGGTATTTTAAATTCTGCAAGTGTGGACTATTTGGGAACAGGAATGCTTCTGAAGTATAACAAGAACAGGAATGCTATCCAAGTATACTATCGGTGTTAACTTGTAACAAGAACAGGAATGATGTCAAAGTATTATAGTGGTAACTTGCAATAAGAACAGTAATGTTATCGAAGTATTAGTGTTAACTTGTAACAAGAACAGGAATGATGTTAAAGTATTATAAGGCGATACCAAATTTATTATTCGGATTACGGACCCACCGACATTGTTTTTGACAAAACGGAAATAACAATAAAATTGCAATTTTGAACTTTTATATCTGATTGAAATGCCGAACCAATGATTGACATCGTACCGAACATTGTATGTTAAACACTGTTTCACTGGTTGTCGCGCATCTTCAGTCTACGATCCAACAAATCTGCGAAAGTCCAAATTGTTATTAATTGGCTGAACCAGATGCTGCAGTGTGGTTCAATAAATTGAAGTTTGGTGCTGCTTCCCAAAATAATAATAATAAGATAACTTCTATTGCACCTAAATCCTTGGAACCAAGCTCAGAGGGGCATAAAAAGGATTGGTCAATCTCAAAATCCATAAGTAGTATTCCAGTTGTCAACAGATGGGTCAAGGCTCTAGGGAGCTACAGTGGATAAGCAAGGTTGTAAAGATAAGTTTTTAAATGACAACAGAATTTTGTAATATTTTTAACTGATCTAACACTAAGAGGGAGCATATTCCAAAGAGTTGATGCAGCAACAAAAAAAGCCATAGTTCCAATGTTAGTGTTGACTCTAGGAACAAAAAGTAGGTCAGAACTAGATGATCGAAGCTGGATAGGTTTTCTTACAGGAGTAAGCAATGAATGCAAATAAAATGGTTGCCTACTGGACAGTGCCTGGTATGTAATGGTACAGATCTTAAATATGATACGATATCGTACAGGAAGCCAATGCAAAGACTTCAAAAGTGGTACAGAGCGAGAAAAACGAGGATATCTTGTAACTAATCTTGCTAGACAATTTTGGAAACACTGAAGTTTTGTAATATCCTTGCTAGCAAAGTTATAAAGGAGGGAATTGCAATAGTCAAGCCTGCTGCTAACAAGCGCTGTTGCAATAGTTTTAGCAACAGAAAATGACATATACCGGCGAATATGGCGAAGATCACGAATATGATAAAAACAGCAGCGACATGTTCAAGATATGTGTTGTCGGAAATTGAAGTTACTATCAAAGATCACCCCTAGATGCCGCACCGAGATTGCTGCATTGGAGTACCAATAATAATCAATTCAGTTTTATTTGCATTTAATTTCAAATTTAACTTTAATTATCCGACACAATCAACAATGTCATTTCCTGTGTTTGTAGCGACGCCACTCTGATATCGACAGTATGTGTTGGCGTTGAATGCGCAGATTGTTGTTGAAATGTCAGCGAGTGTCCTTCCGGTTACTACGTGAGCAATTCAATGTTTAACCATTTATTTTCTTGAACAATGACAACATTAGTGCCACCGAAATTAAGCAAAAGGGCAACCCGAAGGCTGACATTTTAGACTCGATACAAAATAGCAATAAAGAAAATAAACTGCCAATGTGCAACACAGGTGAAACCAGTAACGTGCGCATGTTTAACGCACTACTCATTCTGTCTACATACAAAAATCTGAACATCAGATTTTGGGCAATCAAATTGGCATGCTGGGAAAACGAGTTGTAGACATTCTCTTCAATGCTTGCACAGTCACCAATGCATTGCTTCAGAATAGAATAGAGTAGTTATATTTGGAGGTACGACAATCAAATCCTAATTATGCCATTCAAATTAATATTATCACAGCAAAATATATCCTACATCTAATCTACACGTTTATGGCTGTAATGTTATCTGCCAAGTATTGTTATCAATTCTTGTTATTCTAAATTCTAATTCTTCAAGTTTTATTAAACTTTCATAAAAATTTGTGTCTAATAAGTTTTGATACAAAGCTAATTAATGTTTTAGCAATGCACTGTATGACTCATGATAATTCATGTATTTACAAAAAACACTTTTCTCGTGCAATGACTTTTATTTTATTCCCCCCTCCCTAACAAAAATGTCTGAAAAATCTGTAATCCTAACAATAAAATTGGTGTGGCCTAATGTTAACTTGTAACAAGAACAGGAATGATCAAAGTATTATTGATAAAATTGATGTTGTATCACTATTGTCAGTATTGTGATCATATTCGGTGGGTGCTGGGCTTTCTTTGACAGAGGCAGCTCTGGGGAAAAGGGGTCCCTGAGAGTGATTTAGTTCTAAATAAATGGATCATGTATGTCTGAGATAAACAGTATGTCAATTAAGTATACAGCTTGACTTAATTAAAAAAAAGCTTGACTTAATTTAAAAAAATTCTGTCTCAGATTTTCAATGAAAACTGTCACAGTATTAAAGGTGGTTTCTTTTTATTCGCCATTGCATCTTAAAATGCTATAAAATGGTGAAAAATATAAGAATGTAGTTGTTTTGCGAGTCACAGGTCCACAGCTGCCATCCCATATAAGCATCCTATATGACCCTTTCATAATTACTTATATGTTGCAAGCACATTTAAACACAAATCTATTTCCTGGGACTGCTTATTAACATTTCCAAACATCAAGCAGACAGTGCACTTCTTATATAGCACAATTAATTAGCTAGGCTCTGTTGTTTAATTATCAAACCAGATGGAGTTTCATTTTAGTAGTCTATGCTAGCAGATCTACTCAAATACAACATCTACAAAACATAAATTTGCAATGTTTTGTATCATTTTTCAATTGTTTTTATTATTATAAAATACACCATGTATTTTATTATAGCAGCCAGTTAAGTCACAGTAGAGCTGCGAAGGTACTGTTTTGGTGGATGTTCATAAAACTAGCCTAGAAATATTCTCTTTACGTCATTGTGACTTTTGAGACTACACCCATTCTCTTCTGGTGTGGACGAAGTTAAACCATTGATGTGCTTGTGACAAAGCACATACTCGTCTCGGAGATCATAAATCATTTGGGCACAAGTTTTGCTTCATAGTACACATCATAACTGTTAATGCAGCAATATTAAACCAAACTCTACTTCTCCAAAGTATATATACTAACAGTGTAACAGAAATCTATTCCACCATGTGATATCAGTGAGCATATTAATGAATACATACCATGACCATCCTGTTATATTACGGCATACTAACATATCATTTCTACCTTACTCACACATCTGCTGAACCACAGACCATATTGCATGGTGTTGTGACATAGATGAATAATTAATAAATGAAGACCGTTCTCATGAATCTATTAGTATAACCAGTTAGACACTAATACTGCTTTCTAAACCAAACAGTCTTACCAACCAGCAGTAGTACATTTTACTTAATTTTCATGACAATAAAAACAGCAAGTGCTACTGGTGAATGAACAGGTACATATAAACTTATTTCTGCGCAGATGATATATTTCAAATGATAGCAGTGACTAAGAAAGTATTTTTACTAGAGCCATACACTATAAATGCCATAGCAAAACTGCCTGGCAATGCCACAAAAGACACACCACTTCTCCTAACAAGGTTATATGTTTTAAAGTGTGTCTCGTGTATATTATATTATCTGCATACTTTCAATCACAATAAAACTGCAATTCAAAAACAGATGCTACTTATATTAGTTCTACACAAGGAATCTGATTGCACTTATACAATGAACAGCATTTTAGACTTGTAACTGAAATGACATTTACTATTCAGCAAAACAAAAAACATTTGCCATTCAGCAAAATAACAGAAGTGCAGCTAACCACAACGGGAAGACGATGCACAGCCCTTATTCATTGAACAGTGTGTGGTGGTTCATTCTACACAACTCAACAGAAGTCTCTTGCACCATGTATGTCAGTGTATGGTGGTTCATTCTATACAACTCGGCAGAAGTCTCTTGCACCATGTGTGTTAGTGTGTGGTGGTTCATTCTACACAACTCAGCAGAAGTCTCTTGCACCACATTTTACCACTGACTATAACTTTATTATTTTTGCAGTACATTTGATGATGCTGTACGTGTCAGTCTCCCTCCTGTCCACCGCGCAGGTGCACTCTCATTCTTGCTTAACACTAGGGCAATGGGTGGGTCTAGTAACTATGACTACTGCCATATCACTATGCCTTTAGGCGGTGCTAATAACCATGAATACATGTCAATCACTTTCCTCAACTCTATATAAATCTTAGTTCACACAATATGTAATTCTAAGATAAAATGGGTATCATTGTAAAGCTGGATGTTGCATGTCATCATTCACTGAACACTGCCATATAGTGTGGGATTTCTTGGGGGGTTTCCGGGCAACGAGAAAACTTCCCTGGGCATGCCCCTGCACAACATACTGAACAATAATAATTTCTTTATTTACATACATACAATACATACATACATATTTTACAAAACTACTATTTCCCATACCTAGGGCCTACATTGAAATAGTTCTGTATGCTCCTGCCAGTACTTATTATGCTTTTCTTGCAATTATGATACCATAGTTTTATTCCGTTTGCAATTATGTGCATGTATATGCTATATTTTACATGTAATTAAACTGTACATTGCTTTGAGCAATTGATTTTGCAAATTACTATAATTATATAGGTGTATTAAAATCATATTTTATTTATAATAATATTTGCTTTATTCGCAAACTCCACACAACACACATGTGCATTATTGCATTCTACAGTTGTGATATTAACAATAGTTACATAAGGCCAGTAAGTAAAAGATTTCTGCTACTTGAACCATCAATAAAATTAAGAGATTTAGAACTGCAACCAGCATGTAACTCTATATGTCAAAAGTTCTAATACCAGTAACACAATAAGTAAATTACTATAAATAAACATTTCAGTAGCATTACGATATCTGTCAAATCCTAACACCATTTGGAACATATTGTTGTAAGAGACATCAAATTTTCTAATAGCATATATTTATGAAAGCTCCATCATAAAGTACCGTAAATCCTGTATTTGTAGCCGCACCCCTAATTAATGCCACACCCCGACTTTTGACCTAACCCCTGACTTTCCTCCATGCAGTTTGTCACAGGTGAAAACCTTATTTAAAGCCGCACCTGGACTTTGAGCCAAGACCATTTTAGTCCTGCGTGTGACATACTTCCGTAGCGCACACAATTACAAAAAATTAAGAGGTTCCATAAAGAAAGTCATAACTTCGCTATTAATTATCATAAATGAATGAAGGTATAATTTTTTTGGTAAAAGACTTGATTGTAATGTGTTGATAATAACTACATCACATTTTACTCCAGTGCAAAGGGGCACTTGTAATGGTGTTGTGTTGACAATCAGGTGAAGCCTGGCTTCAGCAAAGCTAAGGTGTGAACGTTGTGCTTGGAACTTGGCTTAAAACATCTACACCCGATACCACAAGCAAGCGTCTGAACAAAGCAGACAGTTGTTACAGTTGATGTCTGCTAGTGTGGGACAGTTGCTAAGTATGGCGGATGCCATCATATTCAAAATTTCAAAGATGTTTATGTGCGGCCACGATCCGCATTGCTGAAGGCCCAGACACGGATACGCGGGACGACGCCGCCATGCCGTTCCTGGCAGCGTTCTTTGATAGCAACAATGAAAGTGACTTTGGAGGATTTTAGTTGTGAAATGGATGATGCCATCATATTTGAAGATGTTTGCCCAGTGCGCGCGGCACGGATACATGGAATGACACCGCCGGAACGGCATGGCATTATTCAACGGTGACGATGAAAGTGATTTCGATGACGATGGATTTTAATGTTTTCACATGTTTTGATCTTTGTTTCTGAACACTTTTATGGACACAGGTTTTTATGTGTTATGTAATTATTTTTTTGCACCAGTGGCAGTTGTAATACAATGTTTTATTGATACATCCGACTTCGTTTTATCGGTAAGTTTTTTACTTAGTATAAACGTTACTACTGACAATCCAGTGAGCCAATTTCACAACATTTTCGGCAAATTACTGTATTTAAAGCCGCACCCCAACTTTGCCGTCATCATTATCATTTCGGCTACACACTACTGTAATTAAAGCCGCGGTTACAAATACAGGATTTACAGTAGTAAACAAAGTTTTCTTTATATCATATGAACAATGTTCTTATGATCATGTTGTGTCGTGCAAATGACTGGCGGCATTACCTAGATAATCATAGACCTAGATCATTGTCATTTAGCGTGTACTGTTATTATTATTGTGATCAAATAGTTTACATATAATGCTTAAATTAGTTAGTTATTTTTTCAAAGCAAATTTATAATAATTATTAAAAAACATATTTAAAGTATACGCTAGTAGACCTATTTTAGTAAGCAGTACGATAAGCAATGAGTCTGAGACCAAAGAAGAACTGAAACGCAGCGCAGTCGGGAATGTGCTCGGAACTATAACACCAATGAGCACAGTTCTGATGCGCCATGTTCGAGCACTACAACATGCACACGTATGCATGTTGAGTGCTCGGAGCTTTATCACTGACACACGCGGTTCCGATGCTCGGCTTGCTGCTCCGCATCCATGCACCGGAAAGAAGCCACAATAGGCACATGCGCGCTTAGTGCTCGGATGTTTATCAATGGGGCACATGGTTCCGATGCTCGGCTATGTAAGAATGTCGTAACATTTATATATCAATTAGAAAATGTGTAGTGTATACATGTACCTGGATAGGAGAGGAACATGTGTAGTGTATACATGTACCTGGATAGGAGAGGAACATGTGCACACATGTATAGTTTTAATTTAGTACTTAACAATGATGATATTAACTAACACTAATGTTTGTCCCCTAAAATCTATTATATATATATATATATTATTATATACATATATATATATACTCCTAACAGCAGCATACGTCGATCAAATATGCATAAGGGACCGCTATAGGCAGACCAGAGCCGGTCTCCATAAACTTTTGACCCCTGGTTGCGTAGACAATATTTTTTATTTTAGAATTCAAACTGTTAGTATATGTAGTATACCCAGACATATAATGATATCAATAATTATTTGCACCCAAAATATATTTTGGTGATTTTCAGAGAAGTTTGTATATCCTATCTCTCATAATGGAGCAGTCGACATATGCTGTTGTTAGGTTTATATATATATATATATATATATAAAACGGTATATATAAATACATTTTATTTGATAATGACATGTACAACATAAAAATATTGTGGTGACATGAGAGAGAGAGTACTCATCATGTTAGAAGATTTGTAATAATCAGTTCATTGTTATGTTTTTGCTTGTAGCTCCAAGGCAGTTCATCTTCAAGGTCACCTTGGTTGGATGTGGTCCATTTGGCATAGAAAACATCAAACGAAAATTTGATGAACTAAAAAATGCCTTTAGATCTGACCCTCAAATGTTTGTATCACATTTTTCTCTGATAAGTTTGCTACACTTGATTTAGAAACTCATTTGTATTAAAGACCAGTTTGTGTGTTCATACTGAACTTTATAGTGTAATGACTGATAACAATGAAAATGGATTGTTTTCATGTTGCATAAGAACATTTTCAATCTAATCATAATTATTACTGACTATAAATGTTTAGAGCTGTCATACATGTACATCTTTGTGCATAATAACATCTGCTAAAGGGCACAGAGTACATGCTAGCACTCTAGTGCTAGTATGCCTGATCAATTCCACTCATTTCCCACACAAAAAATATCTTTCAAATATCACCATTTTATAGGTACTACATTACTGTGCCAACACAACAGGAAGGTTAACCCCTAAAGAGTTTATGTTGTTCATAAAAAATGGCATATATATATATATATAATTTATATATACATATATATATGACTATTCTGATTGTTCATAATATGTATTTTGAAGGTTTATTTCAATATAGAATGTTCTGAAATTTATAATATCATTATGTAACCTGTGCAATGAAGTAGTGAAAATGTCAAGTACACCCATAACATTCGGAGATGTACGTGCATAACATTCAGATATGTATGTCTATATGTCCATAACAACAGATACTTGAACCAGTGACCTACATACTAGAAGGAAATGAATTAATTTCTACTTTATTTGGAAGCTTAAAGTCTATGTACAAACAAATATTTTTGTTATATTTTCATGTAGACATACCTCACAGAGTTTATGAAATGTTTGAAGCAACATTAAAAAAATAATGTCTCTTCATACATCTATAATAGAGCTATTTTTAGAACATTTCTTAAACAATTATGAAATTGGAGGGCTATCATTTGTCATGGTAATAAAGCTAGGTAGGTTACACATAACAACATTTTCAAAATCCATCTATTCCTATTTGGCTGTATTGTACACCTTGTCAAAGTGTCCAAAAATGTCTGAAACGTACATCCATAGTGACGGAACTGCCCAGTAACAGCATGTTCTAAAAGCATCCATTCAGTGAGTGAACAGTGCTGTCAGAGTGCTAACACACTTCACAAATGCCTTACTGGCTGCTCAAAGCCTCGCACCTTACGCCAACTCTCATTAATTAACCTAAATATCTAATGCAGCCAACCTCTTAATATTCACAGCTAATAGTAATCCACGCTGAATGAGTGATTTATACTGAAGATGACAGTTAACTGCAGGTTATCATCAAAAACAGATATACCCATTACCCGAATTCATGAAATTTAAATGTGTTAAGTATAAAACTAGCAAGAACTTACATGTATGTATACAATAACTCCGTAACAGAAAGTGCCACTAACAATATTCAAAGACTAGAAAGTAGATAATTCATATATGGTCCATTCTTGTTAAAAGTAAATAAAACATACATGGTCCATTCTTGTTAAAAGTATACAGTAACAGTAAAGTAACATGTCAAAATAAATGTTTAATTGTTTTTTAGCTATTAATATCAAGTGTGCTGATATACACATAAAGCAGCAAAGCTTGATCTGAAATATTAATGGTGAAATTTTTTACATGTGGTTAAAGGGTTAAATTTGATATCTACCAAAATATAATATCTTAAAAATTACTTTACTGATTTTGAAACTTTTTGCATATTTTAGTTTCTCATGACAGCAGATATTTCACACAAATATAAAACAAAATAAATCTGCAATTTGAAATGTTCATAACTCTAAATGTTCATAATGGTAAAGTATCCAACGCATTAGTCAGTTAACCATCTTTTAAATGTAGTATTAACCAGACCTGGGGCCGAAGTACTCGGTACTCATGTACTCGAGTACATTTTTGAAGTACTCGTACTCGTACTCATGATACTTATGGGTCATGGACTCGTACTCGTACTCATTGTACTCAGATTTTACGAGTACATTACGAGTACATCTGAGTACTTTCTCAATATGTACAGGGGAAAATAAATATATTTGATTATAAAATGAGATTTTCCTTAAATATTTAAATGTTCAACTATTTTTTAAATACTTTGTTATTTCTGATAGTATACAACCTTACCATCCCTACACATCCCAGTGCATCCTCATTCTCTGATAACAATGACTATGATACCCAAACATGGCAACAGGCAGCATCTTTTCCCAGTCAGAAACACCCTGTTAAGCAAACAATAATTGTAGGCTAGCAGTTCAGGCCATAAACCTGTTTGTTTAATTAAGCCATAAAGAGTCAATTAGCAGTTAACCCACCAGTTAGACAGGAAATGCCTTTGATGTAGTATGGAGACCATGCCACTTGGCACTGGCTGACAGTGCTAACTGCTAAGAACAAGAACTGCCAGTCTTCCTCTGTAGAAGTAAGGTGGCTCAAGTCCGACTGCCTCCTACACTAGTATAATCCCATGCCAGCAGCCTGGCTAAAAAGTCCAAAGGGGATGCTGAGCCTGTTATGTGGACAAGTGCTAACCCTCTCAACAACTAGTAGTCTACGATCAGAAAATATAAATTGCAAACTTATAACGTCAGCAGATGAACGTGAGGTGAACGAATACCTCAGTCAGCCATGTACAGATTGAAGAAGAAGAAGGTAAGTTCTTATATAGCGCAGTATCCAGTCCTCAGGACGGCTCAAAGCGCTTAACACTTTACTCCCTGACAGACCTGTTCAATCGAACACCATCTCGAATTCTCTGGGAAGCATCCAGAGAAGTCGAGTGACCTCACAGTGACCCACTGCAGTTCTGAGTTTTCCAACTCTGGCTCAGTTGGTCCCTCACCATCTCAGCATGCCAGCCTCATCAGCCCCAGTTGAAAGGGTATTTAGCATAGCGGAGAAAGTATTCTGCCCTGAACAGTGCAGCCTGAAAGACTCAACCTGTGAACAACTCATGTTCATTCGGTGCAATGGCAAATAGATGATAAGATTATAGGATGCCACTGAAATGAATGCCAATGAAGTGAATTTCATTGTTGATGAAATAGAGGTTTTTTAGTTTTCCTCATAACAAATTTATTAACTGCCATTACATATTCAATTGTGCTGAGTTATATAAATTAGATTAATTAATAATTTTAAAATACGTTATTATTTAATATTTATATTTGTTTAATGTACTCGTACTTTTACTCGTACTCATGAGAATGTACTCGTACTTGTACTCGTACTCAGCTTTTAGCAATGTACTCGTACTTGTACTCATCCATCATCAAAGTACTCGTACTCGTACTTGTACTCATAAAAATGTACTCGGCCCCAGGTCTGGTATTAACATACATTTGATTAAATATTGTAGTACATACCATCAATGGTTGTCACATATGTACCTGAATGCAATAAAAACTGTCAACTACAGTAAAGAAGATTTCAAATTGCGACACTCCTGATCAAAAAACTTTAAAATTACCTCAGAATGTTAATAAATGCAACAGTTTCCTTCTTCCTATGCTAAAAGCTAATGGCTCCCGAACAACCTAGAATGGTCCTTACACCTGTATTAATGCTGCTCAAGTGTGTTTGAAAATAACAAGAACAACTACACACAATAAATAGTGAACAGAAAGTACCACTAACATAACAACAATAGTAGACTAAAGTCTAAATAAATGACATGTAATAACTACACAAAAATCCTAACACATTTTGGTTTATATATGATACAGCTGAAATTAAGTCAACTTAAAATCATGAGTATGTATGAACCAGATTATATACTATAATAATTTCAAAATATGAAATGATGGGTGATAGGGTTTAATTTTGTAAAAATAAAAATCATGTCATTTTGTTAAGTAAAAATTGTATCATTACAATAACTCGGTTATCTTGGGAACAAGAATGTCCAAGACTAAAAACAAAATAATTAATGGGCCTCTATTGCTGAATACTGCTCAAGAAATAGGATATACAGTCATTGACTCTAGATATTGTATACTACACAACTATACTTAAATGTACACAAGTTTACGAAACATAGGCACAGTTTACATGTGCATCAGATACTGTGGTGTTTCTACATAGCTACACAAAACAGTACCACAAAGTTCAAAAGCCATGTTAGAGGAGATCTGCTGATAAGAAAATGCCTTGTTGTATTTGCACTTGTTGTAACAGGTCAGTCACATGCAGATATGTGAATATAACATATATATATGATCTTGCATAACAAAACCCCAGGGTTTTTTTATATAAATGCATGCATAACATCTATCTCCACAAGGAATGTAGTCCCTAAAGCGTGACCCTGCTGAACATAGGTTACTGTTCTGTGTGAAAAACTGCACAGCTGCATCAGATGTACTAAACAAAATAAATAACACCAATGGTGTTCCCTGTTAGAGAACATTGCATTTAAACAATAACATAAGTTGTTAGTGTATAACATAATTTGTAACAAAGTGTTGTTAAATAAGTGACTATAGTAACTTTTATCTACTCCAGTACACCATTTATATATTATTTCTCAAAAGTACAAAACAATTGCACCATATTCAAATACTATATATTGTAAAAAATGTTTTATTTTACACTGGCATTGCCATATTTTTTCCCAAGAAAGATATATAATTATAGGCGATAAAACAGATTTATAAACTTTCTTCTAAGCTGATGCAATTGTTTTCTATTTTAAAAATAAATTGCTGAAATATTGTCTTACAGTGTACTGTTTTCTTTCGACAGCGTACAAATTGCTTTTAATACAAACATCGCATAAACGACGAAGGACGTGGCTCAGTGTCACGTAAGTCGTAACGCAAGCACGTAGATGCAGGCGCCGTGGCATGCCGTAGTAGCGACTGATTATGATAATGAGCGGCGATGACGCCAGCCGTTGAACAGCGGATGTGGGCGCTCGACCGAGCGAGAAAACTCGCCCCCAAGTTTTATACCGACTCGCTTCAAATAAAAGAAAAACACAAACGAATATACTACAACATGCACCGATGACAGGATTATTATTGAAAAACATTGGTACACACAATAACACGAAGTCTGTCGAAGTTGGGCGCGTATTTAGTGAGTAATTATGCAGCAACTTGAGCGTTACTCAGAGTTACCATTGCTCAACTTATCATGCATGATCAGTGTCAGTGCCGAGCGACCAGAGCCCCATTCTATTTAAAAGAAAAACGCCAAATCGGACATCTGGACCAAAATCTGGTATTTGGTCAGTAGCACAATAGACCATACTACCACTGGTAACATTTGTGTAAGGCGACAAACGCGATTCAGGTTTTTTGACAACATCGCAATTTTTATCGACAACCGAAAATTGGTAAACCTCTGACGATAAGGAAAGCCGAAGGACAGGTTTCGCAGTGCCCATATACGCGTAGAAAACATAAATAATACAACTTAAAACCACATCAAATTACACCAAATTATAGAAAAATACACCGCGCGTATAGCAGTGAAATGCAATATTTACCTTATTTAGTTTTAGACGATATTTTTCGATGCAAATGCGACAAATTTTCCGCAGCATACAATCTTCCAAGATGGCACCTTGTAATAGTTGCGCATGCGCACTTCACAACGCACCAAGTTTTATGAATCAAGGCAAAACAATGCAGTTATGGATCTATTGTATGCATTTAATAGCTCAACTGGATAGACATTAATGACATGTTAATGATGTTTAGTTGTAATAAAATTGTTTGGTGTCTAAATGACATGTATTACAGGACAAGTTATGATTATTGCGCATGCGCACTAAGCAAGCGTAACGACTGACATGTCAAGTTGCAGGAAATGCGTTATCATGTGTAATTATGTAAATTAGATTCCAGTCACGGTAGCATTTATATATGGCGTCTGTAAGACGTTGGCTAATTTGGCCGAATTCGTTAAATGTTACTGATGTAACATACAGTAGTTATGCAAATTAGTTTCGATTCACGGAAATGGTTTCCTGGTGTAGAGGTTGACAGTTCGCCCGCAACAAACGCGTCGCCATCGGGCTGTCAACAAATAATAAGAGAACACGTTTTTATCTGGTCGTTCATAGATGACGACCGAGACAGTTTCCCGACTTCCGCATTTGTTGCATAGTTTACTCTCTTCCCATGACACCGCTATTTTCGAGAGCAATGTGAGTGCTGGTGGTGCTAGCATGACGCCGGCAATGCCGGACGGAGATGGGCACTGCGGTAGGGACGACCTCACGGGACCACTTGGGTTACTCGTTCAGGCGCTGCTCGCCTTTATTGCATTTGGCGCTCTCATAGGTAAGTTATCTCACCAATCGCTTCCCTAGACTCAACTCTAGACTAGTCTGGAGAGTTGTATGAGATATTAGTACGGTATCTCTAACTTTTAAGTTCTAAGACTAATGGCATGTGTTAATGTGAGTTAATGTAAATATTGTCATTTAATCTACAATTCTAACCAGACCTGGGGCCGAGTAAATTTTCATGAGTACGAGTACTTTGAGAATGGACAAGTACAAGTACATTGCTAAAAGCTGAGTACGAGTACAAGTACGAATACATTCTCACGAGTAAAAGTATGAGAACATTTAAAAAAATGTAAATATAAAATAATAACATATTTTATTAATTAATCTAATTTATCTGACTCAGCACAAGTGAATATGCAATGGCAGTTGATCAGTATTTTTATGAGGAAAACTGTGAAAAATCTCTATTTCGTTGGCATTCATTTCAGTGGCATCCTATGATCTTATCATCTATTTCTCATTGCACCGAATGAACATGAGTTGTTCAAGGTTGAGTCTTAATTAGCCTGCACCGTTCAGGGTGGAATACTTACAAGTTTGCAATTTATATTTTCTGATCGTAGGCTACTGGTTTTATAAAGGGTTAGCACATGTCCATATAACAGGCTCAAAATCCCCTTTGGACTTTTTAGCCAGGCTGCAGGCACCGGATTATACTAGTATAGGAGGCAGTCTGACTTGAGCCACCTTATACTTCTACAGAGGAATACTGGCAGTTCTTGTTCTTAGCAGTTAGCACTGTCAGCCAGTGCCCAGTGGTATGGTCTCCAGACTACATCAAAGGCATTTCCTGTCTAAATGGTGGGTTAACTGCTAATCAACTCTTTATGGACATCCTGGTGGCTTAATTGAACAAACAGGTTTATGGCCTGAACTGATAGCCTACGATTATTGTGCCTTTAACAGGGTGTTTCTGACTGGAAAAAGATGCTGCCTGATGCCAAGTTTGTGTATCATAGTCATGGTTATCAGAGATTGAGGTTGTACTATGTGTATGGATGGTAAGGTGGTATTCTATCAGAAATAACAAAATGTTCAAAAATAGTTGAACATTTAATTATTTCAGGAAAGTTTCATTTTGTAACTACAAATAAATTAAGTAGTACTTAATTATGAAGTACATTTAGAACCTTATCAGAAATTCTGACTAGATCCTAACTCTTGAGTACAAGTGACACCATTGTAACTCTAGTACAAGTAACACGTACCATTCTAACCCTTGAGTACAAGTAACTCCATTCTAACTCTTAAGTACAAGTAATACCATTACAACTCTTAAGTATAAGTAACACCATTATAAGTCTTAAAAAGTACAAGTAACACTATTATAACTCTCAAGTACAACTAATAATAATAATAATAATATTTTATTGTGTTAAGCACCACATCCAATATTGTTCACTTTACAACAATATACAAGTGTATATTAAAAAAATGCATTTGAATAAAAAACAATAGTTGTTATATCATAGATAAAATGAACTAATAATAATAGCAATTAAAACAATAAATATAGTAGAAGTAGAAAAGGAATGTGATATAAAATATAAAATAAAATAGTTACGATCATATTTTATTTTTAAATAAATAAAATAAATGTAAATATCAATAAATTAGGCTAAAATGTATATGAAAAGTAAATAAATAGATAAATAAATAATAAATAAACGTTAAACATCAATCAGCTGTGGTAAAACAGTGTTGGTACGGGTCCGAGTTACATATATATGCTGCAGTGAACAGGTGAGTCTTCAACACAGATTTAAATGATTCCAGTGATGTTTTGCTGGTAACACTTGACGGCAGAGCGTTCCACACTGCTGCCGCTGCATGAGCAAATGTACAGTCACCGGCTCTGCGGCGTGTTCTCGGAACAACTAGTGCGTTCGAGTCAGCAGACCGAAGAGTGAAGATGTCTGGCTGGCATGTAGACACGCACGAGTTTCTGCATGTAGATAGGCATTCTAACTCTTAAGTACAAGTAACACCATTCTAACTCTTAAGTACAAGTAACACCATTCTAACTCTTAAGTACAAGTAACACCATTCTAACTCTTAAGTACAAGTAACACCATTCTAACTCTTAAGTACAAATAACACCATTCTAACTCTTAAGTACAAGTAACACCATTCTAACTCTTAAGTACAAGTAACACCATTCTAACTCTTAAGTACAAGTAACACCATTCTAACTCTTAAGTACAAGTAAAACCATCCAGTGATATAGACAACTGTGCTCTGCTTTGATTAGATTTATACTTTACATATGTGTATATATACATCTAACACGTAAGTCTTTCACATTATATTTTTATGAGATCATGAACTGTACGACAAATATCCTTCCTAGGACAACAAAGTGAATTGATTAACTGATTTGATGAATATACATAAATACAGAGCAATATATTATAAACTTTGCTACACTTTGATGCAGCCATCTTCTTGAATACACAGAGCCGGGTATTGTCATCCTTGCTGTTCTATCTGAACTCTTTATGGAGGCTTCTTGTTGAATATACAGAGACATATTGTAACCTTTATTGTTCTTTCTGAACCCTTTTACAAGAACTTAAATTTTACTATAAATATATTCACAGTAACTTGACTTAGTGCTCTTGCCGGGTATCCAGCGTAGAGGTCACATCACATCCTCTATCACTGCCCACCAGGTGGAGTGGTCTCCTCAAGCTTGAGGCCCAAGCCATTCAGATCCTGCTTAATGCAGTCGATCCATCGTCGGGGAGGGCACCCATGGGGCTGTTTCCAGCCGGCGTTATGTGGGTGGGATTGGTACACCAGTGAGGCAGGGTAGTTTGGTGCCATACGTTGCAGGTGACCAAACAATCGAAGACGTCGCTAGGCAATGAGAACGGATGCAGGCTGTTGACCAGTGCATTCTATGATCGTGTTATTTCTGATGTAATGGAACCACTTTATGTTCTCGTGGCAGCGGAGGCTCTTCATGACGAAAGCGTAAATTTTCTTGGCCTGTTGAACGGTCAGTTGCCAGGTCTCGGAGGCAAATAGGAGGATCGAAATGACGAGAGCATTGAACATCTTTAACTTGGTTCCCCGCGAGATGGAAAGTGTGTGCCACAGAGCATTAGATAGTCTTTTCATTGCATCCGCTGCTTTGCTGATTCTAATGACGACCTCATGGACGACAGTGCCACCGGCATCACAGTAACTTGCCAGTTTATTTATTAAACTGGAAAATTATCCCATGTTAAAACGTATACAAAATATATATAATACTCACAACGTTACAAATATATACATACATCTTTGACCCAGGTGTCGAGGTCTATGTTCAATTGCTTCAGTGGGCCACTGACCTTTGATCTACCAATTGCTAATTAATACATTTCAAAAAACGTATAAATATATATAGTTATTTAGAGTTATTGACTTTACTAATCTGCTGCCACTATGGAAACAGTGGATGACTCAAGTGGTGAACCACCCTCCAGAGGGTGCCACTGCGGTTTTATGGTCGATGTTCCTGGAAACATGTAGTACTCTGTAATGGTCAGCCGAAACAACTTTTAATATCAAAAGTACGTAATGATGGTAACTGTTGTCATTGGTTTGTAGCTTTATAAAAGAATGTAAAATTGTTTAAAAAAATATTACCACTGGCACTTTTTATTAAACGAGAACAATGGTGTGATCTTTATTGTTCTTCCTGACTATGCAGTGTTCAAATATTGTTCTGGAAACAAATTGGATATACCCAGTATACTGCTCTTAGAATTAGACACTGTCATAATTGTAGCAGCCTTGACTTGAGGATTGCATCAATCTGAGTTGTTGTTTTCCAGTGAAGCGGTATTGTGAACCAAAGCCAGACAGACGGTCATGGAAGATCTGGTGAGTCTGAGGTTTTATCTTAATAGATAATTATTTATTTATTTGTGTATTTTACAGAGGAAACACTGGAACAGTGTGTCTGCTGTGTGGCTAAAGGGATTCAATGGTGCTTTGAAGTCTGTTCTCCTTCTAACTATCCTTTACACACAAGTTTGTGGGTTTAGTGACTGCCTGTACACTATTGAGTCTAAGCCACCACAGGTGTGAAACCCATTCTGATCTATTTGTACTTGAGCCAATAACCAACTGTCCACCAAGCAGCAGTAGAGCAGTATGGTTTAATTACACTTATCATAATCCACTAAATGACACAGCCCATTTCTTTTGTCTTTCATTCCAGTGTTGGTATTGAAATAAAGAAGTGTTGTCCTTAGACAGTATCGTTATTACACACTACTAGATATGGTAGTTGTATCTTGTATGTATCACATTGTATGTACATGCATACAGTAGATTATACAATAAAGCGTTCCGATGAAAAACATGTAACAGTAATTTAGTGAGTAATAGTAATAGCTTCAAATGTATTAGTAATAGATTGCATTGCAATCAGCTTGTAATTATAATAGAAATAGTAATAAGAAGGAAACTAAGTAATAGTAATATAATGCATTGTAATATAATTTACCCCAGGCCTGGTTTATCTGAATTAATTTTTACAATTTGATACTTTTGTAAGTACACACCCATGAACAGGGAAGCAGCCTGGATTTGACATTGTTAAAATACAGTTTCGTTATTGAAGTGTTATGTTTGTAAACCTCATTAAAGTCAGAGAAAGTGTATTTGAGGAAGATAGTCATAGGCCATAGCCGAAGCTTCGGTGGGCGATAGTCGGGGGGGTCGAGTTTGGTAATGTGGCTAGTATCTCGAGTTTTCGCTAGGGTGCTGAATAACCAAAATAAACAAGGCAATCTTGCGTAAAGTGTAATGTTTGTGCACAGCAGAAAGTCTTCTTAAAGGCTACATAGTGAATAGTGTAAACATAGTTGACTAAACTATTTTGAATAGATAATTAGATTATTACCATTATTATTAAATAAATTCTTATTGTCATTATTATTAAATAAATTCTTGCAAGTGGCAAGTCAAGGCAAAACGACATTTGGTGTGTGATGACTGCCACAGCTGGGTGGATTTTGCCTTGTCCGGCTGTGGGAAGTCTTGGGCAGATACTAAGGAGGAGGGATTCACCTTTCAGTGTGTGGGGTGTTGGAAGGTGGAATGTCTGGAAGGAGGTAGTTAGGTTGACAGATATTGTGAAGGGGAGCAAGGAGACGGGTGGAATGGAAAGAGACGACAGGGAGAGAGTTGGAAATACTGTATAGAACTTGTGACTGAAAGGGTAGAGAAGGTATTGGGGCATGGCAAGGGAGGGTCTATACTAGTACATGTAGGGAGAAATAATGCAGAAAGGGGGGGAACAACTGGGATAGTACAGAAGTACAGACAGTTAGTGAGGAAGTTAAAGAAGACAAGAGTTCTCTCAGGAATTTTGCCAGTATTGAGAGGAAGGGGCCACCATATAGAAACTGCAAGAGGATGGCGATCAACGCACTAGTTGAGCAGGTTGCATTTATTTAAACTGGATGCACAGGGGGGATTCACAGAGAATCCTGAAACTGGAGGCATAGATAAAGACAGCACAAATAAATCAGCAAAGAGCAGCCTCGAAAACTGTTCTGAAGCTGGATATAAATGTGTTTGTTTAAATGCAAGGGGCATAGTAAACAAAAAAGTGAACTAAACATTATGGTAGAAGATATTGACCCTCACTTAATAGGTATAACCGAATCATGGGCCACCACCGATATATCATATGCCGTATTTGGGACTAACAGGCTATGTAATGTTCAGGAAAGATAGAATAGGAAGAGGGGGAGGTGGAGTTATTTTATATATTAAAGAATATATCTAGGCTTACCAAATAAAATTAGAAAGAGAAACAGATTGCAAAGAAGCTGTTTGGTGTAACATAATAATAATAATAAACAGACATCAAGGTACATAATAATATACAGTATGTCCATAGTAAAGTAATTAAATATGTGCATAATTATACAATTAAAAGATCCAATCATACATAACCTCTATACCTGTTGTACAGTCTTTAGCATCAGATTTGCATATCACATGATCTAGCCATGATGTGGTGCCCCATGCTGGACTAACATAAGTATATCCGCTGAGAGAATCCCTGAGTCTACAATATCAAGATTATTCACTGCAAAAATTCTGCCAAATTTCACCAAACATAGATTGTTTAGAAAAATTTGCATTTAAATTTCCTACAACAGTAATGCATGTACTGTTGATATTTTCAACAACAACATTAAGTTTTGCTAGACAGTCATTATAATCATCCAAGTTGTCATCGCACTTGTATGGTAAATATACATTCAGCAGAAAATATTCTTTCTTACCGTACATACCAGTCATATTCACATTCAATTATAGTAATGCTTGCATCTAAATGTTTTTGTCACATAAATCCTACTCCACCGTAAGGGTGACCCGTTATGACACCTAATGAGGCATCAACTGGTGAAACACCATAACCATAACAAACACAGTGAGAACTGCTCAATAAAGTACATTCCTGCTTAGTTAACATTAGTTCTTGTAAACAGAGAATATCACATTTTGATAGTAGTTCATTAATGTAGAGTTCAAAACTCTTTAAACCATTACAATTGAAACTTATAAAGTTGACAGCCATGTCTAAGCTCTCTGGTTGAAGAACTTCCTGCAGGCCACTTCTCAGAACTGTAGAAGTCGGCTACATTTTTACACATTACTTCAACCCTGAATGACGCATAACTGTTGTGTTTCGCTTTCAGTTGGCTGCGTTTCGCAGCTAACTTATGTGTGTCCATCACAAACTGTTCTAGATCATGTTCAGAGGTACTATGTAACATAGTTACAGGAAACTCAACATTAACTGTTGGGGTAGTTTATCGAAGTCCAAACATAAGCATAGAAGAGAATGAAAAAGTACAAAACACTAATAGGGAAGTGAGCAAACTGGACTGTGTTATTATGGGGGATTTTAACCATGGTCGTATACAATGGAAATCTCTACAGAGTACGGGGGGTGAGGACCACAAGTTTTTAGTTTTAGTACAAGATAGTTTCCTTTCTCAACATGTACTAGAACCAACCACAGGTGGGAATGTGTTAGGCATTGTTTTGTCTTCACAGAATTAATCAGTTGATAATGTCAAGATATGTGAGCCACTGGGGAGTAGTGATCACAACCAGATACATTTTGCCGTCAAAATAAAATCAGAAAGGAATAGTAAAAAGCAGGTCATGAGAAATGTCCACAAAGGAAGACATAAGGACATGAGGAAATATTTAGCAAAGATATACTGGAATAACACACTGAAAAATAAGACTGCAACAGAATGTTGGATTATCTTAAAGAGTTAAATTGAGTGCATCATCGATAAATTTGTTCCCTTAAAAAATAAGGGAAATGGTCCAGAATGAAACACTTATCGAAAGAAGCCATAGAAAAATTAAGTACAAACAAATGATGTGGAAATTATATAGACATACTGGAAATGATGAAGAATACAACTTTTATAAAGAAGCACTTAACCAAGCTACAACTTAAATTAGAAATTCAAAGAGAAGCTGTGAACAACAATTAGTGTGTAATATAAAACATAACAGCAAGATTTGTTATGCATATGTTGGGAGCAAACAGAAAGTTCAAGATAAGGTCGGTCCTCTAGAAGATAGTGCTGGAAATATAATATCAGAGGGATTCTTAATGGCAGAAGACCTGAGTGAGTATTTTAGCTCAGTGTTTACCAGGGAAGATATTAGTTCACTGCCAGTATCAGAGGCTAAGTTCAAGGGGTGGAATCGGATTTTTCAAATCAAAAACTTTCATTTTGCATATCCAAAACATTTTACCTGGTAAAATCAGTGTGATACGTACGACAAAAATCTTTACCAGATAAAATATGTTTTGGATATGCAAAATGAACGTTTTTGATTTTGTTATACCGTTGTTTAAAAAAGGTTCAAGAAACAAGTCAGAGAACTACAGACCAGTGAGCAAATTATTAGGAAGGCTAATTAAAGATCACATGGTGAATTTTCTTATTAAACATAACTTGATAAACCCATCTCGTGCTTAACAAATTTGTTATGTTTTTAGGAAGATATCACTAGGGACGAGGGATCACCAGTAGATATCACCTATTTAGATTTTCAGAAAGCTTTCGACAAAGTGCCACATCAAACATTACTGCTTAAACTAAAGGCCCATGGCATAGGAAATTGCATAATTAACTGGATTAAAAAATGGCTGATTGACAGAAGACAACTTGTAGTAGTTGATGGGGACGCTTCAAACTGGAAATCAGTTTTGAGTGGGGTACAACAGGGATCAGTACTGGGACCTATATTATTCTTAATGTATATCAAGGTGTTGAAATTTATGGATGATACAAAAGTGTTTAGAAGGATTAAACGTGATGGAGATAGACAGCATTTACAAGATGATCTTGACAGGTTGATCAAATGGTCTGAAAAGTGGCAAATGTTGTTCAGTTTTGGGAAATGTAAATGCCTCCACACAGGACATGGGAACGAAGATATAGAATATACAATAGGGGGTACTGTACTAAGTACTAATGTAAAAGAAAAGGACTTAGGGTTAACCATTAATGCCGATATGAAGGTTTCAGAGCAGTGCGGAATTGCAGCTTCAAAGGGAAATCAAATCCTTGGATTAATTAGACGAAATATAGCGTATAAGAAAAAAGAACTAATAATACCACTGTACAAAACAATAGTTAGGCCTCATTTAGAATATTGTATAGGGGCTTCCTTGTCCACCTGCCATCTAGAGTTAATTCTCTGGGTGGCTGTTAAGAGATACCGTTACTGTAGACCTGAAACATGATATACGTCAAGTCGTCCACTAATGTAGTCATCTAGCTGATGAAGAGCTAGTGGCACTTGGAACTGACTCATTCTCTCCCCCCCCCCCCCTGCGACACTGGAACTAAACAGCACAACGATTTGGCGTATGTATGTATGTATCTGCTCAAATAAAGCTGTTTAATGACCTAACACGAGTTGTTAACTTGGTGGCATTGAATGACGAGCCTGACAGGCACCACGAAGAGGAAGAAAGAGAGCACCTTCGGACACATCAAAACGGTAAACGACTTTTGATTTCATCATCGCAGTGACTGCTTAAAAGTACTAGCCATTAACCCGCCATGACCTCATGCTATGGCTGACGGTGCACAATTTCGCGTACTGCCCGAGTTAGATGTGAATGATCAAAATCTTGTAGATTCGTTCATGAAATGGAAGCGACAGCTTCAAATATACTTGGTGGCGCCGTTGCCCCGAGAAAGTACTCCAGAAATTGGAAGAGTACTGTGCACCCAAGGGAAATGTCGTACTAAAAACATACCATTTCTGGAATGTGCTGTGGAAGAAAGCATTTGATGTGTTCCTCACCGAAGTCCGTACAATGGTAGCTCTATGCGACTACCAGCACAGGGAGCGCGTGATCCAGGACAAGATAGTGTTCTCTACATAAGGCAAGCTGCAAGAGATGCAGTTAACACTACGGAATGCGATCAACATATGCAGTGCATTTGAAATGACGCACTGAAGGCATCAAAGCAGATGGCGGAAAAGTCAAAGCAATTCTTGAGATGCCAGCATCGACCGATGTGCATGAAGTCAAAAAATGTTGTGGCATGATTCAATACCTTGCGCGGTTCATGCCAGGTCTAGCAAGCGACCTGGAATCAATCAGAGCACTGACACAGCAGAATGTTAACTGGAATTGGTCAAAGCAATGCGTGGAGGTGTTCAGCGAGGTGAAGAAGAAGATCTCGGCAACACCAGTCCTGGCATACTTCGACTCCAACAAAGAACTCGAACTGAAAGTCGATAGCAGCAAAGATGGCTTAGGTGCAGCACTGATGCAGAACGGGAAGCCGATCGAGTATGCTTCTCGGTCCTTGACGACTATCGAATGCAGGTGGGCTCAGACTGAAAAGGAACCTCTGTCGGTTGTGTTTGGTCTTGAACGATTTGACAAGTACCCGTATGGGTGCAAGTTGATTGTCCAGAATAATCATAAGCCCCCTGCATCAATCCTGAGACAACCACTGAGCCAAACACCGAATTTCCGAAACAACTGCAGTTACTGATGCTAAGACTGCATCAATACGATGTGGAGTTCCAGTATGTGGAGGGGAAAAGACTCCCCATTGCAGACATGCTAAGGCGAGCGTATCTAGATATGCCAGAAAGCCAAGTGAGGTCCGTGAGAATCAATGCACTTCAAGAGGTACCAGATACGAACACACTAGCCGTGGCACAAGCGACTGCAAACGATGCAGATTTGAAGAAAATGCTATATCTCATACAGAATGGATGGGCCGAAAGCAAGCAGCTGGTCCCACCAGAACCAACACCCTACTTCGATATCCGGGATACACTCAGCCACCAAATGGAGTGATTCTTAAAACTCAGAGAGTGGTCATCCCAAGAGCATTATGACATGAGATGCTACGAAAACTACATGCCGCACACACTGGTTATGACAGCATGATGGCCAAAATGTTGTGCGATGTTAAGCAGATAGCCTGAGCATGTGAGATATGTCAGCACAGGAAACAGCCCAACAGAAAGAAACGTTGAGAAACCACGATGACGGTGATGGACCATGGCGAAAAGTCGGAGTCTACCTTTTTGAGTTGTACAGAGCCGACTACCTGTTAACGATTGACTAGTACTCAATTTGCTGCAAATTCAATTCAGCTGTTACAATTGATTATCTGCTAATTACAGCATTTTAAAACTCAAGTTGAGTGCATATCATTTGGAATTACTGGTACAACATAATTAGCAAGCAACCTTTGTGGGTTTGTGGAGCAGTATTATAAGTACTGTCTAGATAAATACTAGGTCATTGCTCTAGTATGCTACTCATAGAGAACTTATCTCAGGTAAGAATCTAGTTCAAGTAGGGACCGTGCTTTTGGCCTATTCACCCACACAGAGAATGTTCTGAGGATATCCGACACTCAGTGGATAATATAAAGACACACCCTTGATGCATGGCTTCATTCTTGGGTGTGGCATACCAGCATGGTTACATGCAGTAGCATATTGCTTCTATTCCGTTATTTTGGGATGATAATTATTCGGTATATGTTATGCCACTCACAACATCAACATACTAATTGGTGACTAATGTATTTCCCTTAGGCCTCCCTTTCCCAGATCCTAAATATGTCACTAGAGGGTTATCCGATTTCTAAAGTGTTCTAGTTTGAAAAGAACAAATCTTAAAACTCAATATTAGGAACATATAAATTCCACCCATTGCCACATTCTTACATGAAGAACTGGAAGAAAAACTAACTTTAGGAGGGACAAAAGCTTGCAAATATTGCAGCTTTAGTTTGCAAACATTGGTAGACGCCTTCAAATAAGCTAACTGGACTTTCAGAAGATAACAAAGGAAAATGTATGGTGACAAATCAAAATCTTAAAGCTTCTTCCTCAACTGGTTTAGTACATAACAAATACAGTTCTTTGATGTCCAGATGTGTAATTTGTGAATAGTTTTGATAACATCCGAACTGTTTTAAAAAAATACTTCAACTTTGGTTGTTGTACCTAGTAATTTGCCAAAGCCACTTGACAGGCCAACAACCCACTGAATTTATTGGTCACATTGTTTTTGACAGAGCAAAGAAATTTGACATCATCAACACAGAAACAAGAGCATTATTGAATCATGCATTCATGTCATGGTTCAAATTTTTATAATTACTTCACATTATTCTACATGTCGATCAAAATAAGTTAATAGTTTGATGATTTTACCAAAACTACATTCAAATAGTTACAAAACTAGCATGTCTTAGTGTATACTAGATAGGTTTGCTTTTAAATAAATTAATTTGAAATAACATCAGAAAACAGTTGAGGAGACACCTTTAAGGGTCTTTCAATGTGTTTACTGCATTCATTAAAAAACAGAACAGAACAAGAAAATGTATTTTTTCTTTGTTTAATAAGGTCACAAACATTCCCTACTTCAAGTAATACATCAAGCCTGTGTAAACAAATTATTCAATAGTTTCCCATAGATCTAGCTCTGTACAAAAATGGCTTTGAAGGCAAATAATAGTTAAATGTTTCTTATTACTAATTACAGAAGGTTGTGGCATCATGAATTGTGCTGAAATATAGTGAGACTTTTGGACATGTATGAACGGGTCCGTATGAACCATTAGCTCAGAGTTAGATGAGAGAGCATTTTCAAATTACAGTCATCGTTTGTTAGACATCTCTGCACACATAGCCCATGTAGTTTATAATTTGAAGATATTTGGCTGCAAGTGTCAGCACATTACAGTGGCAGCCAATTGATAGTAAAAAGTTTCCAAATATCTTTGCATTTTGTGTAGTATAAAACTCATACATATTTATCTTACAAGATGTATAGAATGTCAGTAGGTGAGATAATTAATGTGTTCTTTACTAGCTACTGTCAGTTCCGGGGGGGGGGGACATCCATGTGGCTTGTGTCATCTCACATTGACAAATAACAATAGAATGACAAATTACTCACAATTTCCGTTTCATGAAAAATCCATTATGATTACGCGAGAAACTACATGTGCACTGTGTATACACATTAGTGAAGGGTAGTCATCTATTAAGTCTCCGTTTTTCATTAATCTGATCATGTGCTCATACAAAATAAACTGCTTTAATAAAATAACAAAAATAGTTGACGTGTAACCTACGTCTGTGTATGTTTGTGTGCTAATATGCTTGCATGCACATATTGGCACTTTTAAATATATCATACTAAGTGCTCTGTTGTGTAATTATTTCACTCTGGATTTTATCAGATAAGTTGAGTTGATGAACAGTACAATTTTTCAATTTCAGAAGTCATTTTATAGGCTGTGTCATTTCTTAATTTTTTTAAATTTACAAATTATGTTCATTGCAATAAAAAATCATGTTAGTATTTTTAATGTATACTATTTGTAAAGCTGCTGAAATTATGTTTATGCTTTCTATGAAACAGTTGTGCACACAAATATAGAGAAACAAACCTGCTCTTTCTTTCAAGGATCTCACCATGGCTTCCACATGTCAATGTCAACTGTTGCCTGTTGTAGGTTCTTTGACACCTCAAAGCAGGCCCTGGGGGCTGCTATCATCCACTTTGCCAATGTCTTCCTTGCGAGCATGTTTGTGGGAGATCCGTGTACTTGGTAAGGACCATTCTTTCTTATTTTGTTTATAATAGCTTCAGTTACCCGCCATAAATATGCGTTGTAAACTGGATGGTTTTTTCCTATGCGTATTTTGAATCAGTATATCAAGCCAGCAACCTCGGTGCGGAATCTAGGAGTGATCTTTGATAGTAACTTCAATTTCCGACAACACACATCTCAAACATGTCGCTGCTGTTTTTATCATATTCGTGATCTTCACCGTATTTGTCGGTATGTGTCATTTTCTGTTGCTAAGACTATTGCAACAGCGCTTGTTAGCAGCAGACTTGACTATTGCAACCTTGCAACCTTGCTTACCCACTGTAGCTCCCTAGCGCCTTGACCCATCTGTTGACAACTGGAAAACTACTTATGGATTTTGAGATTGACCAACCCTTTTGTTTTGATGCACCTCTGAGCTTGGTTTCTAAGGATTTAGGCGCAATAGAAGTTATCTTATTATTATTATATATATATATATGTATATATATATATATGTATGTATATATATATATGATGATAAAATTTATTCCATTTTGTAATTGCTACCAGTACATATACGTGTACAAACATGTCATTATACAGAAAAAAGAAAGAGAAAAAATTAATTAGTACAAAAACTACTACAATTTACTGTATATTCTATGCAAATCTGTGTCATTGTTCCTTGAATTGTATGCAGTTCTACCATAAAGACTGTAGCACTAAACTTAATTCAGTTAATTGTAATAGAAACATCATTTTCTTTTGTTATATAATTTGTTGTCAATGTTTCCAGTTTTATGGGGACACTGATATATTTTTTTCAAAATTTAATCAAATGTGCCGTTTTCCGACCATTGACAAAAACTTATTTCCAGTTTGAAATCACCTCTGCTGTTAAAACTCTTGCCTTTTCCCTATGTATGCTGTGCGGCGGTGTCGAACCTTGGGCAAGTTCATTCACTATATGTTGCTCCAGTTCACTCAGCTGTATGAATGAGTACCTGGCTATAGACAGTGGCAGATATTTCAGTGCGAAAAGTCTTTGCGCATTAACTGCAGCATGGCTGGATGCTTCCCAGAGAAGTCAAGATGGTGTTCGATTGAACAGGGCTGCCAGGGAGTAAAGTGTAAAGTGCCTTGAGCAGTCCTGAGGACTGGATACTGTGCTATATAAAAACTTACCTTTACTTTACTTTACATACTTTGCTTTGCTTTGCTTTGCTTTGCTTTGCTTTGCTTTGCTTTGCTTTGCTTTGCTTTGCGTTGCTTTGCTTTGCTTTGCTTTGCTTTACTATGTAATGTAGCATAGACTAGTGTGTCATGCCTGTTGTTTGTCCACAGGTACATAGTAAGTTTCTTACTCGACTCAACTGTTGGTCTGTTGGTCATCTACATTGGGCTACGAATCTCACAAGTAATCGTTGTTAAGAAAGGCTGGAATCATCTGCGACTGGGGGAATATGGTAAGCGTATACCTCTCAAGTTTTTCATGTTTCCTATGTTTCTGCTGTGTTACATTTCTGTTGTGTTTTATAGTGTATTTTGTATTGTGTTATTGTTTATTTTGTGGTTTGTTTTTATGTTATTTTGTATTTTCATCTCTGTCTTGTGTAATGTTTTGTTTCGTTTTGCTTTTGCATTTAATTGTTTTGTAGTGTTTCTTTGTATTTGGCTGCTCTTTGTTCTATTTTAATTATATCATTACAAATTTTACATGATTAATTTGTAAAAGAAATGGAGAATGCAATCCAGGGACATTGGCAGTGCTATTCTATATGTGGTAGTTTTATTTATTAATTACAAAATATATTAATCATAATCAGAAATAAAATTCACTAGTCACAATTGTATTTATTTAAGCAGCATAATTGTCTTTGTGAATTTCCAAGTTGCTGTTTACATAATCCAGATTGCATAATTGACATGAGTGAGAATCTGTCTATTTGTAGACATTGGAGATAATGATCTAATTGCAGATACTTTACATGGAAATCTTAGACATTCACATCTGTATTTAATGTTGTACTTGTAGGAGATCCGCCCCAGGCTTCCGCGTGGTTTGGTCAGTGTGTCATCTACATCATTGTGATGTTTGTGGAGAAGTTCCTCATGAGTCTCCTTGTGCTGTTTGACTTCTGGAAGAAGGTCAGTGCCATCTCGCAGCGGTCACATAGAGGTCTCATGCTAATTAATAGATTTTATAATTAGTGCAATGGCTAGAGCATTGGACTCTCAATCACGAGAACCCAGGTTTGAATCTTGTGCTGCCATGTCAAACCTTGGGCATGTTTTGTTCACTCTACATTGCTCCAGTTCACTCAGCTGCTATGAATGAATACCCTTATATAATCAGTGGTGGATATTTATGTACGAATAGTCTTTGTGGATTACATGTAATTGCACCATGGGTGAATGTTTCCCAGATAAGTCGAGATGGTGTTTTCTTGAACAGGTCTGCCAAGGAGTAAAGTGTAAAGTGCTTTGAGCAGTCCTGAGGACTGGATACTGTGCTATATAAGAACTCACCTCTCTCTCTCCTGCTGCAGTTGTTTCAATGTGACATCTCATTACAACCAATCATCAATGTGTTGGACATTTTAAAAGTCTACTTTGATGATTGGCTGTTTAATTTCAAATGTTTTTGGTGAATATCTTGCTGACATTGCTTGCAGAGGGAATGTAAAGTTGTGGGTGTTAAAGATTTGTTGTTGGATTGTTAATCTGTTCTGAATGTACTACACGAGTTTAACATTTAACCAGTTCATGTAGGATAATAGCCACACAAGTTAATGAATTCATCTTCTCAATGTAGATAACTAAATTGGATTGTTGTTTAGTTGTTTTTTCATGTACAGGTATACCAATATTTTTTTCCATCTCAATTTTTTTTTTTATTATGTTGTGCTCAGACATTTGACAAATTTACCCATGGAGTTGTATGTTTAAATTTAATCAAGTATTGATCTATGACCAAATTATGTAAGAGTAACCAATACAAATATTATACTACTAAGTACTTTATGCAGCATTTCAACAAATTGCAATATTTGTTCAAATATCTTTATAATCATTGATTTAATAAATGGACACTCGCTATCAGGAACAGTCACTTACAAGGAACAAGGATGAAATCAATGTTCTGGCCTGCACTGTTTTATTTACCCATGGGAATATAATGAACATTGGATATAGGAAGAGTTTGACTAATATAAATCCCAGTATGCTACTCATAGCCAGCATCCATTATAGTATGTCCGAGTTGTTTTGACGAATCACTGAATGAGTTTGATGACAATTTGTGTTTGACATTGATTGGCAGGTGCGGCAACTGATCATGTATCCAATACGAAGTCCCAAACTTGAGTTGGTCATTGTCATGTTTATTGTGCCTTTTGTCATCAATGTAAGTACAACAAAGCAATGTTGGTAATCTCAAAACATTGATATATGATACAACACAAAATACCATTTCACATCCTCCATCCGATCTCATGAACCTTTCAGTTACTTTGACTGGGTGCAACTCAAGAAAATTCATTTGGCATTTAAGCTGTCATCATACAAAACTGCCTGCATCCTTATGAACTGTGGACAGAAAATAAACAGTGTTTTAGGAACACTACATTAGTGTATAATACTAAGCAAAAGACAGCTATTAATTCTCCTCTACCATTGAATCTGATTTTGAGTAGTACTGTATGTCAGTAGTTTGAACTAATCTCTTACATATGCATGCACTTTACACAGACGCATATGAATGTGCGCATTCATACCATGCATTTCAAAAACAACAAGTTCAAAGAAGTCGTGTGTTATTATTCATGTAAACTTTAGTTTTTGTAAAGAAGGCATATGAAACATGCACACGCATCAGTCCGTGATGCGAGGTGCTCTTGATATATGTTATATAAGAAAGCAGTCATTATATTACTATGTACTTTAGTTTCCTGCATGCTGAAACAGATTCATACATAACATGTCTCATTTTTGCACTAGACAATTTTAATTGTAATCTGAATGTAATTGAATATGTTTATGATTATTGTGTCTTTTAGAGAAAAAAAATATAAATGATTACACTCATTTTTTAAATAATCATACTTGTAATCCGGCTCATAATTTGTTATAGTAGTCATGGTTGATTTCATGCTTGCTGTAACCACTTCATCTTTGCCATGTCTCTTCTGTGTCTCGCAGGCATTTATATTCTGGGTGGTCGACAACTTCCTGAAGCGTCAGATCCGGACATCGACGCCGCAGTCAGATCCAACCAACAACGGCACGAGTCTGCGCTACTTCCGTGCCGACGACAGAGTCAGCTACTACCGGAGACCGGCCAATGACGATGACACAGACTCAGACATCTTAATGGCGACCGACGACGATGCCGACACACTACACCAAGAACACTCCGATGAACTTTTGACCCCGGACCCGTCGTCCGACCAGACGTCAGATCGGTATAGACTTCTCGGGCCAGCCATTACGTAGTTGTTGTGAGTTGTGACAAATGTCGGAGTAAAATGGGCCAAGTGTTTCTTTGGCCCGTTGCGACCATATCACTACCACATGCATACTACTTTTACAAAGTTTTGATTGTTTGTTGACCTTTGCCTGACCTGTGATGTAGTGTTTAGATGTATAATGGCAATGAATGAATCAAAGGTTGTAGTTGTCTAGTAGTCATCTAGGAATCCGTCACTGCCGCGGTGTCTTAACCGCAAACAACTTCAGACGTTTAAGTTTTTAACCATGTTGTTGGCTACATATTTTTAAGAGTTGTCATACTCTAAAAATATTTCTCAGATGTTTGACCAGTTGAATAAGATATGTAACTTTGCAGCTATCCAGTGGTCAGTGTTGTAGTGAGGGTGCGGGGGTGTTGCTATACTGCATGGCATGGTAAGCTTTCTTTGTGAAACTCTGATGCCTGTCCCACATGTAGGAACAAAACGCCTGTCTTACATAATCCATTGCTGAGTAACGAGCGTCCATTGGTGGCCAGTTGCATGCTCAGCTTTCTTGTCCAAACTGAGCGTACAACTGGCCAACCTTTATTGGCTTGTGTGAAAGTCGTCCCGTTTTCTACTTTAGGCAAATCTGTGATGTAGATACACCTTGCGGGGACCGCAGTATTTCAGTATTACAGGAATGTGACATGGTGGCACCACCTGGTGAAGCATGCATGAATTACACCAACAGTATTCCTACAGGAACCGTTTACCGACAATCAAAGTAACTATGGTGGGCTCTTGCTGTAAGGAGCACGTTGGAACTTTATCAAACTGTTCCACATATCCAGTGTTCCTTATCTCCCTATTTACATTCAACAAAGCAGGCCCGAACAGCAATTACAAAGTTGTTCTTTTTTATGCGGCTGTTCACTACATCAGAAGTGTGTGTTGTGAGTGTCCTCTGTATAATGTCATGTAAGATGAGTCTGTCATTCCACAAGCTGGCCTCTTTATGTCACATTCCTCAGTGATTTAACTACTATAAATGACTACCGTAGTATTTATGCATTAATTACAACATGGCTGAGTACTTTGCAGACCTGCTATGTTTTGTGTTTGCCAGCAGTGGATTGTAAGCCACTCTGTTTGAAGGATAGGACCCGTTTTAGAGGTCCTGCGTACCTTGATAAAAGATAATAGTGGTAAATGTCAAAAATAATTAAGTAAAGTTATACATAGTTGTTGTCACCATAAATGCACATTAGCCTGCTTAGTATCATTGATGTTCTCGCACGTACTTGAAAATATGTAATCTTAGGTTTTTTACATGACATTGAAGCACACATTTCCAGAGAAACAATTTCTGCCAAACTGGAGAAAGTGAATTGGCTAAAATGTTACAATTGTATGAAAGTGGGGGACTTGAAAGTTCTCAGAAAGTACCCGTACTTCAGGGATGTGATGGAATGTTATCATTGAATACTGACCTTTTTCATAATTGTATCTACCTTTATTTTTACTGAGAAACACTGATACAATTTCTAGTACAGTATTAATCCATAAATTATATAATACAAATTCTATCTTATCTAACTGATACTTTTACCTGTCCTTTTTGGGTCCTGCCAACATTAACAGACAATGTTTTTGTGAGCAGAAACAAATCAATAATTCAAAGGTTATTATATTTACATATTTTCCTATGTCGTTTTAGAATGCTAAAATAATCCACTCCAAAGTTATGTATGAATGTTTTTTTGTGTTCATGTGCTACAAAAGTCTTTGTGACATTAAATATTATGTTATGTTGTATTTTTATTAATAAATGTTTGGGAATTGTTGATCTATTTTAATCTATTAACATTGGTTACAAGGTTAGGTTGGGTTGTGTTGTAATTGTAAATGCATATTTTATTGTAAAAATTGTTTGCGATATGCTTTTGCATTATATTAATCTGTTTAACATTTTCTTATGGTGCTTAGTACTGCTATGCAATTCAACTGGTACGATTAATAGGTAATTCTACACAATTTAGTAATGTTTAGTAATACTATGAACTATCACAAATATGATTCTAAGAAAAATTGTTGATACGCAAATGTTACAATGAAAACTGTACCTAATACTATCATATTCACTTAAGACTCAAGTTTATCCACATACGGGTAGCTGTGACAACTGCTTGCATTTAGATGGTCACATCATGCTGCCGATCATATCGAAAGAAGAATATCTGTTGCTTGGTAGACTTGGATGTATATTTTGTATGCATGTTTTCATGCCAAAGTGTACAGGGAAACTACACCTGTATAGGAGCATGTACAACGTGACGAAAGCATGTGACAAACATGTCATCCTTTTCCTACTAACTGAGCAGTATTAACATTAATTCTTGTCATTAGAAATGGACTGTAGTGCATATTTTAATCAGTTTATTAATTATTCTATATAATCAAAAGAGGTAATCAGTTAATTAATTATTCAGTTTAATTGCAAGGTGGTGTGCATTGTCGGTGGTGTGAATCAAATGTTGTTTGTTTGTAAGGTAAACTCTCATTTAGGTGCCATTCCTTGGAGATGCCTAACGTTGTTGTGCAGGGCTGTGTCAACATTATATTTAAGTGGTCTGGGTGGTGCAAATGGTGATATTAATGTGAAGTCAAAATACCAGCAATGTGATTATTCTTCAAAACATAAATAAATTGTGTCTGATTGGTTATGCTCCAGTTATGTGTATAAAATGTGTTCGTTGTATTAAAATTATATATTTTCTGTCATTTCTTTGTCTTATTACCACAGTGGTGCAGCATAGACTTAATTGCAGTGAATCCTCACTATGGGTGCATTAAGTCCACCCTTGGGACTAGGCCAGTCCAACCGGATTAACAAGGTGACTATATTAGCCGGACTACCTGGGTCATTTCTTACACTTTACTGTTACATAAATCATTTGGGACTGTCCTAGATTGACCATAATTGTGAGGTGACAGTTTTACAGAGGTGACCATAATTGTGAGGTGACAGTTTTACAGAGGTGACCATAATTGTGAGGTGACAATTTTACAGAGGTGACCATAAAGCAAAGTTCAATTGTATTCCATCATTATACCTTGCATCCCTCCCTACAATACTGTAGGGATGGATGTCAACTGTGACCTCAAGAAGGCCACAGGGAAGGGATGTGGAGTATGACCTCTAGGATGCCACAGAGGAGGAATGTGGAGTATGACCTCTAGAAGGCAGCAGAGGAGAAAAGTGAAGTATGACCTCTAGAAGGCCACAGAGAAGAGTGTGGAGTATGACCTCTAGAAGGCCACAGAGGAGAGTGGAGTATGACCCCTAGAAGGCCACAGAGAATGGTGTGGAGTATGATCTCTAGAAGGCCACAGAGAAGAGTGTGGAGTATGACCTCTAGAAGGCCATAGATGAGAGTGTGGAGTATGACCTCTTGAAGGCCACAGAGAAGAGTGTGGAGTATGACCTCTAGAAGGCCACAGAGAAGAGTGTGGAGTATGACCTCTAGAAGGCCACAGAGGAGAGTGTGGAGTATGACCTCTAGAAGGCCACAGAGGAGAGTGTGGAGTATGACCTCTTGAAGGCCACAGAGAAGAGTGTGGAGTATGACCTCTAGAAGGCCACAGAGGAGAGTGTGGAGTATGACCTCTTGAAGGCCACAGAGAAGAGTGTGGAGTATGACCTCTAGAAGGCCACAGAGGAGAGTGTGGAGTATGACCTCTAGAAGGCCACAGAGGAGAGTGTGGAGTATGACCTCTAGAAGGCCACAGAGGAGAGTGTGGAGTATGACTGCTAGAAGGCCACAGAGGAGAGTGTGGAGTACGACCTCTAGAAGGCCACATAGGATTGATGTGAAGTATGACCTTTAGAAAGTCAGAGAGGAGGCGTGTGGAGCAAGACTTCTCGAAGGCCACACAGAAGGGATGTGGATGTTGACCTCTAGACAGCCACAGAGGATGGATGTGAAATATGACCTCTAGAAGGCAACAGAGGAGGGGTGTGGAGTATGACCTCTGGAAAGCCACTGAGGATGGGTGTGGTAAATGCTGTGTGGCTAGTCGTCCTGACCAAGACACATGTATACAAGCTTGACACGAAGAAGGTGGACGTCGGTACAAACAACGACGACGGAGACCATTTGAAGCCGACTGTGCAGAAGCGTATCAGAAGAGAAAACTAATCAACTATCACAGCGTGTATGTAGGTAGCGAAACTTGTCCAAGAATGACAAAGATGTGTGAGAGGAACAAACATCGTTTTAATACCGCCAAACGGCAGGATCCAAACACCAAACAGCAGTTTATAATTGTTCAAACAAACAGTTTTAATATCTTGCAGGAGGAACCTGATATGAAAATAGCAGTTTCAACAAGGTTATAATGCAAGCAGGGACACATTGGTAGTATATAGAAGATCAAACAAAGAGAAGTGAGTTACCGTATTAACCCTTGATAACATAGGTTACATGTAAAAATTTAAGAATCGTCTGATCACCACCTAACATGAAACAAAAGTCCCAAATTAAGATGGAGAGACAGTGCATATTTAGATAGGCCGATCGCAAGAGCAGGTACGAACGGCCGAGGGTGATAGACCATCGCAGAAGATCGATAAAGATGACGATACACAGTAAAGAACGAACGGACGGAGTGAAAAAAGGAAAGGTAAGTTCTTATATAATGCAGCATCCATGCAGTCATATAGGACTGCTCAAAGCACTTTACACTTTACTTCCTGGCAGACCTGTTCAATCGAACACCATCTCAACTTCTCTGGGAACTACACACTCGGCCACACTGCCATTAAAACGCGAAGAATATTCGTACACAAATATCCAACAAGCACTGCCTATAGCTAGGTATAGTCATTCATACAGCTGAGTGAACTGAAGCAACGTAGAGTGAAGGAATTTGTTCAAAAAAGCAGCACAGAATTCGAACTCGGATTCTTTCAATTGGGAGTCTGACGCTTTATTCACTGCGCCTCCTCGCTCCACTCGCAAAGGATCTAGGAGGAAAGAAGAAGAAGAGAAATATGGAATCTCTGTGACTTTTGGTATGGGCAGATGTAGGTGAACAGAGTACGTAGTCACCCTGAAATATAAATGTCTAGATCTTTGGGGCGCCTCTATCTCAGCAACGTTCACCAAAATATGAAACAAATAAAATAATTCGTTGACATGTTCTATGACAGGCCTAGAGCTTTTGAAACGGCAACGATCTATATTTATGAAACATGAAGTATGTGTTTGTCAAAAATCTGCATTGTTGTATCGCGGGCCTATTTATATCTGCCAACTTTTTTATTCCGGGAGATTCATTAGCGATTCAGCACGCTTCCAGTGTCGTGCTGTCTCGTCGGGCTCTCTCGGATTTTGACATCGGAAGACGGGCGAGAAGCTGTTGCGGATATTCTGAGAGACCGGGAGATACACCTACAATCCAGTAGACTCCCGGAAATTCTGGGAGAGTTGGCAGGTATACCTATTCTATTGTATCACATTCTAATGTTTAATATTAACTCAGTGAAACCCCGTTAATCCGGATCGTGGTAATCCGGAAACCTAATTCGGTATCTTTATATGCACGATTTCACATGTAGAAATGATATTTCCAAACGCTGTAATACACCCTATAATATTCTTACAGGTTCTTACAGGTCCTCTTCTGGCTTTTAGGCTGTGATGCCTCTTACGCCAGCTCTGATGTTTGTCGTCAAACTATATGGTGCGCATGCGTCTGACGAGTTGTTCCATAATAGGGGTGGGGCTGTGTAATCGAGCTTAATTGTGTGGTTTTTCCATAATTTGTCTAATTTTCCCTCGAAGGACTGAACTGATGGAGCCTCTACCACAGACTGTGGGAGGCTGTTCCATACGTCCGTGCATCGGTGTATAAATGAATTTTTTTAATGTTTAACCGACAACGTCCTTTGAATATTTTTAGGTGATGTCCTCGCGTACATGATTCAGTATCCCTCAAAGTTATAAAGTTCGATGTCACAGCTGTATCATATTTGTCTGTTAAAATCCTATACATTTCAATCATGTCTCCTCTGAGGCGACGATATGACAGAGTTGGTAATTTTAGTCTTTGCAGACGTTCATTGTATTCAAGATCTTTAAAGCCTGGAATTAATTTGGTTGCTCTACGCTGAACATTTTCAAGAGCTGTAATGTGTTTCATTAAGAATGGAGCCCATACTTGATTTGCATATTCAATATGTGGGCGGACGAGAGATTTAAAAACAGTAGAAAAACATTGTTCATCCATGTAATCAAAAGTGCGACGAATTATCCCCATCATTGAATTGGCTTTATTAATTTTTTCCGACATATGTGCCTCAAAGTTTAGTGATGAGTCAAAAGTGACGCCAATATCCTTCACCTTATCCGTACTTGCCAGCGTTATATGATTAGGTCCCAGTGTGTAGCTGTCGTTTCTTATTGTTGATGATCCTACTCTCATATGGCTGCATTTGTCTGGGTGGAACTTTAAAAGAGATTCGTATGTCCAATGTTCTGCATGGGTAAGATCTTGTTGAAGCTTTGTGCAATCTTCAGTGGTGTAAATTGGATGGAAGAGTTTCATATCATCCGCAAACAGGAATATTTCGGAGCTCTTTATAACATCCGGTAAATCATTAATAAATATAACAAAAAGTAAGGGACCAATCACCGATCCTTGTGGTATGCCGCTGATGACATCATGCCAATTTGAAAAAGAATTATTGACCCTTACACGTTGTGTTCTGTGGGCCAATAGAGCTGCAACCCAGCTTAGAATATTTCCTTGAATTCCATAGCTCTGGAGTTTCTCTATAAGTCGTAGATGTGGGACTTTGTCAAATGCTTTCATAAAATCACAATATACTACATCAATACATCCACCGTTATCTAGTGTCTAATGTCTAAAGTAATTGGAGAACTGTAGACCGCCCTTTGATGAATCCAAATTGTTTGTCGCTCAACAGGTCATTATCTTTCAAATGTTTAGTGATGGTATCTCTAACTATGCCTTCCATTATTTTTCCTACTATGCTCGTTAGGCTGATTGGCCGGTAGTTATGTGCTAGATTTTTGTTTCCTTTCTTGTGAATTGCAGATATGTTTGCTATTTTCCAGTCTTTGGGTAGTATGCCTGTTTTCAGCGACGTGTTAAAAATTTTTGATAGTGGAGTGCTAATACTCTCTGCCAATTCGTTTAGTACACGAGGATGGAGGCCGTCAGGTCCTGGTGATTTGAATATTTTTAGTTTCTTTAGCTTTAAAGCCACTATCGATGGAGTGATAGTGCAAGATTCAACTTTGTTATGACATCTTATTGGTTCCTACAGAATGTCTCCTTCTGGTTCTCTCGTAAATATGCATGCTTCTTGTATCCGGAAAACACGTTAAACAGAACACATTTTCGTGGTTCCACGTGGGCCTACAGTATCGTGTGATTTTATTAACTAATTTTGTTATTATTGCATCCCTATAGCATTAATCAGAAATGCCAAACACAAAAATGTCAACTTAACGTCGAGATAAATTATTAATTATGTAAGTCTTAGTTAATAGATTTAATCATAGCTTTATGGTTTACTTATTATTTTAATTTAAATAAAATACTGGCGCTCGAACTCGCGTCTCCATCTTGGAATCAGCTGATCGGAAAAAAATGACGTCCAAAAATCAGCTGACAACTACAAAGCCACTAGATGACGCCAGCTTCGAAAAACGTAAATCGCACGTTCCTATTGGTCAATTGCGTACACACCTCTTTCTCTGACGTCAGAGTCCTTGACCAAAATAGATCAATTGCGATGGCCGCGAAAGCTGTTGTAAGTGAAATAGTATGTAGAGTAAATACGTCGCCGTTTCGCGCTCGCACGTTATTCACTAAATCGGTGAAGCCAGTGCGAGGTCGGTGTTATTGCTCGAAGGTAGGTGATATTTGGTTTCAATCTGACGATTGGATAGGCTTTTATCACCGTTTGAAAGCTGGAAGGTGCGCATTTAACGTGACTCGTTCAGTCGTTGAGGACGTTTGCCTTCGGTACCCGTTTGCCTTGGCAGCTGGCTATGCGATTTTGGCCTAATTCACCCGTAATTACATTCTACTTACCTGATCTGGTCGCTACCGGTGCAACTACCAAGAACTGGATTAGCCGTTAACTGAATACATGGGGTTGTCATTTAATGAGAATAGTAATGTTAAGTATATACTAAAATGAGGTCGGCGCGGCTCAGTGACATTACTTTCACAACATATTACATAACATGACGCAAAGAATCGACTTGACTTGAGTACTCATGAGAATAGCTCATGTCGCTGTTTTAGTATACATGAGTCGAACTCAGAAGAACAATAAAATATCACAGTATTAGTGAAGTGGCAATGATAATGTATACCTAAATTGAATATATAAATTCCAACACTCTTTAAATACTCCCCAATAAATAATTCCTATTTGTTGGCATTCTTTTCATTAATGTTACAACTACTTGGTCTGTTCTTCTATAGTATTTCTATGTGATGAGATAGTTTTAAAAGCCTTCTATTTTGGACACCATCGGAGAGACAGCCAGATAACAAAAGCACTTGTCTCCAATCCAGTTCATCAGTCACCAGCCTGTTTATAAGTTAACATGCCCTCTTTGGACTGAAGGCCTCAGGTATTCTTGTCCGTGTGTTGTCAGGTCTGTGTTAATTTGGACGGTAACCTTCTTAAAGAAAACTCACAATAATTATGTTCAGATAATCAATGCCGATGGTCATTGTTTAAAGTAGTGACAGTCACGATTACAAAGCCTTAACAAAGTGTTCAGTTGATAGTGCCACCTTCTGGTATTCACTGCCTTGGACAGTGGACACACTTTGCCCCCAACTGACCTATTTATATAAACCTGTTCCGAGAAGTTGTGTCTATGACCACTCTGGACTCTTGAGACGAGGCATCAATGCCACCTGTGAACAGTTAAACACCTCTCCCACCCTCTTTAGACTTCTCTCCCTTTCTACGTCACTTCATGGGCAAAAGCTCCCCCTAAAACAACAAAATCTTTGAACACCCAAATACTGGTCATTCAATCGAAGAAGAAGAAGAATATTTATCATTTCTATTGAGACATCCAGCCAGGCTGCAGTTCCTGCACAAACACTGCTCATTCTGATCTTACTGTAGTAATAAAATTACCCGATATTACAATTCAATTCTAGTCATGATTTACACACACTACTGACACTACAGACTTATTTAATGACAAGCAAAATCAAGTAAGGGGATTTTGATTAGTCAATCAGAAAGAATAACCAGTCATTAACTCTGTTGATCAGATTAAGATATGAAAAAATTGAAATAAATCAGGATCAGAAGATGTACAAGAAATTAGGGTTTTGGTTAAGACCATCCAACATGTGACAAAAAACTAAGGATTTTGTCAAAATCATACAGTCCTGGTTTATTCCTTTTGGGTTCCATTCCAATGGCTGTCATGCAATACTTGATTTTCATGGATGGGTGGCTATCAAACAGACCTGGGTTAAATTCTTAATTGAATTGGAATTGAATAAAACCAAAATAAAATAAATCAGATTGAATTATAATTGTATTCCGCAAAGTTAGATGAATTGATCAAAACAGAAAATAAATTTACAACGTTTTTCTATATAAATTGACAGGTATAAACTACAAAATATATATTAAATTGTAATGTTTTTGGCTTTCTTTTTGGTCAACTATATTATATTATTATATGACTGTAATAATGGTAAGTTCTTATATAGTGCAGTATCCAGTCCTTAGGACTTCTCAAAGCGCTTTACACATTACTCCCTGGCAGACCTGTTCAGTCGAACACCATCTCGATTTCTTTGGGAAGCATTCTGCCGTGTTGCAATTAATGCATAAAGACTATTCATATACAAATATCCACCACTGTCTATAGCCAGGTACTCATTAATAGTGAACTTGAAGCAACATAAAGTGAACAATCTTGCCCAAGGTTCGACACCGCAGCACAGGTTTCGAACCCGGGTTCTCTCGGTCGAGTCCAAAGTTCTAGCCACTGCACCACAGCACTCCAATCCACTGACTATACAGACATTGGTGGATATTTGTGTATGAATAGTGATAGTAGAGTAATTTCAGCTTGACTAAATGGTTCCCAGAGAAGTCAAGATGATGTTCGAATTAAAACATATGCCAGGGGTGAAGTGTAAAGCACTTTGAGCGTTTCAGCCTTCCCAAAAACGTGATCCTGTACTATATGTGTAGTACATAATTTTACAGTAAGCAACATTATATATATATATATATTTCCCAGGAGTCAAAATTAATATACAGGGTAGGCCTACTTATATATATAGTCTAAGCAATTAGCTATATACAGCTGTATATCATAATATGTTGTGTTGTACACAGCTAAAAATAATCTGTGCCATATTTATGTTGCCACTACACATGTGTATTGTCCGTACACAAAACTCATATGCCATAGATTGTGGCAGTGATGTTTTTTGTTTTTTTGGTAATGTTTTCAACCCTGCACAGATGTTACGAAACATGCACTCTATGCTCTCCACATTGATATATTCCCAACTTCCCAGGTATAATCGGTGTTCTGCCTAGGTCGAATTTGCAGGGCGTCACGCCCTGGTACCCAGAAAAGGCAAAAAGAACGCCCTGCCTTTTTTACACGACGCCCTGCTACATTTGTATCGTAACCCTACTTGTGACTACAGACAGTTACACGATGAATATTAATTTGAGAGAGTCTGCAAGCGCCCCGATCTTGAAACATGTCTCTATCTGGATTGCGCTGCGTGCGCTGTTCGATTTGTCAACAATCCAACAGAGCACGTCCCACGATTGGGAATGGGATACAAAGTTGAAATCCGGGCGGTTGACGACATCTTGACACCTATCCCGATCGCCGTTGGGTGTTTTTTTTCTGTAAATAAAACAAAATTACCTATGCATTATTTAATGTATGACATCACACCTTTTCAGTTACACCTTTTACTATTTGCAGTGCAATGTATCTAAATTTCTGTTCAGCCTAGCCCAACAGTATTTTGCATACCTTTTGCTTATATAATAGTCTCTGGGAATATTAAATATGTGAATTTATACATAACATTTTTCAAAATTACTATGTTGACAGTATATCTCAATTATGTTAAACCTAGCCCAAAGGAATTTGGCACAAATATTACCAGTATAATATTCTCTGTGTATGTTGAATATTATGCAGATTGATACAAATTAAAAAGTTATGTAAAGCTGAATATTAGTTTTGTTCTACATTGCCTGAGCATATATTATAGTACATAAATATATATATATATATGTATACATTGTGTACATAATATACTATATGTAAGTAGTATGATATTAAACTACAAGCTGTACACTGCTACTACATCTCATGTATTTAATTTAGTCGCATGTCACAAGTGCCCTTTTAACCATTGCTCACCGTGCTCTGTGTGCCCTTTTACTAAAATGGCACCCTGCCCTTTTGAAAACCTGGGCAGAACCACTGTATAATGCACTGACTGCTCACAATATTATATACATTGTGGTGTAAACATGATTTATAAAATAAAGGAATAAAGACCAGTTTTATTTTGTGTGATGGCCCTTTTATCAAAATGTAATCTTCTAGAAACATCATTATGTTTCACACTTACATAAATAACCGGTTTAGTTTCTGGACCCCTGCAAGGTCAGAAGATTGGAACACCCCTGTGAATTAGAAAAGGGTGTAGGTGATCCCCAGGTCGTGATTTACCTACAAAGGTATGTAATTGTTGATAATCATAACACATTATTTTGTAGATTGTCCCCCTATGTAGGAAAGAGTCTTGTTTATAAAAAAAAGCGTTACTAACTAACAAATAAACCATTCAGAAAATTGCATATCATCGTGGAGGTCCTACCAAATTTGAGCTTTTCTTTGAAGAATGTTTAAACAATGCTATCTACAGTCTAGGATATTAAAGTTTATTGAATGGTCCTAAAAGACACATTTTGTATTAGTGTATTCTTAAATTAAAAATTAGAGCAATTTAGGCAAAAAATATAATTTGTAAAAAGACAATTTAGATTTCATGTATATGAGAAAATATTTGATATTGCATCACTTGGTAATTTGTTTCAAACAAATTACCTGTTGCCCGTAGATGGTAGTACATACACTACCGGTATATTGCAAATGTGTTTAAAACAGGTGAAAATATTGACATCGTGCCTCAGATATAAATGTTTGCAAAACGTCTACTTCACGGATGTCCCGGCCTCGTCTGGCGCTAAGAACACAGACAAGCATTAGAGTTCCATTTATGCAAGAACTTAGTCCTCAGTTTGTAAATCACATCATAGAGATATTGTGTCACTTGTGTTCTCACGCAAGGTGGATTAATGTATTAAACACATCACCTTAGGTGCACCTGTATCAGATTTGTTTGACCAACGATTTCTAATGGTCACTAAGTAAAAATGGTGTCACTTAATTATTATGTCAACATGTTTCCTGAGGTCAGGCAAGGAGGACTCATTGAATACAGAATGCTGATGTCCGTGCTTGGTGAGATGAACCGTTGGTTGTGTCAATATAACATCCCTGGATGGTGCACAAAAACTGGTCACAAAAATCCATAAATAAACTCATAATTATTGTTATATGTGTCTGCTGGATTATAGTGCAAGCTCAACTGGAACTCGCTACGCAAATTGAAAAATAGTTTGGTTTGATTTTGTGAAACGTTGGCGCAGCTAACATTGCTTACATACTGGCCAAGAGTTGCTCTTCGAACATGTTTTTAACTGATAACTTATGTATGCTATTTGACAACAATGAACGTCATAGGCATCGCTATATGCTGTAATACAAAAAGCTATGTTTCGAAATGCACGAGGCCATAAAGAATGTATTTATGCTCATAACACCATTAAATGAACAAAGCCAATGATTTTGCAAGCTTAGATTAATTGAATTGACAGGGAGCTTTGAAAGTAAATTAATCCACCATTATACAGTCTTTTACAGCATTTCTAATTTCCAGTCATCCACATGTGTGTGTATAAAGACATACAAATGTAAGTACTAGCCTTGTTGTCATGCGTCATACAAACACACCCACTGACTTCAAAGTACTTGCATTGCATAAAAACAAACATAAATAATTGAGTTGCAGGGGGTGGTCTCAAATGTATCGCACACATGTGTTGTTATGAGGGAGGGTGGTAGCAGCTGTTTTGTTTACTATCATACATTCATTTTTATATTTTTCGAATGCAGAATTGTTTGCAAACACTATTTCAAGATTAGTAAACGCAACTTGGCATGTGGTATACATTTATGCAAATATTAAGAACATTATATTAAAAATGAGTCACAGACAGTTTCGGTTTAAAAGTAATTAAGTGGAGGAGAGACACATCGTTTTTATTTAGTAGCATTCAACAGTGTTTTGAGATCTTCCCTTAATCTAAGAGAAGTGACAGTTTCGGTGACAGTTAGTGACCCTGGACCATCATGACCTTACATGTTTGGCCAGCTTTCAGTTGTATACACAAACATTAGCCACTGATTTATTACTGAGTAAATGTTTCCCTGAATTTACACCTTCCATGTGTGTATCGTCTGCTGTTTACAATGGCCCATGGCAGATGTCCTGTTTAAATGGGAAAATTTGCGCAACATTTCTTGTAAATAAATCTCAACAAACTGACCATTGCTGTACTAAAAGGAACTTGCTGTTGCTGTTTTCTCTAGAATAGCCTTAATATACTCCCACAGAAATAGTCATACAATCTTCACTTAATCCATACCAACAGCAGTTTATGGATTATTGTTTTTATCTATACACCTATTTTTATTGCACTATTCTGGTTATTTGGTTTACTTTGAAGTTCAAGTTCATACGATGATTGCAATGCTCACCGCACCACGTACACTACCATGTAGCTCCTGAAGGGCATGTACGGAGTAAGCACACTCAAGACTCTCATATCTTCAATTGATATTGATTTTATTTGGCATAAAAACACAACTACAAAATACAGGAAACAATGAACAACAGTGACGGGACTCCAGGAAGAACTAGACAACAAACTATCTGCAGCGTAAATACTTGTTATACTCACATACTGACCTACTGATCTATCCACTAACTGACCTACATACCTACTTCACACATGCTGTGATACAGCTCGTTAACTAGAACTGATACTGACTGATGGAATACAAAGAATTGTTTTGGGAACAGTCAATTTGGTCATGATTTTCTGGTACAACTAACTATTATTTAATAAATAAAGTTAATTACCCAGTATATATCAACTAACAAAGAAACTTGATGATTCAGATATATCACGTATCTAATTATACCCTGTCCTCAGACTCAGTTAATTATACTATTTGCTTATCCTACCCAGTATTGTGTGTAGTACTGTTTACCATTAAAATTAGAGTTGATTCTCGCTATAATGGACTTGTTGGCACATGGCCAAGCTGTTCCTTATATCCATGAATATATCAAATGGTGCAGGACATAATGGGGAATTCAAACTCAGTGCTATTCCTTCCAACTGGTATACCTTTAAATATGTTGTATTATGTTACACCTTTTTTGTACTTTCACCATAAATGTTGTTCATTTGGTGTTAACTAATAACTTATAATGTTCATAAGATTAGAATAAAATTGTTGCAGTGTTTTGAATTTTTACAATTTGAATTTGTGCTCTGTGAAATGTAGATAAACCATATAAATAACTTCAGATGGTTTAACCGCAAAGCTCTTTGCCGTTCAGCATGGTTGCAATGTTCTCACGTTCAAGATAACAAGTAATCCAGCAAATTACCTGTTAATAATTACCTGTAAATAACTACCCTGCTGGCTGATTCTGGATAACAAAACAGATAACCCCCTTTAAGCTTCCAAAAACTGTATTACTGTTATTTACTCTACCTGTCTTTTTCTGGATCTTATTCAAGGGTTGTTACACCTGATATATGGTGTACACATAATGATGTTCTAACAGTCAGCTTTCCACTTGCCCATTAACAAATGTAGCAACTGATACTACCTGGTAGCAATTACATGTCAATGTTTATGGCAAAACTGAATGCAGATAGCCAGCCACTATTACATAAAACTAACAAAACTGAATGCAGATAGCCAGCCACTATTACATAAAACTAACAAAACTACAAGGTGATTGACCGTATCATTAAAGTCACTTCAGAAATGTGCAATTCTGAGATATAAACATGCTAACACTCACTCGCAGTATATGACATACTAAGTCCTGAACTAATCTTCTATCAGTAGATTTGTTGATTTATATACAATATACATGTACACGTCAGCCACCATGTTTGGTTAGTTTCTCCGACATCTTTCAAGTAAAATATTTCATATTATCTACCGAGCTTCATCTCACGTAACATTGTTTTGTACCTAAAACAGTGCATCATTAATGACTTGAATTTGGAGAAAACTGGGAAAGCGTTGATTTATCCATGCTTTATATTTAAGGTAGTGCCACTTAGCAGGACATGGCTTACTGAGTTGTGCTAGGCATTTCAGTTATAAATCAAATTATAGTTGTCCTTCATTTTTATTTTGTAAACATCCCTTAAGTAGATATATGTTTAAATTTAATTTGATGTTATCATTATTCAAAACTTCTCTGTTGTATAGAGCAAGAACCATGGAGCTCCCAACTTTGGGCTGTTCTTTGACATAGATGGCGTGATTGTGCGAGGTAAACACATCCTGCCCAGCGCACGCGATGCTTTCAAGCTCCTCACCGACAAGAATGGCAAGTTCTGGGTGCCAAGTGTCTTTCTCACAAATGCCGGCAACACACTACGGCAGTACAAGGCGAAGAAACTGTCTGAATGGCTTGGCATTCAGGTGAGTGCGTTTGATATTGTGTCAATTCTATAAAATAACCACATGTAACCGTGCCATCTGGTGGATAGTTTAGTGAAATAACTATGCCATCTGGTGGATAGTTTAGTGAAATAACCATGCTATCAGCTGGACAATTTGATCATACACGGTTCAACCACTCATAGCATTATTTTATTTAGCAAAACAGCATCGTGAAGGTCACAACTTTCACCAAGTCTGTTTGACAAAACAAGGATTAATCAGAGGAATGAGCTCTAACAAAAATGGAAACCGTGTCAGCATTCTATAAATCAAAAGGTAAATAATAGGGCTTGTAAATTTGTTACGATACATGACATGATTCTGCGCGAGTGGAGCTGACTGGCGACATACACAGTTATTGCCCACTGATTTTAGCATTGCGGAAGCCAGGAAACAGTTGATGAAGTTTACTTCATCGGTGTATTGTAGCTTTGATAATTGTGGTGCGGCGTTGTCATTTCAGTTTTATATGAATTATATATCAGGGAAATAAAAAATGCAGAGAAAGAGCAGTAGTCGACAGCAGTCATATACTTAAATTTGTTTTTGTTCCCCAATTTTCTCATCTAAATGAAATAGATAATAATACTTAGTTAATGTAACAAGAACCAAGTTATTATTTCAAAACAGTTTGGCCACCATTTATATTTGAAAACTTTCCTAAATGCACACAATCACCAAAAAGTGTGCATTAGTTCAATAACTTGTCGTACTGGGCAAAAGAATGCATAGTTGTCATTGTCAACAAAGTCAAAGTAGCCATGCCATGTGTCGTCAAATCGTGATAACAATTCAATTGAGGTGCACAATTACCACGAACATTCTTAACGGAAAAGTTGTTCCCACTGCTTCAACTTGTGACCATCTGTCGGAAACCGGAAAAAAAGAACACGATTTGGAAAAACTCCGATGATTACAACCAAAACATATCCCCATCATTTAAGCTGGTGCAAATGGAGTCAATGTCGCCAGATGACTCCAGATCCAGATTTACAGGCCCTATTATATTCAGTGTCAATCTAACATTCATCTGTATCAATAAAAAATAAAATGGTGGATGCTTTTTTCCACACATCTTTATAGTAATGCCAACATTTGTACTTTAACTTCGCTGCACCGCCATGTTCTGCCACCAGGTCGACCCAGAGCAGGTTGTGATGTCCCACAGTCCGCTGCAGATGTTTCGACAATTCATGGACAAACATGTCTTGGTGTCGGGCCAAGGACCCACCCTCAAGATCGCTGAAGGTCTCGGCTTCACAAAGGTGTCCACAATCGATGATCTCACAGATGCCTTCCCAAAACTTGACATGGTCGATGAGCGGCATCAGGCAGCGGTACGTGCATGTTCGCATGTTTGCATGCTGACATGCACTGCGATTGTATAGCTCATTTATTGTTGTTTAAAATCTCAGCACTTGGTAATGCAGTGGCCTGTAGCAAAGTGCAACCTCGCTTCTGAAGACGTGAGTACTTCTGTATGTCCAGCTTCAAATATGCCAGCAAGTCTTGGCTAAATGTAGTTATATGATAATATATAAATTATGTAGAGTAATGATATGTGTTGGTTTAAAAATTATAGATATATGTATATACCCCTGTTGTTTTGTAGTTTGTTTATATATTATTATATATCAGATTCCGGTGGATATAGGCACAATAGAAGTTTATTATTTTTATTAATATTTTTTTAATATATATATATATATATATATTAAGCTTAAAGGAAACTACACTTAGATATTATTATTTTTTGTTTTTAAATGGGTGAAATAATTTATTATCTTAGTATCAATCTTACGTGGTCTGATTTCTGTTTCAGCTGTGTGCGTCTGAGAAGTATTTTCCCAAAATAGATGGTAAGTGCTTTAATTATGTTTGTGAAGTTGATAAATAAAACAGTTATTATTGCTTTGCCACATTGATAACATTGCCTGATGGCGTTGTATTGAGGAGGAGATTCTCAACAGAAAAGGAATTATTTAGAAACTTTAAATAGTTGTTTGTTATATATAGCAGCAAGTTACCCCCACTAATATTCTCTCCCTGCCAGGCCACCTTCCCCCGTCTTACAGTGCTGAGCTACAGGGTGTATTAGGGGATTAGGAATAGAGCTGCGTTTTGTTGAATCAGCCGGACCGGATCAACTCTTACTCAGAATTTTGAATGCATGAAGATATTTCAGTTAATTACAATATTCACAGCTTATCTTCTACCAAATGAAGAGTGTAAATTTATTTTAGGTTTGTACATCAGTTTATTTCTTGAACTTATTTGGGAAGAGGAGATATCCAGCAGTGAGTTAAACTGTCATACTGTTTTAGTCGAACCTCACAACTAAGGTCACCCTAGGACATACAAGTGAGGTCCACTGTGTGTACAATGGTGGTGTACAATTGTCAATGGTTTGTCTTCCCCTGTAGTTGTCTTACTGCTGGGAGAGCCCGTGCGTTGGGAGACAAACCTTCAGATTATCATAGACGTGTTGGTGACCAACGGAAGACCGTCGGAGGCACCTAGTGTCATCCCCTTCCCCCATATCCCAGTCCTTGCCTGCAACACGGACCTACTGTGGGTGGCTGAGGCACCCATGCCAAGGTAACCCACAAAGACACTTACTACCACTCGGGTGTTGGCACATGTGTCATGTCTTGCAATGTGTCAATGTTGTTACATTGGTTGTAATGTTAATATTGAGACATCAGTTGTAGTGTCAGTTGTGACATTGTTTGTAGTGTCAATATTGTGACATCGGATACAGTGTTAATACTGTGACATTTGTTGTAGTGTCAACATTGTGACATCGGATATAGTGTTAATACTGTGACATTTGTTGTAGTGTCGATATTGTGACATCAGTTGTAGTGTCAACATTGTGACATTGGTTGTAGTGTTAATATTGTGACATTGCTTGTCGTGTCAACATTGTCATATGTTTCAGTTTAAATATTGTGACATCAGTTGTAGTGTCAGTTTTGTGACATTGGTTCTAGTGTTAACGATGTGATTTTCAGTTTCAATATTATGATATTTGTTTCGTTTTGATGTCAGGTTTGGACATGGCTGCTTCCTGAACTGTCTGGAGAGTCTCTACTACAAGATCACAGGCTACCCCCTCAAGTACACCACCCTCATCGGCAAGCCTAGTGAACTCACCTACCACCACTCAGAGAACATCCTCCAGGAACAGGCTCACAAGCTGGGACTGCCCGGGGTGAAGAGGATCTATGCCATAGGGTGAGTCTAGACAGGGCTGGAGGGGTGTGGAGAGGGGAGATAGGGAGGGAGTTGGGCTGAAGGGGTGAAGAGGATCTACACCGTAGGGTGAGTCTAGACAGAGCTGGAGGGGTGTGGAGAGGGGAGATAGGAAGGGAGTAGGGCTGAAGGGGTGAAGAGGATCTACACCATAAATAATGCACTTGAGTTAATAAATGACACGATCACCACTCACAGTTTATATGGCTTCACAAATTTTTTTTTTTTTGTAACAATTATACTGTTGTATTTTGGAACAAATAAATATTTCCTGTTCCTTTGAGATACCAAGGAAGTGCACTATATATACAAGTTTGTGTGTGTGTGTATATATGCATATATATATATGCAAAATTAATATCTGAAAATAAATGTATGAGTTTAATTTTGTTTTATAATAAACAGTTTATTATGCTGCAATAAGCATATATTATACAATCATATTTTGCAAAATTTATGGTGTGCTTACATCATGTACAATGTATAGTCTACAGTTTTTACTATACGCCATTTATTCTTCCACCCAGAGACAACCCAGAGACAGATATCTACGGAGCCAACTTGTTCAACCGCTACTTGTGCAAGAAGCACGCCAACACCCTCTCCCAGAAGAAGCGGATCAACCGACAGGGTCAGGAGGTCAGCGAAGATGCCAACAACGGTAGCGAGAAGCAGGACAACGTTGGCAGCGACTTGTGTAGCAGCTCCCTCTGGAGTGAGCAGTGTGAATCGATCCTCGTCTGTACTGGCGTGTACAACCACAGTGACAGACATGTTGTGAAGCCTCCGCTCCTCGACCACAATCACCGAGACTTTATCATGGACCCACAATTAAAGGAACCAAACACAACGGTCGGGGATGTCTTAGAAGCAGTGCAAGATGTCTTCAGGAAGGAAGGCATCATTACGTTATGATGCCTGTTGTGTAGTTATGACATGGCGTTGTCTTCACGGTTCTTGTGTTTTGCAGTTATCGTTATGAGGTAACTTCACACAGTGACTTTGCTGCGTCCGCTTGTAGTGGATAAAATATATTTTATGTATGCATGTATATATTATTGTAACATCGATTGTAATATAATCACAATATGGGATTGGGTGACGCTACATTTTATTGTAACATGGCACAAAAACATAGTTGGTAGGCACAGTTAAGTGGACTGTAATATTTTTGTGTTTTTACTACAGAATTGGGTACTTAAGCATACATTTACAATAAAACTTTCTCTTGATGAATTCAGATGAGCTGATAGGAGGACATGCACATGGTAACAACAATGTTAGTGTCCACTGCAACAAACTGCACATTGCCATTTGCTGTAAATGATGGCTACAATCATTTATTTCTACAAAGAACAAGAAAGTTTATTTCAACCCCGCATACAGAACTAATAATATCAACCAACAAAACATATTCACCTGGTCAAACATAAAAGCAATGTCATTTTAAAAAGGGTCAATAGCTCCTATTAAGACTTAGCAGTTACTTTCATAGGAGCCACATTCTTTTCACAACATACTTCCTGAGTAGAATCAACTGCAAACCCCATCCGAAGGCACCAGTTCTCCCAGTGAATAAAACAGTGGAATTTAATGTATAGTGCTAACATCTTTAAACATGTTTTAGGCAATTATCGGGTTGATTTTGTTACTTGGTGAGATGGCAAGGTCATGGTGGGAACTTGACCTTTGATCCTCGGTGGAATCTGACTGATGCGGACAGAGGGTAGAAAGAGTTCTGTTTGAAACGTGCTCAGGGGGTGATTTTCTAACTTGCTCAAATTGTCTGTGGTGAAGACATCTGACAGTTGGTATTTGCATGTGTGTTTGTAACACTTGTTTATATACAAGAAATGCATAGTTAGTATAATTGTGTGAAATGCCAGATGTATCTTGATGTAGATGATACAGTATTAGCTGGAATACAGATGTCTGTCAATCAGCCAAATAACACTTTTTTGCTTAGAAAACGTGACCATTACATATTTGTGAGAGTTTGTGTAGATGCATATACATATTATACTTCAGCAAGAGGACTATTGATCTTAAACTGTGTTTTAAATCAATTTACATTGTTCCTATATTCAACTGAGTTGTGTGTTTAATACCATTTGTGCATATCAATGTTTATGTATTGAGTTTATAGATTTTATGTTTAAAATCTAACGCAGTAGGGTGAAAACACATCTGCAATGGTGTATGTCTGCAGATTAGCTAGTTTCTGTCACTGTGTCATTGGCAGCATGTCAAATGACTAATGTTTCATTGCACAATGACAATAATCATTTTACCACGGATTAACATATTTTGTCGTGTTGCATACATTTCCACTTAATTAAGCACTTCTTCAAACTAAACAATTATATATGTCCACTGTGTTTTATTAACAAATATCCTATTCCAGATGTGTGAAAATAATGAATTTGCAATGAAATCTGGTTTACCACCCAACATCGTTAATTTCCGTCGTACACTCCACTGTTGTATGGATCCAATACATTAATCCTAATTGTGTGAGTCTCACTTAGACACTCATGTCCAAATGTGTGCTTTGGTATTTCAAGATGAGAGACTTCACACAAAACTTAGAGAACGTAACACAATTTCCCTGGAAGTAACATAGCATACAATTGTTTGGTTTTGTTCACAACGAAAATATGGTACTGAAGTGGCGAGGTTTGTCAAGGGATGCATTTGAATAACTTGAGTCCTGCAGTGGAACCTTGCTTTATGGTCACTTCGGTAATACAGCCACCCCGCAATTAAGGTCAGCCTAGAATAGTCCCAAATTATTTATGGTATAGTGAAGAATATGAAAAATATTCGCCATTTGGGTCATGTTTTCTCATTCCCAATGGTGACCTTATTAGTGATGTTCCTCTTTATATTGATGAGTTCCGTTGGTATCTTGAGACTTTACTTTCACAGAACACAATTATTATATTTCGGTTGTACTGTCAAATGAGTATAGACTAGATAGCTAGAAACGAGTGAAACTTGTGGGGTCGCCCGATGATTCATATTTTTTGAAATACCGTGCACTGCCTCATGTTTCCGTTGCCATTTCCTGCTGATGCGTGAGTGCGTGCATAATATGCATTTTTTTTTTAGATTTGCAAATCTATACATTTTTCGAAACGGTATGATATAATGAATCTGAAAACCAATATTTATATTTTTAAAGGTATATATGGCGGTCATCTTGAATTCTTAAAATGGTGGACACTGAAAACCTGTATTTCTCAATATATCAGCTGCTAAAGCACCCAGCCTTTTGATTTTGGTGGCTAAACCTACATATTGAGGGGCAAGGAATCCAATAGGATCAATTACGGTCACCTAAGCATAATGAAATTACTAGTTTATGACAGTTATACATGTTATGACTGAATAATATACATGTAGCATAGCGTATAAACACGTGTGCATTGGAAACAAGTATGTCCCTGTATTTTCATTCATTCATTCCTTATAACTATCATACCAGCATCACTACACAGTTGCGTATACTTCACATATATGTCTGGTTTGTTATAACATTGGTGTGACCCGGTATACTGCACATTAGTCATCACTATCATCGTCGGATACACGATTTTCAAAGTGTGAATCATCGTCATTCTCACACTGTGTGCTACACAAGCAGAGGTCTGTGCATTGCGAGTCCTTGCATTTGCAGGAACACCACTGTGATGGATAGTCTCCTTTGCATCGGCATCGTGCCATCTCAATGATGGCCCTGGGTGCTGGAAGGATGTCGGTTGTAGTTGGCTGTCAGCAGTCCATCAGCAGTCTTGTGGTAGCCATTCTGCAGTGGGTCCAAAAACACTTGCTGAGCAATGTTGGCTTGGCCACATACTCTGGCCTGCAAGTGTACTCTCAGTATGTGCTGGTTGAGTGCAGCAATTATGGGTGGTAGCTTGTCACTCTCGCCATGTGTTTACAGAAGAGGTGCCATCGCAGTTCTGGAATGTGATTGATCTGGATACCCTTGGGACAGTATGCAGCGCATACGAATTTAGCCAAGGTAGAGTGCAGATCTTCTGTCTTCTGAACCATATAGCCTTGCCTATTCTTGCAAACTTCCCTGTATTGTCGGCCCCAGAGAAGGCATGGAATGCCGGCAATGCCTTGGCCCTTTCTGCACCGAGAGCTGTCCAGAATGGCTCAATCGGCAGTACGCCCGATGCCATCGAGATCTTCCTCGGCAGCAGATCATAATTAGCTATGATCAACACAAGGACATCAGTGTCTGGCGAGAAGAACATCAGCTCAACATCTTCCTTGGGCTCCTTTTTTGTTGCCAAGAGAGCCGGACAGATAATTAAGGTGTCTGCTTCCTCATGGTTGTTGTCTTCAAAGTGAATGTCCCTGTTGCTCCTTGTTTGCCCAGATGCTGAAGTGATAACCAGCTTGGGGGAATACCGGTTGTATTATAGAGTTTTCTCAGCCAGGTACTCTGTGAGATCACCTTTCGTTTGGTCATGGGATAGGAAATGGCTCATGGTGATGTGTTTTATGCTGGTAATGTCTCGGACTAGATACTGGATTGGGTCAATCCCTCCATGTCTCTTCTCCTTGGTAGTGCTCTTGAGTGAATCCACCTTGTAAATGTCAAAGACAAGAATTATTTCACTGAGATCCTTGAATGTCAGCATGGTTGCTTTCTTCTTAGTAAGTTTCTGGACAACCACCATACCATCTACGACCGCAATCTTCCTACTTAGATGGGGACCGTCGACTTCAGCAGATGCGAAGTCCAAGGCTCCATCATCTAGTACATTAACATGCGTCTCGCTTGTAACCGTCTGAGAGTTATCAGTGTGAGTTTCTGTTGTTGCCAACTCCTCAAGGACATGGATGAGCTTGGACGTGTCGTTGCATGGCAACATTGAGCCGCTTGGAGCAAACAATGCCCTTGGTGTCAGGGTGAATTCATAGTTGCAGATGCAGTGCTTCTGATCAATATATCAGCTTGACCGGGCAAGGACCATCAGTCTGCCATACAGGTCCTTGGTTTCCCGCACATCTACTGTCTTGTCACGGATCTTGGCTGCAAGCCTTTTACTGCCAGACATGGATATCTTGTTTTGTTTCTTGAGAGGTGCCGGCCCACAGGCTGACATTCCCATTTATCCTCTCTGCCAAATAGTATTTGTACAGCTTCTGTCCAGTCTCGTCCATGTTCAGGATCTGTGGAACGTATTCGCATGGAATGTATGCACGAGTAATCAGGTTGAATAGCGTACGACCTTCAACAGCAAATGGATTGCCATGATTCATTATGACAGCCTTGATCTTGGTGATTGCATCACGCTCTCGCTTGACCACACTCGTGGATATATCATGATGCTCACTAGCCTTGTTGTCTTTGACATTGAACTGACCCTTGAACTCGCTTGCCATGCACGACAGTTCGGGAGAAGCTAGGAAGAAGCGTTGTCTTGCATTGGCATTGTTGGAGATTCCGATGAGACCAGAATGAACCTTCATGAGCTTGTTCAGATGTTCACAGGCATGGTCTGCCCCAATGGAGACAAATGGGATGGCAGCCTTGGTGACTGATATGTTGCCTAATTCAAGTTCCTTCCACGTCTCTGGGTGTTCAGCCTTGAGTGCGTGCATGTCAGCTATGTAACGTGGCCAGAGTCTCTTGTACTTTATTCGGTCCATGGCAAAGAACAGCTTGCTCAATTCTTCTCCTGCTTCAAGATTGAGGTTTAGGTCTGCGTTATGGGATACTGCTACAAAGAACAGGATCGTGGTCCACTCGATGCAGGTACATCAGCAGGGATCTGAACATAGCATTCTCGGATCTCTGTGCCTTCCACACCTGGAACCTCTTCATGACATCATCGTCGTCCAAGGCTTGGAGTAGATGGGTGTTGGCACGTTTCATAATTCAGCCTTGGTGTGTTTGCTCACCTCTCTGAGAAGGCGTCTTCAATCACAGTTGTACGCCTCCAGACACGAGTCCTTCAAGTGTGGGTTGTCCTTGAAGAACAACTCCAGGACCATCTCATACAGTGCCGTATATGTGGGCAGACAGGGAGCGCTTGCAGTGTGCACACTTCAGGATCTGTCTAGTTGTCGCAGAACCGTACACATCAGCTGCTATCCAGGCATCGTCTATTCCAGAGTTTTCAATGGAGGTCTCCGGGCCTCTTAAGGCAGCCATGACGACATGCAGCTTATCCAGTCTGGGAAAAACTGTCATAAACTAGTAATTTAATTATGCTTAGATGACTGCAATTGATCCTATTGGATTCTTTGTCCCTCAATATCTAGGTTTAGCCACCAAAATCAAAAGACTGGACAGTTTAGCAGCTGAGATATTGAGAAATACAGGTTTTCAGTGTCCACCATTTTAAAAATATACCTTTAAAAAATGTAAACATTTTGGTTTTCAGATTCAATATATCATAACGTTTCCAAAAATATAGTTTTGCAAATCTCAAAAAAGTGGACGAAATACATGTGTTTATTCGCTATGCTACATGTATATTATTCAGGTCATGACATGTGTAACTGTCCTAAACTAGTAATGTCATTATGCTTAGGTGACTATAATTGATCCTGTAGGATTCCTTGCCCCACAATACGTAGGTTTAGCCACCAAAATCAAAAGGCTGGATGGTGTAGCAACTGAAATTTTGAGAATTACACGTTTTCATTGTCCACCATTTTAACAATCCTAGATGGCCGCCATATATACCTTTAAAATTGTAAACATTGGTTTTCAGATTCACTATATCATAACGTTTCCAAAAATGTACAGATTTGCAAATCTCCCAAAAAATTAACGAGAGTACATTGTGAACCTGACTAATAGTGCGATGGTGGTGTTTTGGAGAATTAATCCCACCCGAAACAACTAATGGCGCTTCCGGTAGACATGGTAACAATTATTTGTATACTAACAGTTTACAATATTCCAGTCCGAAACAATTTAACATGGTTTTCGTGTCAGCAAAGAATGCATCAATAGCAATACTAGATGCTGTTTAAAACAATAGTTATGTTAATACAAAACCGCAAAAATTAATCGTGCGTTTGACTCGTCGAGAAAAGTGATACCAACGTCACCACTACTAGGCGCCACTGTCAGCTTGTTCCCTCATGGTTTCTAGGTGAATGCCATCGACCAGGCGCCGGCAACCGTTTGAATGGAGGGCCAAATAAGTGAAAAGGGCTAGGTCAGCGGATCTCACATTTATTTCTTAATATTGGTTATCACCAGCCCAATATTCGTGGCATCCTAACTCATATGCGTCGAAGCTGAACTTACACATTTTGGAGTTGTTATTATAAAACATCGGTGACTAATTTTTAACAACATTTCGTACTGAAAAATACATTGTCGTCATGCAAATGACATTTTGACCAAGTGCCCCGAATCCAAGTGAGCTTGGCGTGTGTGAAACTGTTCCGTCGGCAAGTGCTTTTTATTGCAAGATACACCTCACTGAATGTCACTAGTTTCGAGCGCAACAGAGCCACATTACATTTTGGTGAACTTCATCTATACAGCTTCCGGCGCATCGTCGACTATAACGGACTGTAAAATAAGAGCAATTACGAGCTCTGATATCTGTAAAACGATGTGCAAACTCCCGTCTCAGCAGCTCATTGAATGCTTCGTACGTGTCCTGCTCTTCTGGTTCGTTTCCAGGAGTGTTGAGAAATGCAATAGTTGTGTCTCGCACAATCGTAACTTGATCTCCAAGGTTTGGTTGCCAGGAAACCCCTTCAAATTTCCGCACTACTATAAATTATTATCAAAATTATGGCGATGTACGTGAGTACACGGCAGTATAACGGTAATACGCATACACGCGGGAACAGGGTTAGGGTTATAACTTGGTTTTGAACAGCACTGCCCATAATTCCATGTCTCGGCTTGTGCATGCAACTCAGACAATGCACTTCGCAGTTGTATATGAGATCTTTATTTTTGAGCATCCGTCTCAGCCAGAAGGCGCTTCAACTGCTGGAGGTTTAGGCCGCGACCGCGAAAGTAGTTCCCGGTCTTCACGACGGCGTTCAGTACCTTTTGCATTTTCACTGATTTGCTACACAGGCTTTCTTGTGGGATAGATGGTGCAGCGGACCTGAATAGATTCGCAGTGGCATCTGCATCGTGTCGAACTTTTCAAATCGGTGAAACAACCCGTTTTGTTTTTTTCCAGGCACGAAGGGTGCTCCATGCAAACGTGTATTGTTATCATGCGGGCCGCATTGTATGCACTCTCGCTTTTAGTCCGCGGGCCGTATGGAATAGCTTCGCAGGCCGTAGTTGGCCCGCGAGCCGTAGATGGCCGACCCCTGCCATAGATCTATACTAGAGAGGGTAAGTCTGTTTCTTCTGGTATGGACAATCTCTATATTTTCGTGTAAATTCTGCGAAGTGTCTAAAGTTTAAATCCCGCATTATCTAATCAATCTTAGAGTAACGATGCTATTAAAATATGTGCACGTGTCAATATGTGCATATCACTGATAATTATAATCTCCATGGCGAATATGTCACTAGCAACTTCGTTTGACTTTTCTATCGTAAGATCAATGGCATTGCTGTTTTCTGGTGTGAATAAGGGATCATCTCAGAACGTCGATGTTCGATATCAGAAGAAATTATTTTCATCTGATATCGGACAACGATGTTCTGATATGTTCCTAGTAGTAAGTTGGCGTCTTACATGCAGCGTCGTTGTTATTCTTCTATGCATTTTGAAACATTGTAATCCCAGGTAATTCAAGAGATGAGTCTTTAATTGAGTCTGATAAAGTATGTCGACGAATATGACGAGTGTTCGGTTGTAGACCTCTAGGTTATAGGTATATAAGGGCTATTCGACCTTGGCGGCACACACAAACCACATCTTTTTGATAGCGCCAAGCCAACAATGAGATGTTCACAGGATTTGTATGAATGTATTCACTGATAAAATGTTGATAAAATATTTCATTTATCATCTGGTGTCCGGTCGTCAAAGATAACAGTTTGCTGGTAAGATATCGATTCGACAGATTACGCGGTAGTATCGGATTAAGACTGTCGCGAGATGAAGATACCAGGTATGTCTAGCTATCTCAACGACGAACGACATGGAATACTTTCGTCAGTCCAATGTAGGCCTATGTGTTGGTGACGTTTATAGTCACTATCCTATCACAAGAATTTGTTTATTTTTTATCTTCATCGACTGTGATATTTGAAATTCCGTATGGCTTAAGAACGTTCTGATACGTACACCAATTAGTGTCACATGTAAGTACCCGGTGTCGTCAGCTGTCATAACTATATATATAAATATATCCTATGTTATGTATATATGTGAGTATGAATGATATGTACTAGCGCACTGAGTTTTTTGCCTAAAAGAGTAGCGCTATATAATAACTATCCATTATTATTATATATATATACTTACTGACATCAGTTATCATAAACTTACTGATATCAGTTGTTATAATAATGGTGATACCCGTTATCACAATCTACATTTATACCAACAGGTGTCATATTCTTACTGACAAGATATTACATACCTTTCATAATCCTAATGGCATAATAAGACGTCGTCTTACACCAACTGTCACAATCCTTTCGACACCAACTTTCATTTAATGCTGTCATGTTGTTGCTGATGTCAACTTACTGACACCGTCAGTCATAGTTCACTGACACCGGCTGATGTGGTCTTGCTGATATGCTCCATGACACTGCATACAATGTCTTAACACTGAGACGAAGACGCACGCACACACGCACGCACGCGCACTCACACACACATATTACAATTATCGACATACTTTTTTTCTTCGGGAGATGCAAAGGCTAAACGACCCTACGATTCGTTGACCGAATGTCCCGTGAAAAGACGCAAAGACAGTCCTACCAGACACATACATGTAACCGCTTAAAATTAATTACAACAGCCACATTGGCAAAGAGACGACGTTGCAGCAGTATATTTGAGTCAACAACACGTTGTCGAGATGCCGACAGTATGAGGTATGTCCGTCTTGTGGTCTTCTTTCACCTGCCAAGTTACGTTTACACAACACTGAGGTGTTAGTGTAGACTACATTTGCATCTCTGATAACCAGGTTTCGTGTACACTGGTATATACTATAAGATAATTATAACTTATTCTTCTTCGTCATGTGCCATCCCGACCTCTGGTGGTGTTGGCGATAATGACCTACCCATTAACATTGTTTTTGGTAATTGTCGGCAAGTGGCTGTTACTCGAACGTGCATTTCTTCAGACTACAAAAATGTCGGCTACTTTTTTATTTCTTCACCTTTGTGGCCATCGACGATTCCTTCAATAATTTACTTATTGCCAGTTTTACTGTTTCGTGTTGAACCTCTTCTGATACATGTAGGTTCAGCTGTTTGACATTGCCGAAATTAGGTGACGGATGTTTAGACCACAATATCTGGTCTGTTGCCAAACAATTACGAGACCTCTTCACGCTTATTTACAGCAGGTGTAGTTATGTGCGACTGTGGTTTCAGGATGATTTTGGTTTGTTCATTAATTGACAGAGGCTCAGAAGCAGGGCCCAATGTATTGTATCTATGCATGAAATGTTAATTGTTTTCTCATCGTCACTAATGTTTATATAGTCACATTGTATACTTCCACTTTGTTGAACCTCTTTATTTATAATGCGTTGTGTTTATTTTTCTCCCGCTGCGCCCAACATTTGGAAAGAGCTCCTCATCTCATTAAAATAAACTGAAACCATAGCCACGTTCCGCAAAAAAGATGGTGGACTCTGGCATGTCCCTCTTCATGATTAATATTTAATGATACTGGCTTGTTGCGCTTTAAGCTCGGGTATTTTTAAGCGCTTAATAGAAGTGTAATGTTGTTCTCCCGTTATTGCGATACATTATATTCGGAAAAGTCATGTACACATTACGGTCAACAGTTATCTGTAAACCTCGATTTGCACCAACAAATATTGGGGGCTAATCAAATCTCCAGCGCCCCCACCAACACAAATTACACGAGAGAAAATGCACAACCCTTCCGTAAATATTGGGGGTTAATCCGATCTTCAGCCCCCTCCATAACTATTGGGACTGAGCCCCTAACCCCAGTTCCGGCGCCTTAATATATATATATATATATATACATATACAATATATATATATGTACATATACATGTATATTATATATATTATGTATATAATGTATATAAGTATATATATGTATATATATATGTATATATATATAATGTATATATATGGGCTGATCGCGTGGGGTATACTAGACCCCACAATGTGTAGACTAAGCGAATAGAAGAGATCGCAAACTCTATTGCTGTGTATGCTAACAACGCTGAACCATGCCAAATCGACAAGATATGACGCACTCGGAACGTCACGATGTTAGAGTGAACGAAAATAGTTTGTTTGGACAATCCGTTCATTATCAGCCACAGAACAATCAACGATAAGTAGATGTCTTCGCGAGAATTCCCGCGAGCTCATTCGCTGTACTCGGCCAGTTACGAGGCGTTCGTCTAAACAACAACGTACGATGTTTGCTTAAATAAAATACCTTGTCGGTTGGTTTTACTAAGCGATGCATAAAGCTAGGGGCCGTCTCGAGATATCGAATACATGAACCTCATCTACAAAAGCACAAGCAGGCAAAGGTAGATTAGGGGTTAATGAGGCCCTGGGGCTACTTTAGACTGTGAGGCCCCACACGCCTGGAGGTTTTTGTACAGAATACTGTTAAATACAGTCGGGGGAATACTCATCTTGATCATAAATATTAAAGATAAAAAAAAAAATATATAACTTTTATGAAAAGTCACTTTTCAAACTGTGGGCGGAGTTTGTTAGCATATTTCTCTTAATCATAAATTTGTATTGTGCTGAATTACCAGGATACACATTGTGTATAAGAACTATCAATATATATGATTCTATTTTAATTTGTGCCTTTTCCTGCTTTTCCTGTGACTTTATCTCCTATATTTATAACGGGTAACTGTTTTAAGTATATATATATAATATTATATAAATATATTTATATATATACCACGGTATATATATATATATATCGTGGTAACTGTTTTAAGTTTATATATATATATATATATACTTAAAATAGTTACCCGTATATATATATATATATATATATATATATATAAATATATATATAAATATATTTATATATATATATACCAGGGTATATATATATATACGGGTAACTATTTTAAGTATATATATATATCTATATATATATAAACTTAAAACAGTTACCTGTATATATATATATATATGCCTTTATATATAAATATATATTTTATATATTATATATATATATATATAAAACACACACACACATTTACCTTTATGAAATACAATGCTATTACGTAGCAAGTATTTATTTGCAATACTTCTAAATATTGCTCTATTTGTTTCAATATTGCGTATATGATCCTGATATAATTGTTGTTATAAAAAAATCAATAAGAATAAATTATATAATTCTGGAATGGAGTGTTCAATACGAAATTAAATTAAGGAAATGTCCACCAGAATAGGTTGTTAACGATGAAACAGATTTCCGGTGACAATAAGTTTACACTGAGTTTAAAATATTCTCGTTGCAGATACATAATGTCACCTAAAGTGTTATCGTAATGTGCTACCAGTGTGTGCTGTACTTGGATCGAGCTCTACCCTACTGACCCACGCCTAATTAGGGCTACATATAAACGGAACACTTAATGAAGACTATGTTCCCAGGAACTTGAGATGAGAAGCTATTAGCCGTCAGCCCAGTTCTCGGCGGGGAGCGCGCCTCCGGTGACGAGGTTATCTTCCCTGGACACTGGCGCCCCCGACAGCGCAAGCAGGAGGCGGGCTTCCGCTCAGAGGACGGCGCAGGAACACGAGTGGCTCGTACGTTCCCATCTACACCATTGTGGTAGACATGCTGCTCGTGGACCCGTGTGGACGGCACACAGGCTGCGCTGGGACAACGTGTGTAGGACACGCACAAACACACAAATGCACGCATGAACACAAATAGGCGCGCACGCCAACACATGCAATCCCTCCCTCCCTCCCTCCCTCCCTCCCTCCCTCTTGAGTCTATACTAATTTTTACAAAATACACTTTGTGCGATCCCATCGTTTCTATGTTGTTTGTGTTGTAAGCCCTAGATATACTGAATTAGAACCTCGCACGGGATGTAACATTTAGATTGGCCATTTCTAGAATCACTTACTTTCTCACATTACAGTCTTACCTTGTCAGTTGAATCAACGAGATGCGTGATGCCTCGCGGCAAAAGCCTGATGAATTTTTCAACAAAAGCTGGTCCATTGTTTTACCTGCGGCTGTTGACCGAAATTGACAAATTGGGTTGCCACCATCGGTCTACGATTACTAAAACGCGAATCCGATCTGATCGTTCGGACGACTCAATTACAAGCAGACAGTTACCTCAGAGCGAATACATGAATAGCAAATGACAGTTTGTTTCAAACTGCCAGACTGGATGTCGTCTGCTGAAATTTGTCAGCTCATTTGCTTTTCCAAGCAGCCATTGTTTGTTCGTTTACCGGAGCCCGAGTGTTTGGTGACACGAACCCAGGACAGCACCGTGAGCTGCGCGTATCAAATTATTCAACTCGTATCAAAAGTAAGTATTGCTGTGTGTGTGTGTGTGTGTGTGTGTGTGTGTGTGTGTGTGTGTGTGTGTGTGTGTGTGTGTGTGTGTGTGTGTGTGTGTGTGTGTACGTGTGTACGTGTGTACGTGTGTGTTTGTGTTTGTGCGTGCGCGTGTGCGTGTGTGTGTGCATGTCGAAGTTACAGACACGTGATTTTGAATGCCTTCACCTCATTGGCTTCATAGTGTTCCATGGTTCTGGGAACTGCCGTGGTCGTCAAAACAATTATTAATTGTTTCAAGTGAATGGTGACATCTTCTTTACTAAATCGCCAGCTTTTCTGGTCGCCCAACAGTGACGGCAGTGGAATAGATCCTGTAACTGTATTCCCTGTTATCATAACATTGATAAAAATGGCATCACGTGAATGATGAGTTGACATTTTTTGCTAACGGGTATGACTTTATATGAGAGCAGCCACTGTCTGAAGTGCAATTTATTTTCTTTTTGCCATATTGATGTGGGAACACGTGCGTACGTGCGTGCGTACGGCTAGCTACGCCCTTCATTATATATAGACGTTGACATAATAGCTGTTTAACATGCGCCGGTGTTTTTTCACACCATGTAGGACAACCCTTCTCAAACAATAAAGTAGATATAGAGGACACCTGCATGTGTATAAATGGCACACCACACACTCTATATCCTCGAGGAGGGCCTGCGGTGTGTCGGCCTGTACCACTGGTGTCGGATGCAAAACGTTCAAACTTTCTTGTCTTGTATCCAAATAAAATGGTTAGTTTTTACGTAAATGTTGAGTAATATAACAGTTGATGCTGTCCTCTTTATCCATGAAATTCGAGTGGTACTGGCCTTGGTTTGCGCTGTTCTTCTTCTGTCACTGATCACGTTTCATTGTGTCTCCGCCCACATCTCAATTCCCACATATATCGCTCTTCACCCCACCCCCACCCCCGCAAAGGGGCGAATCCAGAGAGGGTACTCTAGGGGAGCCAAAATCTCCAATTGCATCCCCCCCCGAGGCTAGCAAAAAACTATGGCGGCCGAACCAAATTCATATTGAGTGGGCTGTGAGCCGGTGCTTCAGCACGAGTCCGACGGGGAAGAGATGAGTCTCTTTGGTGCAACTGAAGATTCTCCTGAGCTTCACCACCATGCACTCCGCTTTCGCCACTCCGCCGTCGCGCTGTCGGATCGGAAGACGGGGAGGGGTGTTGTTGGATAATTTTCGCAACGACATTCGTAAATTCAGTACGTCTAGGGGGCTCAAAACGGGGGCACATGACAGGGGTACATTCAAAAGGTTTGGGGGCACGCCACATAAGCTCAGGCATAGCGCGGCCAACTTCCAAAGGTAGAGGGGCGTGTGCCCCAAGGCCCCTCTGGATCCGCCTAGGCCACCACCCACAATCTCGCTGAATGTATTTTCACAGTTTTACACTGTTCTCCTATCTCAGTCGCTGTCTTGCTCTTTCCCTTTCACTGTCCGCACTGCGAACACTCGCTTTGTGCTACACATCTTTGTTGATATCTTTGAGGTGTGCGCACCCTTCATTGATTGCCACTAACGATATCTATCATATTTACAAAGAGGATTAAATGTATTTCCGTCACACGTTAACGCGTTACCAAATTATCACTATATAGCCTACTCAAAACATTAACTCATGACAACGGAACGAAGTCCGGTGATATTTTATCTGAGAAAAAAAACACTTTGTCCCCGCCGTGTGAAACAACCAACAGCGCATCTTATGGAATAAAGTGCAGACTACCGCGAAATAAAAGCTACTATTTATGCTGCGCAATTTGTGGAATATTACACGCCCAGCTATAAACATCAGCGGGAAATTGGGTGGCGAAAACAGTGCAGCTCAGTGCAACCAGCCTTGTCATGCTTCCTATCTCGGAGATGTACGTTTATGGGGGCAAATTCCGACGTACTTGTGCTTTAGGTCGATGCCAACATTTCTAAGTATAGAGCACAGAAGTGTGACGTCACGCTGCAACGCTGGTTCCAACAAATGTGTTATGTTTTGTTCCAAACTGTAATCATTATTCTGAAAGTCATACTTGTAGTTCTTTATGGTTCCCATAAGTTGAAAGTGAGAAGCATATATGGTTGAAACAAATTAGGTATTTTATGTATTCTGGAACGTAAAAACGATTTTTAACGCAAGCTACTTGATCGCGGTGACAACATCGATCGCGGTGCAAATATGTTTCATCGCAAAATGCGGAAGGATAACCTGTCAACATCGTACAATTATTGCACGAAATTGTTAAAAGCGAAGGATTTGATAATATCTTGAAACATGGAACAAATTTATTTCAGGCTGAGAAGTCAGGGAGCGGTAATTAAGTTGGCGTTTTGGTGAGTCTCAAGCGGGGTGCAATTGGATGGTTTAAAAAAAAATTGAGTTATTTTGTCCACGATTGTAATCATAATTTTGTGATCCACACGTACAGGTTTACTGATTTCTAAAAGGTGCAAGAAAAATGCAACTATAGACAATAATCAGATATTGTAAAAAAATATTTTCTTGAGAAAACCATTCTTACTCCCCGGGGACCACTTCCTGAAAATCTATGGGTATCCATTTTAGTTCACAATTAATAAAAACCCATTTTGTAGGGGGATTTACTCATTGAAAACAAACCGCTAGCATCGCTAACTTTTGTTCGAATGTGGCTAAAGGCGTCGGTATGCTCTTATCTCTGAACTTGCTGCATACTTCTCAGACGAACCAAAACCGCTTAAAAGGGAGAACATCATGTCAGGTCTGATCACGTTAATAGTTTCACTTATTTTCCCAGCGTTCTTCGAGGTGCGGTGCGTGCCAGTATGGAGGAGAAATAATTCATAATAACGCTAAGTTTGACAATATGCTATGAAAACTACAAGAAATTGGTCCAAATCCAAGACAATAACCAGTTTTCGTTGTGGTAACATAGACATTTGTTGAGTTAATTATTATTTGCAATACATATGATTAATGCTACTGTTAATTAACTTCATAATGTGTTTATTAAGTTCGTATAGTTAGTAATTTTGCTAACGACATATTTACATTTTAAAAATGTGTTAATAGTCATGATGTTGACATTTTACATATGCGTCAGAACGTGATTATTATATCATCAAAACCCTCTAACTGCAGGCTCACCAAAAATCAAACTGCACCCTTCTTGAGGCTCACTATAATACCCAACTGTATCCCCACATAAGGTTCCCCAAAAAACCCCGGCAGCGTCCTCCTTGATGGTGACAAAAAAACTCCCAACTTATATAAAGACCGCACCATAACTTATCAGCCTAAAACTTATGTTGTTCCTTATTTCACCATATTATAAAATCCATCAAGGCTGCAACGTCCGGAAATGGATAAGCAAACCCCCCCCCATAAAATCCTTCGATATTGACAATTTCGTACATGAATTACATAGTATTGACAGGTTCTCCTTTCGCATTTTGCGAATAAAATAGCGTGATGCACAACAAAAAACTGTGTTGCACCGCGACCGATATTGTCAATGCGATCAAATAGCTTGCGTTACAAAATTATTTTCACGTTCTAGACTATTAAAAATACAAAAAAAATTTCACCTATTATATATGTTTGCTTCTCGCTTTCAACTTATGGGAACCATAAAGAATCGTAAACGAAACACCATGTTAACAGATAAGGCTGAACACATTTGTTGGAACCAGCTGGGCCGGTTGCTAAGCGGCGTGACGTCATCACTTCGGTTCTCTATTTGTGTCCCTGTAAGGATGTGTTTAGGAATGCAGTGTAAACACGAGTGGTGTCGCGCACAAGCATCGCTGTGCACATACACATACGCACGCACACGCGCGCATGCATGCACTCAAGTACACATTCAGTTAGTCAGTACACTCTACCGGCTGAAAGGCATAACACTACTAGAGTACAAAATACATACACAGTGAAGAAATTAACAGCACAAACTTACAAGTGCAAACGTATAAGAAAGATAGTGTACAATACTCGGATACACTCTTCATGACGGCAGGAGATTAGGTGTATAAAATAAGTACAAAACATTACATGGTTTGGGTGAACTCAGAGATCAGCAAGAACACGGCATGTTCAAGAAGCGTTACATTAAATACAGACTCCCAGAGTGACTAAAATAAAACTAAGCAACAACTAAACTAAGACTATATAAAAAATAACACAAGAAAAAGTCCTCTGTTGCTCACTATGACAGGGTGGGCGGTGAAGCGCCCACACGCACACGCGTGCACGCATGCACGCACGCACACATCTAGTTAGTCATTATAATAGCACACACTCCTCCAGTCACTAATCCAATTCACTCCGTCAGTGTTTCGTCTGTTTAGTCTGCTTCTTTACTATCCAATTCACTCCGTCAGTGTTTCGTCTGTTTAGTCTGCTTCTTCACTATCCAATTCACTCCGTCAGTGTTTCGTTTGTTTAGTCTGCTTCTTCACTATCCAATTCACTCCGTCAGTGCTTCGTCTGTTTAGTCTGCTTCTTCCTATCCAATTCACTCCGTCAGTGCTTCGTCTGTTTAGTCTGCTTCTTCACTATCCAATTCACTCCGTCAGTGCTTCGTCTGTTTAGTCTGCTTCTTCACTATCCAATTCACTCCGTCAGTGTTTCGTCTGTTTAGTCTGCATCTTCACTATCCAATTCACTCCGCCAGTGTTTCGTCTGTTTAGTCTGCTTCTTCACTATCCAATTCACTCCGCCAGTGTTTCGTCTGTTTAGTCTGCTTCTTCACTATCCAATTCACTCCGCCAATGTTTCGTCTGTTTAGTCTGCTTCTTTACTATCCAATGCACTCCGTCAGTGTTTCGTTTGTTTAGTCTGCTTCTTCACTATCCAATTCACTACGTCAGTGTTTCGTCTGTTTAGTCTGCTTCTTCACTATCCAATTCACTCCGTCAGTGCTTCGTCTGTTTAGTCTGCTTCTTCACTATCCAATTCACTCCGTCAGTGTTTCGTCTGTTTAGTCTGCATCTTCACTATCCAATTCACTCCGCCAGTGTTTCGTCTGTTTAGTCTGCTTCTTCACTATCCAATTCACTCCGCCAGTGTTTCGTCTGTTTAGTCTGCTTCTTCACTATCTAATTCACTCCGCCAATGTTTCGTCTGTTTAGTCTGCTTCTTTACTATCCAATGCACTCCGTCAGTGTTTCGTCTGTTTAGTCTGCTTCTCCACTATCCAATTCACTCCGTCAGTGTTTCGTCTGTTTAGTCTGCTTCTTCACTATCCAATTCACTCCGTCAGTGTTTCGTCTGTTTAGTCTGCTTCTTCACTATCCAAATCACTCCGTCAGTGTTTCGTCTGTTTAGTCTGCTTCTTCACTATCAAATTCACTCCGTCAGTGTTTCGTCTGTTTAGTGTGCATCTTCACTATCCAATTCACTCCGTCAGTGCTTCGTCTGTTTAGTCTGCTTCTTCACTATCCAATTCACTACGTCAGTGTTTCGTCTGTTTAGTGTGCATCTTCACTATCCAATTCACTCCGTCAGTGCTTCGTCTGTTTAGTCTGCTTCTTCACTATCCAATTCACTACGTCAGTGTTTCGTCTGTTTAGTCTGCTTCTTCACTATCCAATTCACTCCGTCAGTGCTTCGTCTGTTTAGTCTGCTTCTTCACTATCCAATTCACTCCGTCAGTGTTTCGTCTGTTTAGTCTACTTCTTCACTATCCAACTCACTCCGTCAGTGTTTCGTCTGTTTAGTCTGCTTCTTCACTATCCAATTCACTCCGTCAGTGCTTCGTCCGTTTAGTCTGCTTCTTCACTATCCAATTCACTACGTCAGTGTTTCGTCTGTTTAGTCTGCTTCTTCACTATCCAATTCACTCCGTCAGTGCTTCGTCTGTTTTGTCTGCTTCTTCACTATCCAATTCACTTCGTCAGTGTTTCGTCTGTTTAGTCTGCTTCTTCACTATCCACTTCACTCCGTCAGTGTTTCGTCTGTTTAGTCTGCTTCTTCACTATGCAATTCACTCCGTCAGTGTTTCGTCTGTTTAGTCTGGATCTTCACTATCCAATTCACCCCGTCAGTGCTTCGTCTGTTTAGTCTGCTTCTTCACTATCCAATTCACTCCGTCAGTGTTTCGTCTGTTTAGTCTGCTTCTTCACTATCCAATTCACTCCGTCAGTGTTTCGTCTGTTTAGTCTGCTTCTTCACTATCCAATTCACTCCGTCAGTGCTTCGTCTGTTTAGTTTGCTTCTTCACTATCCAATTCACTCCGTCAGTGTTTCGTCTGTTTAGTCTGCTTCTTCACTATCCAATTCACTCCGTCAGTGTTTCGTCTGTTTAGTCTGCTTCTTCACTATCCAATTCACTCCGTCAGTGTTTCGTATGTTTAGTATGCTTCTTCACTATCCAATTCACTACGTCAGTGCTTCGTCTGTTTAATCTGCTTCTTCACTATCCAATTCACTCCGTCAGTGTTTCGTCTGTTTAGTCTGCTTCTTCACTATCCAATTCACTCCGTCAGTGCTTCGTCTGTTTATTCTGCTTCTTCACTATCCGATTCACGTCCGTCTTAGTCTGCTTCTTCACTATCCAATTTTCGTCTGTCTTAGTCTGCTTCCTTCACGTATCGTCTGTTTAGTCTGTTCACTCCGTCAGTGCTTCGTCTGTTTAGTCTGCTTCTTCACTATCCAATTCACTCCGTCAGTGTTTCGTCTGTTTAGTCTGCTTCTTCACTATCCAATTCACTCCGTCAGTGCTTCGTCTGTTTAGTCTGCTTCTTCACTATCCAATTCACTCCGTCAGTGTTTCGTCTGTTTAGTCTGCTTCTTCACTATCCAATTCACTCCGTCAGTGTTTCGTCTGTTTAGTATGCTTCTTCACTATCCAATTCTCTACGTCAGTGCTTCGTCTGTTTAATCTGCTTCTTCACTATCCAATTCACTCCGTCAGTGTTTCGTCTGTTTAGTCTGCTTCTTCACTATCCAATTCACTCCGTCAGTGTTCGTCTGTTTATTCTGCTTCTTCACTATCCGATTCACTCCGTCAGTGTTTCGTCTGCTTAGTCTGCTTCTTCACTATCCAATTCACTCCGTCAGTGCTTCGTCTGTTTAGTCTGCTTCTTCACAATCCAATTCACTCCGTCAGTTTTTCGTCTGTTTAGTCTGCTTCTTCACTATCCAATTCAATCCGTCAGTGCTTCGTCTGTTTAGTCTGCTTCTTCACTATCAAATTCACTCCGTCAGTGCTTCGTCTGTTTAGTCTGCTTCTTCACTATCCAATTCACTCCGTCAGTGTTTCGTCTGTTTAGTCTGCTTCTTCACTATCCAATTCACTCCGTCAGTGCTTCGTCTGTTTATGCTGCTTCTTCACTATCCAATTCACTCCGTCAGTGCTTCGTCTGTTTAGTCTGCTTCTTCACTACCCAATTCACTCCGTCAGTGTTTCGTCTGTTTAGTCTGCTTCTTCACTATCCAATTCACTCCGTCAGTGTTTCGTCTGTTTAGTCTGCTTCTTCACTGTCCAATTCACTCCGTCAGTGTTTCGTCTGTTTAGTCTGCTTCTTCACTATCCAATTCACTCCGTCAGTGTTTCGTCTGTTTAGTCTGCTTCTTCACTATCCAATTCACTCCGTCAGTGCTTCGTCTGTTTGGTCTGCTTCTTCACTATCAAATTCACTCCGTCAGTGCTTCGTCTGTTTAGTCTGCTTCTTCACTATCAAATTCACTCCGTCAGTGCTTCGTCTGTTTAGTCTGATTCTTCACTATCCAATTCACTCCGTCAGTGTTTCGTTTGTTTAGTCTGCTTCTTCACTATCCAATTCACTCCGTCAGTGTTTCGTCTGTTTAGTCTGCTTCTTCACTATCCAATTCACTCCGTCAGTGCTTCGTCTACTTAGTCTGCTTCTTTACTATTCAATTCACTTCGTCAGTGTTTCGTCTGTTTAGTCTGCTTCTTCATTATCCAATTCACTCCGTAAGTTCTTTGTCTGTTTAGTCTGCTTCTTCACTATCCAATTCACTCCGTCGGTGCTTCGTCTGTTTAATCTGCTTCTTCACTATCCAATTTACTCCGTCAGTGTTTCGTATGTTTAGTCTGCTTCTTCACTTATCCACAAGTTCACTCTAGACGGACGTCTAACTCGAACACTCCCGCACGTCTGTATTCAACTCAGTCAATAAATAATTCACTTTTGTCTTCGGCCACTCATTCATCAATTTGGTCGCTCGTTTGCTTAGTCAATCAGTCAGTCGCTCACTCATTCAAATATGTCAGTCAATCATGTAACCCGCATGTGAGTCCGTGTGTGCACATGTGCTAGAGTGTGCTTACGTGCGTGAATGAGTGAGTGTGTGAGTGAGTGAGTGAGTGAGTGTGTGTGTGTGTGTGTGTGTGTGTGTGTGTGTATGTGTGTGTGTGTGTGTGTGTGTGTGTGTGTGTGTGTGTGTGTGTGTGTGTGTGTGTGTGTGTGTGTGTGTGTGTGTGTGTGTGTGTGTGAGTGGATGATGATTGATGTGAGTGAGTGGTGAGGAGCAGTGAGTGAAGTGAGTGAGGAGAGAGTGAGTGAGTGAGTGAGTGAGTGAGGAGTGAGTGAGTGAGTGAGTGAGTGAGTGAGTGAGTGAGTGAGTGAGTGAGTGAGTGAGTGAGTGAGTGAGTGAGTGAGTGAGTGAGTGAGTGAGTGAGTGAGTGAGTGAGTGAGTGAGTGAGTGAGTGAGTGAGTGAGTGAGTGAGTGAGTGAGTATGTTAGTGGGTTAGTGGATTAGTGAGTGACTGCGTATGTGAGTTAATGTGTGAGTGAGTAAATTAGTAAATCCGTCAGCACCAAAAGTAACAACAGTTGGTTGTCCCTCCTAGCTCCAGCGCCAACGTCCTTTGACCCTACACACGTAACTTTGCGCTTAGCCATAATAGTTTCGCATGGTTGATCACTCGTGACGTGCGCTGATCACCTTTAACGATACCCAAGCCGAGAAAATCGTCGAGATACGTCAAATCAATCGGCCGAGTCATCGGCGCCTCGGGCGAAACACGCTCGCGTAAATAAACACGGGGTGTCGAAATCCGGCTTGGTCACATGGTTGTGACAATGCCGGGCGGAGATAAGCGACTGGCCAACTGGGATCGGTGATTAATTACTACGTAAGTAAAGCTGGCGGTGGCTGTGGCGGTGGCGCTATAAGGCCGCAAACGCAACGTGACGGCGCACTGAGGCAAGCTTCGCTCCCGACATCGCGACGTCATCTGTCGAGGCTTGTGTCATAGTCATACACCGCTCGCTGAATATACGACTTTCTCTGTTGGGACCGTCCCGTAGCGGCACTCAACCAGCCCCGCGGCGGCACTCGCCGCCTGCAGCAAGCAACTGCGTCGTTGCGGCGTTTCGGTGCGCGACAAGTTGTCGATTTCGACACTGCGACAATTTGTCGATTTGGACAGCGCAACAAATTGTCGGTTTTTATGCAATAGTAATAGATTTCACAGTTGTTGGTTGCATCTTTTGAGCGCCATTCCGTCACGGTGCGAGTGGGACGGACGGTGCCTGAGTGCGTTGGCGTTGACGTCTCAATGTATGTGCGCGGGGTATCAAGCCGAGGGAAATAGATCGACACCCAGACCAACCCGGCGTGGTTTGTTCTAGCGAGCGTCTTCGTCACTGCATTCCACGCATTTCAAGTGGCCTGTCGTCGGTGCTTTACGTCGAGTGTCGGGGGAGCGCAGTCGTGAATGCCCCGGCCGACAAGCACTCGGTCGCCGGCATCTACCGCAGTCGGTCGCGTCGTCTCACCGAGTCCTCGGGCCGACAAGCTACGCCACCACTGCACCAGTTGACTTGCACCGGGTCAGCGTAATCGTGAAGGTATTTAACCCTCGCTGTTCCGTAACCACCCCGATGGGATCTATACAATAGATGGGTTGTATTTAATGTTGTTCGCGCGTTGCCCGGTTCAGCAGGGAGGGGGTTAGCGTTGGTATAGTAGCGGCTCGGCTAGCCGGGGTTGGCAGCTAACGTACGATGTCGCATTCACAGTGTACATCGTCGCATTGTGACGGTGATATATTGGGTCGCTATTGTGCGCTGTAATACTATGTGGGGAATGCACCCTCTCTATAGCGGGGGCACGGAGCGTATCAGCGTGTGTGTGTGTCACATTGTACCGACAGACGTTGATGAGTACCGCACAATCTTGTGAGGCTACTGCTGTACGGTGGCCTAGGCACAGTACTACCTTGTTCAATATAAATCTACCTAGGGCAGTTGTAGATGAGATCAAGTGGGCTACCCACACGACAGGTAGAAAGTAATTTGGAGCACTATAACGCGGCGCATTACACCTGTTAAGGCAAATGTATAATTAAGTAACCCCCATATCGCACGAAGGCTCCAAATGTGTATGGCAATGTTGTTCAATCTAAATCTGCTAACGTAATATTTATTAAGTAATACCCACATATCACGTAGAAGTTAATCAGGAGGACTAAAGTGTAAATAGTGTGCGTTGTCAATAACAGTCGTCCGTAGTCTACAGATAACAATGGTCCGTAGATATACAACAATAGTCCATCCGTACGACCAGTGTTTCGTATTCTGATCACTTGCTGGGTATATTCAGATATAAAGTGTATTATGAACAAGCAAGAACATTTATTATGTCCTACCTGCATATATACAGGGGCCTACGGCTTATATATTCATATGTAAAGTATGTTTCAAAAACTCCACATAATTTATTATGTTCTAGCTGGATACATTCAATTGTAAATTACGCAATACACAATGGAGATCATTTATCATGTTCCATAGCCGAGGATGCATTCTCTGTATGCCTATATTCAAATGTAAAGTGTGCTACACAAAATCGAGAGCCTTTATTATGTTCGAGCTGGATACATTCAAATGTGAATCGTGTTACAAACAACGCGGATAGTTTATATTATGTTCATGCCTTCGAAGAAACAGTGTGCTACAAATAGTGGAGATAATTTATATTTATAATTTATATCGCATTAATTCTAACCTGTACGAACTCGCATGATATCCATGCGAGCTCGTACAACGACGCGTGCGTTGCCGTACTCCCTCCGCGGCGTATCGTACTCCATAAAGGCCGTCCAAACGCCGACGGGGATCAATCAATTCATTGATACCCTAACTTAAATTCCCCAAAACACGTGGGGTCACGTGTGCGTTGGAGCTCGTCGTGTTCTCGTAGATAGCCAGCGGCGATCGCGTCGTGCAGAAATGTTGCACGAAAATAACTCGCAAGTAACAAGTACTGACCAACGTGCTTAGTGCATTATGTAAAGCCGACAGAGTCCGGCAGAAATAGAGCCAATAACTGCTACTCTCGAGACATTGCCGTAGCGAGAGGTAGGGTCAAGTAGCTAATCACGAGGGCCCAAACAACGGCATTCATATCCACTTGAGCGCCTTACGATCGCCGCTATCATTCGTACGAATCCACGCGTGTCATTTAAACGCATTGAACAATATATATGCATGATGCATACGTGCGTGCGTGCGTGGGTATGTGTGGGTGACGCATGTATGACTATTGTATATAGCTATGTTGGTGTATGTATATTGTGCTGATGTATGCATATATATAATATGTATGTATGTGTGTGCTTGCGTGCGTGCGTGCGTGCGTGCGTGCATGCGTGCATGTGTATGTATGTGTGTATATATGTATGTGTGTGTGTATATGTATATGTGTATATATATATATATATATATATAATTATGTATGTATGTACGTATAATATATGTGTGTGTATATATATATATATATATATACGCACGCATGTGTCCGGTCGTACGCTCATACACCCGCGCACACACATCCACAGGTACACACCCATCCCCCCCCCACATACACACACACACACACTCACACACACACATTCACTTAAGTCTTGCCATAGTTTATGTAAGCAATGCAGGAGTAGACCACGATTATGTTCGCCATTGGTGGCCATTATTTATACGATTATTTGGTGCCTAGAAAATGACTCCTACAAGTGTGTGTCAACTATCGTACCACATCAAACAGCCAGTCAACTTCACATCTTGTATCGAAATCACACACTTCTTTTTTACAGAGAAAGTCGCTCCCTAACCTGACACCCTCAATTTGTACACAGCCCTGTGACTTGTTTTGAAATATTGATGCGTTGAACCCACTAACTACTGCGTTAGTTCGCGGCCTGCCAACTAAAGTCTTAATGTTGTACTAGATCAATCCACTTGAGCAATCAATTCGTTTTATCAACTCAGATCTCTGTTGTTGACCACATAACACATTACCACGAAGTACTCTGTGGAACAGTAGTAGTTCACGTGCGCGATTACGTCATCTCCCTTGAGGCCATCGTCAGTTCCAATAGTGTCCGTCTTCCAATTTGTCTTATGATTTCGTTGTGGTCTTGCAGATGTAGCAAATGTTATATAAGCGTAGCCAAATTCCAGAAGATGCTCCCCGCTATGTCTTCGCCTAGTAGTCCGTTGCGGGTGAGGTCCGCATACTCGGTCCGTTTCGCCGTTTAGGTGGTTTTAAGGATTATAGAGTCCTTCAAACACTCTGAGACGATATTTCTCCAACTATCTTCTGCAATGTTCTCCCTGTGTCGACTGTTCATACCTGCCCGTCATGTATTTCTGCGTGTTTGTAACCTGAATCTGACGGGCATCGAACCTTGTCCTACTGTGGAAATAAATAAGGGCTAAGTGCATGATATGTAAACCTTTAGGGAAACTTACATTGGGCCCCGCCCTCAGTCCACACCCTCAGTCCACACCCATTCCCATGTACTAGGAACACCGCCCACAAAGTCCGCCGACTCTTCCATTAGTAACCACGCAACACGACAGGAATTTGTACCCATTCACATCCCTCCGCCTCCCACACGCTGCCCCCGCCTGCCCCTCAACTCTGTGCCGTGCTCCCACCCGGGGCTGTAGGTCCCTCCCCAGGGCATCTCCCGGCGAGGAACTACCTTGTTCCCGGCTATTTGACGGGATAACGGCGATGTTGTGAAGATACCGCAAACCTGGTTCATCCAGGGACTCATTGTATGGGGTCTCATGGCTCATTATAGGGTCCCGACTGAGGTCTCTTGTGGGGTCACTATAGGGTCCCGATGAGGTCTCATATTGGGTCACTATAGGGTCCCGACTTGGGTCACTATAGGGTCCAGTCTGGGGTATAATCGGGTCCAGTGTGGGGTCTCATGTGGTTACTATAGGGTCCAGTCTGGGGTTTCATGGGATCCAGTCTGGGGTTTCATGTGGTCACTAAAGGGTCCAGTCGGGGGTCTCATGTGATCACTATAGGGTCCGGTGTGAGGTTTCGTGGAGTCACTATAGAGTCCAGTCTGGGGTCTCATGGGGTCCAGTCTGGGGTCTCATGGGGTCCAGTCTGGGGTCTCATGTGGTCACTGTATGGTCCAGTCTGGGGTATTATGGGGTCACTATATGGTCCAGTCTGGGGTCTCATGTGGTCACTATAGGTTCCAGTCTGTGGTCTCATGTGGTCACTATAGGGTCCAGACTGGGGTCTCATTGGATTCACTATAGGGTCCCGTCTGGGTTCTCATTGGATTCATTATAGCATCCCGTCTGGGGTTTAATTGAGTTCATTATAGGGTCCCGTCTGGGGTCTCATTGGGTTCACTATAGGGTCCAGTCTGGGGTAATTGTATCCACTACTGCCTATGACCAGGTGCTCATTTATACAGCTGAATGAACTGAAACAACGCGGGATAAACTAAATTGCCCACGCATAGAAACAACAGGAAGAGGATTCGAACCCTGATTCTGTCGATTGAAAGTATCATGTTCTAAATACTACGATATTGAAAGTATCATGTTCTAAATACTACGATATTGAAAGTATCATGTTCTAAATACTACGCTACCAAATGTGACCTCAATAGGGTTCTGTCAGTCTAAGGGGTCACGTGGTGTTCACTCTTCAATTAATTTTTTTATCAAAAAGATATCTCTGTTGCTATATATATATTTACCCCCACTACCTCTCTTACCCCACTACCTCTCTTACCCCACTACCTCTCTTTCCCCACTACCTCTCTTACCCCACTACCTCTCTTACCCCACTACCTCTCTTACCCCACTACCTCTCTTACCGCACTACCTCTCTTACCCCACTACCTCTCTTACCCCACTACCTCTCTTACCCCACTACCTCTCTTTCCCCACTACCTCTCTTACCCCACTACCTCTCTTACCCCACTACCACTCTTACCCCACTACCACTCTTACCCCACTACCTCTCTTACCCCACTACCTCTCTTTCCCCACTACCTCTCTTACCCCACTACCACTCTTACCACGTGCTCATGTTGAGGAAATAATAGCGCGTGGTAGGTCACGTATTTGGTGACGTCAACCCCCCCCCCCTCCGGCTATCGACATTTCCGAATATTTCTTCATTCTACTTTATGTTACACAATCTGCTGTAGTTTTTACACCACGTGGAGTTATTGGACTCAAGCGCGGTCACAGTGGGTGACATCTTGGATCTCACGTAAGGTTGAGCCATCCAGTTGCCGTTCGTACATTTTAGAGAAGTGTCGGGATTAGAGGTTCGCCAGCCTTATTTGGAGGCACATTAAACTGCTGTGGCATTTATACTTTTTATTTTAACTCCACCAAATTATCTTCTCGTCTGACCACAAATAGTTTCAGATAGGTCATAGACCCTGTTTAGTGGAACAAGCTTATGGCGTTTGTTACGTAATGCGTGTGACATATCTTTATATAGACCTAACCCATTTCAGACTAGTTTTGGTGTGTGAAGGTTTTGAGGGCACAACACACAAACATATGAGCATGGAACTAAACTGCAACTTAAGTGTGAATAATTAATGGCAAGTCATTAAGAAAGAGCACAAAAAGTGCGGATTTCCAATGCGTCACTACACAGAAAGGGAAGCTGTTTATACACTGTGGGCATACAACCCCGTCAGTGGGGTCCACGCTATTCACCTCTTCCACAAAACTACCCCGTGGAGTCCCGGCGCACCGCCCGAAAAAATCTCCGTTGCATACCCGACGGCAGAAGGAGACGGGGCCGCCCTACAGAAGCCCGGAGAAGAACCGTACAGAAAAAAGACGACACCATGCAGCCTGAACAGGATACCATCACCGGGCAGGCTGCAGACCGACAGCAATGGCTCGCTCGTATCGAAGCCTTGTGTCCCCCTTGCCCATAATGCACCGAGACAGTTGTCCCGACAAGCTCGATAAGCTTCATAACAAAGCCGTAAAGGCCTACCAGAAACCGTTGTATACGAGCCACCGTAGCATTTTAAAAACTAGTTATATCACGCAGATCTGAAGTCCGTGTGGTGCTTTCACACACGTCCCCATGTTGGCGTAATGACCTTCAGGTTCTTGCCGATTAATGCATACACACGAATGAGTGATAGGCATGGTGGTATGACCGATGTAACTCCAAAAATAAAAGTTACGAACAACACATATATTTCCCCGCATGTAGACGACCTACGCACTCATGGGGGTCCGGGCTACGGACTTGCCAAATCCGTCTGCGGCGATGAGTGAACGCCGAACCGTCAGTTTCCCAAGAAGATGTCAGTGACACCTGTCGTGGCGTGAAAGCAGATTCGACGGCGTAAAAAAATGGACGCGTTTGTTAAAGATGCGTTACGCACAGTGCGTCCGAGACTCGTAAACCATAACTGGCCGTACGCGACGCGTCAACGCTCCAGTCGGTTGTCGTCTCTACCAAGGCGCCTTTGTACGCTGTTTAACGGGCAAGCGCACCATAACCGTCAACATGTGATAACTTTACGGGGTCTTAAAGTTACCTACGTAACTAGTTCCAATTCGTTTGCATGATGGAAATTGTTGCGAGCGACTATGCATTTCAAGGGTGTCGTTGGATTGAAGTTTTAAAAATTACTTCAACTGTTGATAGATTATATTCATAGTGAATGTTCTGTTGAAAGTTAGCTGTAAACGTTGTCCACGGAATGCAGTGTCAGACGTGAATAACTAAATACGTCTAGCATCAGCAGTAAACAAAAATTTGCAAACCAATAAAGGAACATAATGTTGCTCTTGACATTTGAAACAAATCCGGCTCGTCAAAGACGCGAACGCTGTGGTATATATACAGGTGTATATATAGCAATACCGCAGGCGTCAACCGGGATGCTTTGTCGACTTGAGGTCACGCAACACGGCAGTAGGCCATTTTGAAAGGCCATATATATATATATATATATACATATATATATATATACATATATATATGTATATATATATATATATATATACATACATATCTATATATAGATAGATATATACGGCCTTTCAAAATGGCCTACTGCCGTGTTGCGTGACCTCAAGTTGACAAGGAACCCCGGTTGACGCCAGCGGTATTGCGTTGCCGTGTTGAACAGCGTTGCTGACTGCGATTGTCCCGCGTGTTATCGGAGTGAGGTTTCGAAGTCACGCTGAGTAACCGTTCGAAAATAAACACGTGTCTCGTGGTAATTACACAATATAGGTCAGTCCGGTTGCGGTGCGTTTTGGATGACGTAATCTCAGTGCCAGTCGGTTGAAGACGGCATCCTTGTAATAGAAGCGGCGTCTGTTTACACGAACCCCCACTTACTCCCCGTGCAAAATAAAGGTTGTAAACTCGTATGTTTTTGTTAATTTTGTTATGTATGGGACACGGTAGCGTAGTTGTTTGAGCACCAGACTTTCAATCGAGCGATTCTGGGTTTTAAGCCTCTTGTTGCTGTTTCGAACCTTTGGGAAGTTCGTTTATTCCACGTTGCTCCAGGTCACCGGGCTATATAAATGAATACCCGGAGCCATGTGTCGTCACAGTGTGCCTATACCATTTGTACCCTCAAACAGGATAACGATATTAATTATGTAATTAATAAATGATATGTATTTGTTGCATTTGCGATTCAACGTTTACCGAATATCATTAGTTATAACAGCCACGATTGACCCACGGCCAATCGTGGCCTTTAGTTGCTACAACAGCCGCGGTTAGTCCACGACAAACATATCATGCCTGGATGTAGGTGATTGAATATCCCAAGGCTTGAAGCAACAAATTGTACAGAATTCAATTTCATATGTATTAACTTATTATGGTGGGGTGATAACAAAACGCCCCCGTTGGTTCACGGGATTTGTGAATACGTTCTTGGTTGTGTTGACGCCACGGGTGTTTCATTCTACCCCTGGTGCGGCGTGTCGCAACCAATTACCTTTAGGTGACAATGGGACTGTCTTACTCGCATGTGGTTAGGTTTACTGTTGTTGTTCGAGCAATAAACACGCACAACAGCCTCAACTGTAGCGTTTTAAATATTTGCAAATGTGTTGCAAGCGGTAGAACTCGCACAGGTTGATTTGCGGTGCGTTTTAAAATTGTTTATGTTATCATCCCGGTTCTACGTTGATGGATGGGCACCGTAAAAAGTGTCACTGCCAGACGACAGCCGACAGACCATGTGAGGGCTGAATACGCGACGTATCATGCATCTTGCAAACTAAGACAGCCGTCCGTCTATATATTGTTATAGACTCTGTAGTGAGTCAGCGATGACGTTGCCGCCGAACGCACGGCTACTCAACGTCTCTCACACACCCGGGAAGCAACTCCGGCCGCTGGGAGCAAAATCTAGTTGGTTAGAGGTAGAGACCACCACTCCGTGAGTCCACGACCTGTTACACATTTACCCCCTGTGACGAATCATTTACTTCCCCATCCTTTCGGTTGACGGTGGAGGGTTTTAACTCAGTCAGTAACACAAATATGTGAGGGTCAAAAGGTCAGAACAATTAACGGACATAGGGGCTACATGTCATATTCATGTGACGCGGAAAACGTCACACGACGAGTCGACACCGACACCTAAAAAAGAACGGGTGCGATAGACCGCTGTTATCAGTGACATTATCGAACAGTTCAAATGAGCCATTCATTCATTCTTTCTTTCATTCTTTCATTCAATGTCGCAATTGATTCATTCAGTGCCGCGAGTGATACATTCCAAGTCACGGCAGATTCATGCAGTGTGAGCATCAACTGCACGGGGCCAGTGGTGGGGTATATATGTTTTTGCATTATGTAGACCTCGGTTGTGGAAACTCTCTCCAACAATGCTTGGTGCGTCATATAAACATTAATTGGTAATCGTTGAATTTGTTTGCATGTTCACAATAGAAAGGTGCTTAAATTTTAAGCACCGATATTTAATATCAAGTAGTAGGTCTGCTATTCTGAGTGGCATGCCGCTGCATTCGAGCACGGCGGTGGAGGAGTAGTTCACAAAATCGAACAGAGCTGCATTAGACACGTTCGAGGATGTCAACTGTGAAACTGCATAATGCGGGTAGCTCGAACATCAATTACATGATCGCTTGGCACTTTTTCGAAAGTGCTTTGCCCCGTGATATACATTTCTTTTTAACTCAAACTTCAAATGAGAATGGTTATTTTATATAGAGTCCAGATCCAATGTGCTCAATGTGTGTGCACATAGATTAATATATTCAGAGTGAATGAGTAGGTGAGATATTACACGATATAACACGCATTAATTATACATCCGTTTTATATTATTGACGTTGTTTGTAAGATCCAATATTAAACTAGTAACTTCGGGTTGTGGTCAAAGGATTTTGCTAAATTCAATCGGGGTACATATGCGTATTTTGCGCAAAATTGTCCGCCAATTTAGCCGGTAGTTGCGCGTTTTCTATCCTAGTTTCAAAAAACGATGTCATTGTCTAACGTCTCGTCTTTGTCACCACGCAGGAGTGATCCGCCCGGCGTAGGAAGCGAGCGCGAGCCGCATCACGGCGACATGGAGGATGTGCTTCCGCTGATCTCTGGACTAGAGAAGTCGCAGTGGACGTTGCAGCGTCTCAATTCGTCGGGTGAGGAGAGCGAGGGCAGCTGCGGCAGCGGCAGTCCCAACAGCTGTTGGAGCGGCGACGGAGACCTCTACTCCGAGTATCTCTTCTCGCAGGTTCTCGTCGACTTCAACGACGACGCGCCCGTCGTCACGAATGACCAGCCGACGGGGAGCGACGCCGACGCCATCGCGGCGTTCGGCTCGGGCGACGGGGACGAGGTGACAGACGCGTATGCCATGCACGGGAGTAATGACGCCGGCGACTGTGACTTCGTTGTGCTCGGGGTGGGGCTCAACCACCTGATGGAACAGCAGCAGTGCGCATGCGGCGTGACGTCGTCGCACAACTGTCTCAAGTCGACAGGAGTCGCGTCGTCGTTGGCCACATCGCCAACGCAACATCAATGGCAGCAGCAGCAGCAGCAGCAGCAGCAGCAGCAGCAGCAGCAGCAGCAGCAGCAGCAGCAGCAGCAACAACAACAGCAGCAGCAGCAGCAGTTGCAGCAGCAGCAGCAGAAGCAACAACAGCAGCAGAAGCAGCAGCAACAACAGCAGGTGCAACAAGCACGGCAGCCACAACAGAAACAGGAGTATAGACAGCAGCAGCAACTAGTACAAGAACAGACTCGTCAGGGCTTTCACTCGGCGTCGCCGCAGTGCCTTAACTCTGTCGTTAGCGCAACAAACGCAACGATGGAATTACACCGCCGGTTACATATCAGTGGCAGCGTTCACCGCCGCGAGGCCGGCGTATTGACACTCGACAAACATACGAACAGCGTCATCAACGCGGCCGCCATATCCGGCAGCAGACACGTGTTAAAGGGCGATAACAGGGGTACTTCGCTCGCGGCGACGGCGTACTCGGACGCGTGTTTGCGAGCGGCTGGTCGGCAGGCGTCGGACAAAACCGAGGAGAAGGTTCACTTCTGCACGTATCCCGGCTGTAACAAAATGTACAGCAAGAGCTCGCACCTGAAGGCTCACCTACGGCGACACACGGGCGAGAAGCCGTTCGCGTGCACGTGGCCGGGATGTGGCTGGCGGTTCTCTCGGTCGGACGAGCTGGCCCGTCACAGACGCTCACACTCCGGCGTGAAACCCTACCAGTGTAAGATATGTGACAAACGGTTCGCTCGATCCGATCACTTATCGAAGCACCTTAAGATTCATAGGAAACGCCTGGGATGAACTGCGCCGCGTCGGACGCATTTTTATTGAACGTCAGAAATGGAACACCACGATTAGCGTATATCGGATGCAATACGGCATTTGAGAGGGGTCGCTGTGCAGCGTCGTTTATGAGAGGAATACGGTAGCTGGATTAAGTCACGGCGAAATGTCGGACTTTCAGCGGACCGACAAATTAATCGGTTGAAGGGACCATTTGGTGCTTTACACGGCGGATCTATTCTGCTTGCGAATTGTGCATGTTTTGACATACATTTTTGTCGTTTTGGATGTGATGTTTAAAATCGAGAACAGTCATAATTCTCTGTCGGCTCAAACTGCTGTTAGACGGTTAGACACGTGTTTCAGATGGTGGCTGTTGGTGTCACGAGTGCTGAGAGATGTCATTACGAGTGTAATAAACGTTCGTAGAACTTCCAGCACGGTGAGGATGTGCGGGTTTCCTTTTGGTAAGCAAAACAGAGCGGACATTTGTACGGTACTTACTTGGTCTTGCGAACACTTCCGGCCGCTAGAGTCATACGCACGTGACACTATCATTGGGGCAATAATGTCGGGACTCAGGTCCCGAGATAGCACGCAGTGTCGTGATGGTTGCAGCGAACAGTCGCATATCGGAATGACAAACAAAGCAATCTGAAATCAAACACTGCGTTAAAGTTTCAGAGTCGGGTTGGGTTTTTTTAAGGAAAATCATTATATGTGGTAAAAAACTAGAAATATTCTAACATTTTGCACGCACATGTGTTTTAAAGAAATACAGTTGGGTAATATAATTTGATCGTTATTTGTTTATTTTGAAAGTTTCTTCCAAAACGTCTAAGTTTGCGTTGCATACTGAACGGCCAGGAGGGTATTCATAAACAGATAATGGTAAACTGATCTTAACACGTTGTTGTATGTAAACATAAATTATAATTGTGCACAACATGCTAGAATAGAATCGGTTTACATTGTACGTCACGAGTCTGAGATAAACAATCAGAGAGGAGGAGAGAGAGAACCTTTAAATTTCCTTTCGCCGCCCGCATGTATAAATGATCCAGGTAAAAGCATCCCTGTAACAAAGATCGCTCTCGCCCGGTCGTCCAGCGGTGCAGTCTTTGTCGAACTGAAGCAACGGGTGGCTGCGGTGTCCATCCTTCTGAAGACCCTCCCCACAGCAATCGTCTTTATTATCGTCGAAATGGGAGGTCTTTTAAACCGGCCTTGTCTCCAAGTACGCACAAAATGACTCCCACGCCGGGTTACGTCATAACAAGAGACACCCAATTATTGTATATTTTCATTCAGAATGTCATTCTGCCATGCAGACACATCGCCGATTGTGTCTAGTAATGGATGTCGTTCGTGGACTTTGATGCTCTTCCTAAAGACAGTTATCGGCAACAGGTTGTCAAGCGAGATTGACGGGATAGTGTGTTCGCTTGGCGCAGTCAGGCGGGGGTGGGCTACGGAGCGGGGACGGGGGCGGCATGGGGACGGCACGGGGGAGGGAAGGATTGTTATTAAACTGTTAACTAGAAGAGAGTCCGTTTACTGTATTTGTTCGGTTTCCATTTCGTAGATTTTGGCAAAGCATCTTCATTTGGAATCAGGACATGACGCAGCTAAGGCAACACACACACACACACACACACACACACACACACACACACACACACACACACACACACACACACACACACACACACACACATACACAAACACTGTAGCGCGTACGCTCGGTGACGCACACGCACGCACATACACACCCACGCATAGTAGTACGCAAACGACACGGTCGTAAAACACGCCTACCACACACATGCACGCAAGGACACGCACGCACGCGAACGCGCGCACACATACACTGGCGCACACACACGCACGCACACAAACACACACACACACACACTGACAAACACACCATGACACACGTGGCACGCATGTGTTAGTCAGCCCCGCCTGATGGGATGTATCCCTCGTCCAGTGCCGACACATCCGGGTGCGAAGTTGTCACTGGCGTCGGTCGGGCAGTAAACAGTTCCATAGAGAGGCAGTCGTAGCGGCTGTCAGAGAGCGCTCCGGGAACGGTAGGAGGCTGGTGTTTGTTACCGGAGACGCAGCTCACTGCAAGCGGGCGGCGTCGTTCGCTGTCTGTGTGCGTGCGTGCGTGCGTGTGTGTGTGTGTGTGTGTGTGCGTGCGTGCGTGCGTGCGCGTGTGTGTGTGTGTGTGTGTGTGTGTGTGTGTGTGTGTGTGTGTGTGCGTGTTTGCGTACGTGTTTATACAACTTATGCAAATTTGTTATATATAATTTATACCTCACATACACATACTCGCTCGCGCACACACACGTACGCACACACACACACGCACACACACACGCACCACAATTTGTCAACAAACCCCGCAGTGCTTAGTAATGACGTCACGGTGTATCATGACCCGTCACCCCCCGTATATCACTAACAGTATCGTCAATACGTCTCCGGATGAACGCTCTGGGAGTCACGGCAGGTCCACATTCAGGTGATTTATTACAGAGGTATGATGTCACGGAGTTAACGAGGCAAAAGGATTGCCTCAAGGTTTGGGTTGTCACGTGGAAGCGAGAGTCGTTGCAGAGGCTCACACTGCACCCTCCATTGAGCTACAGCACGCTAAGATTGTACAGTGGGAAGTTGTGGACCGACCGACCGACCGACCGACCGGGCGATTGCCGAGTTTACGTCTTGACAAAAGGATCAGCTGGCACTCAAGTCGTCTTAAAGGAAATAAAAATAAGGCATTAGCTAAAATCCTTTTTCCATGTGTACACAAAGTTTAACATTGCATGTAACATTTGACAACATTAAACAAATACAAAAAAATACATTTGTAGCATAAATTCGATTTTAAGCCCGTCTGTGAAGCGATTCCCGCGGAAAATTAAATTTTAATGAGCTAGGCGATCACGTGGTATCGTGACGTCACTTATGACACACACTCGCATCAGGCCGACCCTTTCCATGCATTCAGAGCATGTTTACAAGGATAGCTTTTGGGTCGAAACGAGCGTCAGAACGAGTTATTGTGCAATATTCCGACGTAATACAAACACTAGTCATCATAGAGGAACAAGCAGTTATCTTACGGTTCCACATGAATCGAATTTTATTCAAAACAACGAATGCGAATGGGCCTACAAATCGACTAGGTTTCGCCGAGCTTGGGCTCGTTTTCAGAATAATTATATCGAATGCAACCAACAGGAGATAATCTATACCAATAAACATACATAGCAAACATATATTGTATCCAGCTACATAAAGTAACGTGTATAATCTCATAATATCACTAGAATGTCGATATATGAAGGAGTTGTACAATTTATCATAACAACTTAAATCAGTCGGAGAGCTTCCGTTGGTCCCGCTACCTCAGTGGGTAGGCGCGTTGGTTACTTGTCATTTATTTTACAACCGGGCGACGCCGGTTCAATCCTGACAGGATGCAAACCTTTGATTTTCTATACACTTTTTTTTTTTTATGTTTTCACCAAGTAATATAAACAAAATAATTTATACTATAATGCACCGTTTGTAAATATTCTTTTTATTTTTGTAGTAATTATTTATTCGCCACAAAAATTAAAGTATGGTCATTATATATAACGATGTTTCTAAATTGTATTTATCCAGACAGATCTCAATCTGTTTTCACATATATAATTACAATATATTAACGTACAATATATTTACAATTAATACATTATATATCCATTACATATGTATTTGTTTGGATAAAACATCGTTATATAATTACCATATTTTCATTTTTGTGGCGAATAAATAGTTACTACAAAAATAAAAGTTATTTACAAACAGTGCATTATAGTATACAATTATTTTGTTTATGTTATTTGGTGAAAACATAAACAAAAAAAGTGTATAGAAAATCAAAGGTTTGCATGCTGTCAGGATTGAACTGGCGTCGCCCGATTGTAAAATAAATGACAAGTAACCAACTCGCCTACCCACTGAGCTAGCGGGTCCAACGGAAGCTCTCTGACTGATTTAAGTTGTTATGATAAATTGTACAACTCCTTCATATATCGATATTCTAATGATATTATGAGCTTATAACCGTTACTTTATGTAGCTGGATACAATATATGTTTGCTATGTATGTTTATTGGTGTAGATTATCTTCCGTTGGTTGCATTCGATATAATTATTCTGAAAACGAGCCCAAGCTCGGCGAAACCTAGTCGACTTGTGGGCCCATTCGCATTCGTTGTTTTGAATAAAATTCGATTCATGTGGAACCGTAACATAACTGCTTGTTCCTCTATGATGACTAGTGTTAGTATTACGTCGGAATATTGCACAATAACTCGTTCTGACGCTCATTTCGACCCAAAAGCTATACTTGTAAACATGCTCTGAATGCATGGAAAGGGTCGGCCTGATGCGAGTTTGAGTCATAAGTGACGTCACATCTCGGCATCCCGAAAAGCGCGCCAAAAATATGCATATTCGAAAATGTCCGGATGCACACCATAAAATGTGGAATTTCTAATTCATTGAATTTGTTTGGCTTGGTGGACGTGGAAATAGATAGCAGGATGTAATATAACATGAATTCGAGCAATATATGTTTTTATTCCCTTTAAGACTATCCTATGTTACTAAATAACAGCCGGGTCAGTTGATGGCAGGTAGGCAATCACGAGAGGCCAGCCGAGTTGTCCACCGGTGTTCAAGTGGGTCTTCGCCTCCGACCTGATAGCTTTGTTTGCTCAGAGAAGTACACAGCGATCAGTGCGATGTGACTGCTGTGTCGACCGCCACATTCCTACACAACTTTCACCTACCATTTATTTATATGTCTGTATAATCTGAGAGAAGGCAGAGGTTCAATGGTCGCTTAACAGCTGCCTCGCCGCCATCGTGTTTGCTTTGTCGTTTACGTTCTGTGTCTGTCTCCTGCTTAAATTAGGCGACGTCTGCTGGCATCGTTGCCACAAATAGTTTTTGCGCAGAATGGGGACTGTTTGCAGGCGCTCGCCGAGTCATATTCGGAGGGAGAGAGAGGGAGAGGGGGGGGGAGAAGAGAGAGAGAGAGAGAGAGAGAGAGAGAGAGAGAGAGAGAGAGAGAGAGAGAGAGACGGTGACAGACAGGCAGACAGGCTGACATACAGGCAGGCAATTGGCTGTACTGCGACCGTACAAGTGGCAGCTTGCATTGTCTTTCTCGTCGAAAGCGCGTAGGAATGTTTGCATGTGTTCCACGTAGATGTTTTCCGTTCCCATGTCTGCCCTAATCCGCCGTAAGCTGCCATCCAATTCGTCTACAGCATCCATATAATAACTCGCTATCACTTTTGGGTCACTGCTGGTATTGCATGCTTCGAGCCAAATTATTTTCCGCGAGAAGTCATCGATACACCCGTTCATACATACTCCATTCATACTTCTGCAGATGCACACCCTCGGGATCTAGTGCGCCGAGTATCAGTCTGATATATTCATGCGATACCGATAATCCATGACGCGTGCACTTCAAATACATCCAGCGATACCCAAATTGTTGTGAAGAAGTAGTCAGTTGGTTAGATATGTATTCGGGCGGGCGGGCGGGCGGGCGGCGGGCGGGCGGGCGGGCGGGGCGGGCGGGCATATATATTATATATATATATATATATAATACATAACAATATAATATATTATAATTATGTATATATATATATATGTGTGTGTGTATATATATATATATATATATATATAATATAAGTCGATGTAACGGTTTTTTCATAGTCGTTATATCGAGAGAAAAAGTCGTAATTACGACTTTTTAATCTCGTAATTACGACTTTAAATGTCATAATTACGACTTTTAATCTCGTAATTACGACTTTAAATGTCGTAATTACGACTTTTAATCTCGTAATTACGACTTTTATTTATTTTGACTTAGGTCCTAAATATGCTTCCGTAGAATATATACCAGGAAACTGAAGATTTTTTCATTTTACATTGCACGTCATTTTTCTACAGTTAGTGAAGCACAGATTCACACTCACGCTAGATCGGAAAAACCCACTCGCTCGTTTCGCCATCGTGTGTCTATGCCTACGCCAAGTCGAGATGGTGTTTCATTCAACAGGTCTGCCAGGGTGTTAAGTGTAAAGTGCTTTGAGCAGTCCTGAGGACTGGATACTGCGCTATATAAGAACTTACCTTTCTTAAGTAACAGTCATGTAGGCTACTGATTTAAATATATTTAATCGTGTCTTCAGTTTGAAAACTTATTTCAATATCAAAATAAAACATTAATGTTTCTAAGTGGGGCACATTCGCCTATCCCACGATGCCGGTCCGCCTATTTGGAATGAGATGAAGAAATCATGCGCGCTAAAAGTAAATACATGCCTATTAAAATAATGAAATTTAATAAATACAAACACAAAAAATCGACATGGATTACCCAAGGTTTACTCAAATATATTAGATATCGGGACACACTTTATAAACAATTAAAAATGACTGACTAACTCACCAGACTATGATATTACTAATACTAATCTAAAAACTTACAATACTATATTAAAAAGAAATATCCGTGCAGCTAAGCAAATCTACTTTGAATCACGATTTAACCAATACAAAAAAGATATCAGAAATACATGGAAAACTATAAACGAAATTCTCTTAAAAAATAAAACAAAGAAGACATCTTCATCAACTTTTAAAGTGAATGGTACTACCATAACAGATAAATCAGAAATAGCAAACAAATTCAATAACTATTTTACAAAAATAGCTTAAACTATTGTAGAAGACATAAAATATACAAGAAGCAAAAAATATGATTACAACTTAAATACAAACGTTAGATCTACTCTTAAATTTAAGAATGTGGATGAAGAAACAGTAAGGAAAACAATAAATGATCTCCCAACTAAAAACAGCAGTGGATTTGATGGAATTACATCAAAACTGCTCAAAATAATTGAACCAACAATAATTAAATCACTAACCCTAGTAATTAACCAAGTTATTAATACTGGCATATTTCCTGATAAACTAAAAATTGCAAAAGTAGTTCCAATTTTCAAAAAGGATGACCCAACTCTAATAACAAATTACAGGCCAATTTATCTCCTTCCAACTATTTCTAAAGTACTAGAGAAAATAATCCATAATCAGATATCCACTTATTTTATTGATTCCAAGCTATTTTTTTATAATCAGTACGGATTTAGACCTAACCATTTGACAGAATATGCACCACTCGAACTAGTAGATAGAATAATTACTCAAATGGACAAAACACAAATACCAATCAGTATTTTTCTTGACCTTTCCAAGGCTTTTGACACTATTGACAATTCGATATTATTAAACAAGTTAAGATATTATGGCATAGATGGCAATACTCTTCTTTTATTCGGAAGCTATTTAAGCAACCGGAAACAGTATACAGAATTTGAAGATACCACATCTGATACTTTACCTATAAAAGTAGGTGTGCCACAAGGGTCCATCCTTGGACCACTGTTATTTACTAGATATATAAATGATTTTTCACAAGCAAGCCAAAAGTTAAAATTTATAATGTATGCTGATGATACCACTTTATTTAGCACAATTGAAACTTTTAGTGATAAAGCACACAATATAAATATAGAATCTGTAATAAATGAAGAACTCCTCAAAATAATTGAGTGGCTTAATATTAATAAGTTGTCACTAAATAAAAATAAAAATAAATATATGACCTTCCAAATGCCAAACAAATCTACGCAGAGCCTATTTCTCAAAATTGATAATATAAATATTGAGAGAGTGGAATAATTTAACTTCTTAGGTTTAACACTAGATACTAACTTAAATTGGAAAAAACACACTGAAAAAATATCAAATAAATGTTCCAAAACTATAGGAATATTAAATAGATTAAAACATGTGTTACCTTTAGAAATAAAATTATTTTATATAATGCACTGCTACTATCTCATATTAATTATTGTATTATGACATGGGGATACCAAGGAAACAGATTAACAAAAATTCAAAAGCGGTGCGAATTATAACATTAAGTAAATACAATTCACATACAAAACCACTTTTTAAACAACTCAACATACTAAATGTAGAAGACTTGCTAAATTTACAAGAACTAAAATTACAAATACAAACATAAAAATTTACCCGTTTACTTATTAAATTGGCAGTTAACCCCAAATACCAGCACACACAAATATGACACTCGAAGAGCAACTGAACTACACACCTTCAAAACTAAACATGAATTTGCAAAAAAAGTGTCTTAAATATAACTTACCACATGTTATAAATAATATGCCTGATTTTGTGAAAGATAAGATAGTGACCCATAGTTTGAAAGGATTCTCAAGTTATGCTAAAAACCACATGCTACAAAATACAACGTCACGTGCAATATACTAAATTGCTATATATGCCAATTAAATTAATAAATTATAAATGAGAAACACAGTTAATAAAAATGCATCTTTTAAATTTGTATAGTCGCATACATGCGTACATGGGTACACGCGAATTCAACACATTACGAAGCACACACAAAAAATGACATTACGAAGCACACCAAAAAAAAAAGACATTGGTGGCACCTGGAAAGTACTTAAAACTGTAATGGGAACACCTCGCTTAGGAAATCACTACCCAGATCAGTTTGTTAATGATGGCATAACCATTAGTAATAAGGAAGATGTAGCGAACATGTTTAACAATTATTTTACTAATATCGGTCCGGAGCTGTCAAAGGATATAACGGCACCAACAAATGTTTCTATTTATGACTACCTAGAAAACAGAAACAGTAACAATTTATTTCTAACTCCAGTTAATGAAGATGAAGTTATCCGAGCTGTGAACAATTGGGAAAGTAAAACATCCACAGATTGCGAAGACATAAGTATGCATTTGGTCAAAGAAGTTATTAACTCCATTGCAAAACCTATCACTTATATTTGTAATCTATCTTTCACTTCTGGGGTATTCCCGGAGAAAATGAAAATAGCAAAGGTTATCCCACTCTTTAAATCTGGGGATAAGTATATGTGCACTAATTATAGGCCTATTTCACTATTACCACAATTCTCAAAAATATTAGAAAAATTGTTCAGTTCTCGTTTAGATAGCTTTATTACCAAACACAAACTAATAAACCCAAGCCAATATGGATTTCAACAAAATATGTCAACATGTCACGCACTAATAGATCTTGTTGATGCAATAACCCAATCATTGGATGCAAAAAAATATGCTATTGGTGTTTTTATCGATTTAAAAAAGGCATTTGACACTGTCAATCACAAACTGTTATGTAAAAAAATGGAATTTCTTGGTATCCGTGGTGGGGCATTTAACTGGTTAAATAGTTATCTAGAAAACAGAAAACAATTTGTGTCCATTGACAAATGTAATTCTACTGTGCGCAATATATCATGTGGTGTCCCACAGGGTTCGATCCTGGGCCCCAAACTATTCATTCTATACGTCAATGATATGTGTAACATATCTAATCTAGTAAAATACATTCTCTTTGCAGACGATACTAATATCTTTTATGCAAATAGTAACATCAATAAACTAAACGAAACTGTATGTAACGTTCTGGACCAAATGTATACATGGTTTGCAGTAAATAAATTAACTCTGAACATATCTAAAACCAATTATATGTTATTTGGAAATCGTATGCTAAACAAAGAAATGAATATCAAAATACAAAATGTTAATATCGAAAGAGTAAGGGTCACCAAGTTTTTGGGTGTGTTTATTGATGATCTACTAAATTGGAAAGCTCATATAAAATACGTACAATCAAAGCTTTCAAAAAGTACAGCTATAATGCATAGATGCAGTCATCTACTTGATAGAAATAGTAGACGTATTCTATACAGTTCTCACTTTTTGCCGTATTTAGATTATTGTGCAGAGATATGGGGAAACACGTACCCAACAAATACTAACTGTATTTTCTTATTACAAAAAAGAGTAATCCGCATTATATTTGGTGCAAGATGGTTGGATCATACAAACTCACTTTTCCAACAATTACATGTTCTAAAATGTCCAGATATCATAGAAATGAAAACATCGTTATTTATGTACAAAGCTTACTACAGCTGTTTGCCATCAACTATTCAGTGTTTGTTTACTAGACGGGAAATAGCATACTCAATGCGAGCTAATCATGACCTAGAACGACAGAGAGTCTGTTCTACCATGCGATCAATGTCTCTTTGTGTAAAGGGAGTGCAATTATGGAATTCTCTATGTGATCATTTAAAAACTACTAATACTATTACTGAATTTAAGCGTAAATGCAAGAACCTTTTATTTGAGAAATATCTGGTTGTGGAAACCTAAATAAAATCAAACACAAATGTAATCATGCCATTGAGGAAATTACAATATGTGTAAAGATGTTTACTTATGGCATACTTTAAATTTTGAATATGCACATATTCCATTGCATGTTTTCAATTATTGTAGCTAGATGGTTAGATGAATAGCAAATTCGAATAATATAATATTGATGTCTCAAAATACATGTATGTATGTATGTGAATATATGTATGTATATATGTGTGTATATGTGTGTATACATACATGTATATAATTATATATATAAATACATGTCAGGGGTAAATTTACACAAAAGTCAATGACTTCGTATTTACCCCCTTCAAACATTGTATATTCTCACTTGTATTATAGTTAAACTTGTTTGGTTGTCTTGTCTTGTATATATTGTTATCAATGTTCTGAATAAACGTTCATTCAATTCAATTCAATACATTACATCAACAAAACAACCATCATACATATTATGTAAGAGAAGACAATTACATTTATTGTTTTAATGTTTGACATAATAATTATATTTTGTTATATAAATCCTAGGATTTTATGCAATAATAATATTTTTTAGGGTGGCTCCTATGATAGCGATCAGTTTTAATCTTAATAGGAGTCCCACAGAAACTATTTGTTTTCATTTTGTTGCAAAATGTATACTATATTCTGTTGATTGCATATTTTCAGTTGTATTATATATTTCACATTTCAATATTACTGTATATGCCGGTATGTATGTATATGTATGTAATACGTGTATGTGTGTATATAATTATACATAATTTGTATTTTTGCAATGCTGTTGGGAAAATAAAATCATCCTTATCCTTAACATTATTTGGGGCGAACTTAACCCATGGCAGATAGGCAGACTTACCCCTACACAGTTACATAATTTTGGGGGTGATTGTAGCTCTGATATAAAGCTTTGCTCAGCACTCGGAATGTTTAACCGATATCACTTGAGAGTATTGAAATGTAATCTAAATAAAACGTTTGAAAAATCACTTTTAATTACCAAAATAAGTTTTCTACCTTTATATTCACGTGACTTAGTTATTATCCGATATTACCCAATTCTGCAGACACAAAATAAACTGTGGTTGGTGGACTAGCCCCGGCCTCCCCTACACGTCTGGAATCCTAGCAAAGATATCTTATTCATTTAAAGTTATTTTCTTAGAAACCGATTCCCGTTAGGCCTACCCACTGTGTATAAATACTTCAAGTAGGCTCTCCGCACGCATCCTTTGACCAAATAGGCCCTCTGTACGCGTCAATTGACCAAGTAAGCCTAATGTAGCGTCATTTGGCCGGCGTCAAGAGAAATTGTCGCCCTCGAAGCTGTTGTGAATGCGCCAGTAGTATGACGTACTTACGCATACACGAACTCATCATTTCTGAAGTTCGAATTCTTAAATCAGTGGTTTGTTTTTTCGGGCCTCATGGCCCATAAGGTTGCAGTGCATCATTTCCGGTTTATCCTGTCTCTCGCCATCCGTCTGGTTTCTGCACACATATTCTACCCAGGGACGTGTCTTTCTGTCTCAGCGGTTGTTCACCAGCTGTCTTCTTTTGGTGACTTACTTGTTTTATTGTCTTTCAATAGTAATTAGTTTCTTCATAATGTGTGTGTGTGCGTGCGTGTGTGCGTGTGTGCGTATGTGTGTATGTGTGTGCGTGTGTCCGTACGTACGTCTGTATGGTGTACGTATGCGTGCGTCTGTGCGTGTGCGTGCGTGCGTCTGTGCGTGTGTGCGTGTGTGTACGTGTGTGCGTGTTTGTCCGTGTGTGCGTCTGTATGCTGTGTGTATTCGTGCATGCGTCTGTGTGTGCGTGTGTGATGCGTGCGTGCCTCTCTGTGTGGTGCGAACGTGTGTGCGTGCGACTGTGTGTATGTGCGTGTGGGTGTGTGTGTGTCTGTATGGTGTGTGTATGCGTGATTGCGTATGTGTGTGCATGTGTGCGTATGTGCGTGCGTGCGTGCCTTTCTGTGTGGTGTGCGCGTGTGTGCATGTGTGTACGTGTGTGCGTGTTTGTCCGTGTGTGCGTCTGTATGCTGTGTGTATTCGTGCGTGCGTCTGTGTGTGTCCGTGTGTGGTGCGTGCGTGCTTCTCTGTGTGGTGCGAACGTGTGTGCGTGCGACTGTGTGTATGTGCGAGCGGGTGTGTGTCAGTATGGTGTGTGTATGCGTGCGTGCGTATGTGTGTGTGCATGTGTGCCTTTCTGTTTGGTGTGCGCGTGTGTGCGTGTGAGCGTGTGAGCGTGTGAGCGTGTGAGCGTGTGAGCGTGTGAGTGTGTGTGTGTGTGTGTGTGTGTGTGTGTGTGTGTGTGTGTGTGTGTGTGTGTGTGTGTGTGAGAGAGAGAGAGAGAGAGAGAGAGAGAGAGAGAGAGAGAGAGAGAGAGCGAGAGAGAGAGAGAGAGAGAGAGAGAGGGGAGGGTAATTCAAATTTGTCTTCTTTATTGATTCGCCATTCGCCACTTAATCGTGCTTGACTCTGCGATGACGTAGGTCACACAACGACAACACAACATGACTCCCAAATAGCGAGGACGTAATCTTCACTAAATAAATAATCCAATTCGCCATGTGTCCGTGGTGTTGTTTACGTACATATATACTCGGGACATACACAGACAAAAACGCGCGCACACAAACGCTTGTTCACACGCACGCACTCACGCACGCACAAGCATGCATAAGCACACACACGCACATACACATTGATACAGAACCATATACAACATACATACAAACACGCAGTTACACGTGCACGCATACACCCGTGCCTTGAACGAGAACTACTGTCACTTACACGTGACAACGTTAGCCCTCAAACGATTGTGTTACAGAAAAATAACTGAACTAATTTAATCTAAGGACCTCACATACCACGTTATCGTATTCCAGTCACGTGACACATATATGTCCGATGCGATAGTGCCGCGTCCCCAAAGAAACAGTCAACAATCAACAAGCGTCAGGCTTTATCGGACAAGTAACGTTATCAGAGTTCTTTCTCGGAAAGGGAGCAACAAGGGTGACGTCGCTTATGACACTATCAAAGTCACAAGGATGTGATTCGGCGACATATCCCACATTTTTGTCATGACGTTAGTTCTACTTTATCGCCTATGATTTATAAAATGTATAATATTCCAAAGATGTTTTTGAGGGTTTTCTGCACATCGAAATCTACGTTTAATGTTGGAATATCTACGTAGCAGCGACATAATTTAGAATAATGCAGGTATTTGTAGCTGTTATAAACAACGTATTATACGAATGGTTTATAAACAAATTCGATTCTATTTAATAAAACACTATTAACTAAGCACTATTTATGCCGATCAGACAGCAAGAACAAGAACAAGATGTTTATTTGACCCCAAATTAAATTACACAGTGTGCAGTTTACTAGTACATTGCTGTATAATATACATTATATAAAAAACAATAAATGGCCTCACTTCGTACGTACACACACACACACACACACACACACACACACACACACACACACACACACACACACACACACACACACACACACACACACACACACACACACACACACACACACACACACACACACACACACACACACACACACACACACACACACACACACACACACACACACACACACACACACACACACACACACACACACACACACACACACACACATACACAAACACTGTAGCGCGTACGCTCGGTGACGCACACGCACGCACATACACACCCACGCATAGTAGTACGCAAACGACACGGTCGTAAAACACGCCCACCTTTTTTAATGCGGTGTCTATCTTTTTGTAATAGTAACTGTATCTACAATGCATGTAACGGAATCTTTGTTTGTATGACCTGTATAGATAATGGTACGTAGCTTTCTAAATAACTATGTACGGTATCTATCAATGTATTTGTATTTTATTAGTCTTGTAGATTTTGCTGACGTATAACAACATGATAACGTACATGTTTTCATATTTCTGTAAGAAATTATTTTTTTTACGATGTAAAAGGATGTCATCTTAAGAAAATCCCACACCGAGATGTTGCGCTAAAAGCAAGCAAACGTTTACCTGGTCGTCGATGAAAGCAAATAACATTCAGTTCTAAATGCGGGAACGAACGCCTACGTTCGTAAATATAATAGTTCAACCTTCAGCGTTACACGATTGTGTAACGTTCGCAACAAAACAAACAAAGCAGCAAAGCACCGCATGTGTTGGTTCAAACGTTAGTTGCAGGCTGAACACACGGGCTGAGCGCACGGGCACTGACAGACTGAGCACACGGGCACTGACGGGCTGAGCAACGGACACTGACAGGCTGACCCCACGGACATTGTTAGGGGTGTCCTCTGGCCATGCATGCCGTCTGTGGCCATCCTATTATGGGCAGTGCTGGAGTAGGTGCTCACTGGTCATCGGTGCGTTTTCACACGAGCACATCGCGGACTGGCCGATCTTCATTTTGTTATAGAGATGTGCTTTCATTCTGCTGTCTCTTGTTTGGAGACGGAATAGAATGGTATCTGCCTGGTCAGCCCTGCTGAGATGCTAGTAGCTGACAATCTTGTTGTGCTTGGGGGGTTTCTGGCGCCTTTTACCATTTTATCTCTGTCAGTGTCTTGATGATGATCTTTTCACCACTGTATCCCAACATTTGTTGTTTGGTTCCAGTTGCTCTCCTTCTTCAGCAAGCCTGTCGGCTGTTTCATTACCACTGATTCCGCAATGTGCGGGGGGGATCCACTGAAGTGTTACCTTTGCCTAAGCTCACAGTTTTGGCAGAGTAGTAGTCAGTTCATTCAATTCCTTCTTATGGGGATTCTGGAGGGCTTGGGGTACTGAGAGGGCATCTGTGTTTACGTGTGTTTATCCCGAGTTGTTCTGCAGTTTTACCGCAACCGCAGCATCTCGCATACTGACTTGATAACGGACAACGCTTCTAATAACTTCGATTCTATTATACTGATACAGAAATGTCTCATTCGTAATGTTCCATCCCGCTTCTCGGATTTTTAAAATACAATAATGTGAATTTATATAATTTATGTAACAAGACCTTAACTGAGCAGCGTCCTAGGATATCGCGCCATCCATCAAGTTAGTGGACGGATTTCCTGGAGTTTCGAGGAAAGCTACAACTTCAACGGAAAGGAACAACTCGATTCTTTAGCCTGCTAAAGTGACTGCAACCGAGCACCATGGACTCTTTATCTCTCCGTATTTCCTGCCATTCATTCTTCACGCAGCAACAGTTACTACAGTCGTAGTTAGTGTCGCCATTCTTAGTCTGGAATATTCATAATAACGAGGTTTAGGACATACATAATGAGGTTTCGTGTGACACTTCAAAGACTTCCTAAGCGGATCCAGAGTCACGCAGCAAAGGCGTGTCTGGGATTAAGTTCATCTTGCTCCTTCGCGCGCGCGGGCGTGTGTGTGTATGTGTGCGTGTTTGTGTGTGTGTGTTTGTGCGTGTGTGTGTATGTGCGTGCGTGTTTTTTGTGTGTGCGTGTGTGTGTTTTTTGTGTGTGCGTGTGTGTGTTTTATGTGCGTGTGTATGTGTGTGTGTGTGTGTGTGTGTGTGTGTGTGTGTGTGTGTGTGTGTGTGTGTGTGTGTGTGTGTGTGTGTGTGTGTGTGTGTGTGTGTGTGTGTGTGTGTGCGTGTGTGTGTGTGTGTGTGTGTGTGTGTGTGTGTGTGTGTGTGTGTGTGTGTGTGTGTGTGTGTGTGTGTGTGTGTGTGTGTGTGTGTGTGTGTGTGTGTGTGTGTGTGTGTGTGTGTGTGTGTGTGTGTGTGTGTGTGTGTGTGTGTACGTACGTGTGTACGTGTGGGTATGTATGACAAGTAGGCTTTATTGGTTTAAACAAGAATTCTTCAAAAGTTTTAATTCGACAGCCTTTTTTTTTAATCGATGAAACGTGAATTGAATCAAATTGCGTGCGAGTGGTGATACATCGTTGTTGCGCATCGACGTTTACAGGCGCCTTCGAGCGCAAATAGTGATGACGTCATCACGTGACGTCCGTGCTTTGTGTCTACCTGACAATCAGTTGGACGTAAAAGGTGCGTTCTTTTATAGCGCGGTATCCAGCCCTTAGAATTGTTCAAAGCGCTTTATGATTTACTCCCTGGCAGACCTGTTCAATCAAATATCATCACGACTTCTTTGGGAAGCACTCAGCCACGCTGAAATTACTTTGTGAAAACTATTCGTATACAAATATCCACCACTGTCATACATCTGCGTGAACTGGAGAAACGTAGAATGAACGAACTTGCCATATGTTCGACACGTTTCGCACAGGATTTGAACTCGGCTTAGACCCTATGTCGACTGAGTCCGATATGGGAGGAACGATTTCCCCATCGACCATGGACCTGTAACAAGGCGCAGGTTCGTCAAATTGAACGTAAGCGATCGTCCTTTACCGCCGAGGAATGCTCGCTGACAATTATTCCAGTCGGTTGCACTGTTGTTAACATCCGGAAGTTAAGCTGTTTCGTCCGCCGAGCGGATGCTAAAAAGCACACCCATGCTACATGCTACGTCGTGCGTCGCAGGGCAGTGGGGCAGTGTGGCACGGCAGTAGGGCAGTGGGGCGGTGGCTAGAGCATCGGATTCTCTCTTTCTATACGAATAGTCTTCGCGGATTAATTGTAGCGTGGCTGTGGTCTTCCCAGAGAAGTCGAGATGGTATTCGATTGAACAGGTCTGCCAGGGTGTAAAACCAAAGGACTGACTACTGCGCTATATAAGAATTTACCTTTACTCTTGACTTTTTAAAACATGACCCCCGCGCCGTTTCCCGACGCAATGTCCGACAGGAGTTGAAGCTCCGGCTGACACCTAGGATTTTGCAAGAAATGTGCAATTGTGGGTCCAAAATGCACCCCCTAATATAATCTATGGTATAATAGAACTAATTGGACGTTAAAAATTAAATAATTCAGATGCTGAAATTGTTGGATCGCTTTAAAAAAGTTCAGGTATAAGGTCTAAACCATATGATTCCGAGAAGCGTAATTAACTCCTTCCTCTGTTAAACATTTAGAAAATCACACCACCTCCATAGGCGGATTCAGGGGGCCTGGGTGGCACGTGCCCCGCTAGACCTTTGGAATTTGGTGTGCCCGGTGACCTGTTTGAATGGGCCCACGTGACCGTGCCCCCCAGACCTTTGGAAATTTGCCGCTGTTCAGGTTACAATAAGTTATGCCGACGCGGCGGCGAACATTTTCGCACGCACGCTCACACACGCGCACACAGACACATTTATATTATTTACAACTATATGTATTCGCGAGCACAGCGTTTGTTACTCTTCTGTCTTTTTGTCATGACTAGTCACTTCATTTCGACGATGGAGTTCGTATTTACGCATACAAATACGTTTTCTTATATTTTACAAAAATGAAAAGTACCAAAAGTAAAAGGGTACGTAGGCCTACAGAAAAAGTTTACTATTTTGGTATTTGAGCCAGCGACCTTAACGTTACCGTTTGTAATTCCGTTTTCTATGACGACTTGTATTAATATAATATATTATCTAATTAGTAATTAAATTTCATTGGCTACCCTAACCAATCACCTTCGTTACAACGGGAAGGCGTTTGGACCAGGCTCTCGCGTGTGCGATAAACGGTGGCGCCACATTGCGGAGCCTGGTTAATTGACGCTGTCGCCAATCTGGTTTGTAAGCATCCACTTTTAGTGCTGCCACCTGGCAAAAAAATAAAATACAAAATTTTCTACCGATTCGGAACGCATTAGTACCATACTATTAGTAATGGTTTATCTATTCTTTGGGCTCGCTCAGTGCATTTTACATAAATATCCTCCCCTGCCCGGTAGTCCTGTTTATCGAAACACCAATCTGACTTCGTAAGGGCACAACGATAATGAGGGCTTATTATATTAATGAATATTATAATATATAATTTTATTATTGAATGTTATATTGTAATATACAGATGGCAAGAATGGGTCATTCATAGGCTGCACAGTACGACTCCCTTAGCTGATAGCAGAAAGTGTTGTCAGTAGATAAGACTGGATTAATTAAGCCTACAGAAGTGAAAAGTTGATGTTAATGGTGGACACATGGTGGTGGTTTAAGGGGACAGTTGAATAGTGGCCGGATTAGGAAAGATAGCCATTGGCTAGTTTGAAATAACCAGTAGTCAGAGACAGACAGATATAGGAGTTGTCACACAGACCAAGAGTTAACAGGCGCCCACAGAATGCAGGGTGTGCATCTAGGGGGTTTCTCTCCAGCTCGGGCTGGGATGTGAGGCTGAGCTGCCATGGTATTGTAAGCTGGGCTACACTGGCATGGAGTAATAAAGAGTAAGGTTGCAGAGTGTTGTTTATTAATTTGTCAGTAATTCTTTATAATCGGTAAGAGGTGTTATGAGTCGCACCATTTTTTCAAGAAGTTGGATTATATTGGACGCAGTCATTGGCCTGAAGTCAGCGTGGAACAGCGTGGAACTTGAAACACTTTTGAACTGCTACAAAAAAATGAGATTTGTCGGTGTTGAACGTCAAGACGATGGCAACGACAAAGCAGCAGAAACGTATGGAACAAGCTCTGCGAGGTGTAGGGAAATGCTGTATATACGATGGACAACTATGTTGGTGTGGACGAGACAGCAGAAAATTTTGCTACTCTAAATAACGAGCAGATCATCGAAACCATACTACACCCAGATGCAAACGACTTAGGCTACTGAGTAATGATAAGGTGACAAAGTCTCAGAGTCTGACGATAAGATAACAAAACTCGGTGACACCGACAGGTGTGAGGCCATTCTCATGAGACAGTTGCAACAAAGACACATTTCCAATCAGTACTAGTTATTAAGGGCTTTTAGATGGCTGCCAATGGTGTTAGCTTTGGGATATATCATCTTCGGTTAAGTTGGATTTTTGCTCAACTCGAATTAAATCTCTCGGTCTGATTGAATCCGACTTAGGAGAGGTTTACTGTACCTCAGTTCCATCAGCTGTAGACGTATCTGGCTGTAGGCATTGTGCTATCCTTGCATTTCTATTGCTACACTTGAGATGATCAAGTTCTTAAATAACACAGTATCCAACTAAATTAGAGTTGATGGACAATTAATTATCAGTTGTCATTTATTCACTGGAAAAATATACATAAAAAGTATATGAGCTTGTCTATTCACAAGTTGTAAGCTGACAAATAATATCAACGGTCAATTCTCTGTCAACCGGAAACCAACAAAGATACCTTGTTCATGGTCAGGATGTGAAAGTATATTATAGAAACATTCTCTGACACAGTATTTTGATATTTTATGAAAAACTTAATAGTCATTTATCAAGTTCACATGAGCAAATTGTTTACAGCATAAATAACAACGCACTTCCAGATATACGTACAACACGAGCACTGCATACCTGACAAGCCAATAACTATTTACATCCGCACTTGGTGAATCCATACTCAGTGTGATCTCACATACCACTCGCATGCACAAACAGATTCAATTCTCTCATTACACAAGTTAACAGCCTACATTTTATCAGAAGCAATTCAGAAAGCAATACATTCTCATCATCTTCACCTAAAGCAGCTGCACACACGCACGCACGCACACAAAACAGTTACGGAAATAGACCACTGTTGTTTCTTACTCGGACAGGAAGGTAGTTTCATAAATAGCTGTTAAATAATAGCGGTAAATCATAATTTCTTTGGACACAAAAAAATTGTGGCACATTTGATAATATGAGAATCTAACATGGCAGTGGTCTCAAACGGCCCGGTGCCAGAGATCAATTAATGCGCAATCCACACAATCACTGCCAACACTCCACACATTATAAAACGTCACCCTTACATTCTGCAATCATCTGTAATGGATCAGTGTAGTTTTCAAACACCCATTTGAAGTTCAAACACTACACCTTTGCGTAATTCATTCGACAATCGCACGCAGCGAGACTTGTTCACGACACGCAGCCGTTGCAGTTTGTAACGATATATTATTGACTCTGCACGACATATGATCGGCGTCTCTCCACGTCAAACTGGACACTTGCGGTAGAAGAGCATATACGCGTTCTCCCGTAACCGCTTCGTATTCAGTTCGTACTCCATGTTCACAGACGTCACCTGATTGTCATCGAAGCGATACCACTTGCCATCGCCAGCGATCACGTATGCCACGTAGTGGCCGAAGGAGATACTACTTGAGCCGAGGTGTACGGAGATGCCATAGAGATCATAGTGGTAGGAAGTGTTGATGGCGGTGAGGCCGTCGCGCTTGAGCACGTTGTCAATGATGAGGTGTGTCAGGTTGAGGTTGTGTAGCGGGATGTAGATGGGACGGAGGAGTTTGCGTGGCTCGCCATTGTGGTAGGAGAAACGCATCAACTGCACAACGAGACACTCTGGCAGCTGGCGCAGCAGCGAGCGACGCTGTCCGTCTGTCAGACGCACCAGGGCGTCGGCTGGCGGTGTCTGTGCGATGGCACTGCTGCTGCCGCTGTGGATCGGTGTTGAAGTCCGGAACTGGTTGTCATGGAAACCGCTGTCGTTGAATTGCATGCTGGCGCTGGCGATCGGCGACATGACAGATGGCAGCACTATCGCGGAGTCCGATGCCGGCACGGTGAGACCGAGGCCGCCGCGTCGTCGCAACGTCTTGCCGACAGTTCCGTTCGCCAGGATTGGACTGACTACGCCCGGTGCAATGTCCTGCAAACTCGATGACCCACCACAAGATGGTGTCGCTGTCTGCCGCCGATTGCACGCCTCGCAGCGCAACCCATTCGTGCCAAACAAATCTTCTATGTTGCCGAACTTGGTGAAGCAGTCCTCGAGATACACTAGGCCATTGAGTTGGCGCGGCTCTACAACCGGCACAGGGAGGATGCTGAATGTCTGGATGCTCACCGAGATACGGTTACACGCGATGCAGTGCTGCGCCTCGACCATCTGCCCTGTGAACAGGTCGTCTATCACCGAGTTGTTGTTCTCCTTGTATGTCAGCCACTCGAGGTCAGACAGGCGCTGGATCGGCTCCGCGTACGAGTCGTTGTCAAGGCCGTTCGCCTGCTCAATCTGAAACAGTGCTCAGTGTTACAGTACTCATCTCATGCACATATCAGTGTAAATTATATAAAAGATTAAACATAAACAATCTCTCTTTATAAAAGCAAAGATCTAATCCTACAACATTATACAATAACAATTTCACCAGAATTCATCAATGCCTGTACCGGGTAAGAGTTTTTTCCATAACGTTGTGTTCAAAGCATCAAGCACTTGATAAAAACAAAGTTTGGAATGTTACACCTCATACATTTAACTACAGGTTTGTTACTTGTAAGCACTTACTGCTTGCTTGTTCTCTCACTCACTCACTCACTCATTCTCTCTCCCTCCCTCCCTCCCTCCCTCCCTCCCTCCCTAACCGGCACGCTCACTTGATATGCACTAACACAATGTTACAACTAAAACTCAGCTGTGACCAGCTACCTCTCTCCTGCACTGTGCCTCGAGCTCTGCAATGCGCTGGGGTGTCAGTCCGCCGTAGATGAACTTGAGCATGTTGAGGGCCATGCGAGGCTTCAACATCGCCTGCTGGTTGGTGCCTGCAAGTCACACAGCAAACACTCAGCTAGGGAAAGTCACTCAAAACTGCCAGCAACACAGTCAATTATACAGCAGACATATGGTAACTATAATGTGAAATAATTCAGAACTTGTGCAGTTAATGCCAGTTCTGTTGCACTGTGACCATTAATGTATGGCACTGGAGTCACATAATGTTGGCTCACAACTGTACACTATCCTTATGACTTTCTGCAATCTACAAACTGGTAACATTGCCAACAAATAAACGTATCCTTGGAACGGATTTATTAAATTCATCATAATCATCCGACCGATACATGTAGCATGCATGGAGCAGAAACTTGAATCTCTTGGTCAAGTCATAATGCAATTAGTGCTTCCGATTACATCACTATAACTCTACTAGAATCATAATCTATTTGGTCTTTAAATGTAAAAAAAAATGTAAAGGTTCTCCAACATTGACCGCTATGTATGTTGCTCACCAAGGAAGGACGCCCCCTGGTGGCCAGTCTCACCACGCCCCCCGTTGTTGAGTGCGTTGTGGAGCGTAGAGAGAAGCCACATGAGGAACTCTGCGGCGTCCTGCTGTGTCTGGGGCCGTGACGGACTTGCTACCATTGACCCGGGCAGTACACTAGCCGCTCTACGCAGTGCTGTCGCATCAATGTTCGGTGCCGCATCCGAGCCAACATACAGCGCTTGCATCAGCTCTATGACACTGCGCAACAGCGAGTTCTCGGGCGTCGCTGTGACGACATCTAGTGGCAACGCACCGACAAGACCCGGACTGCGCAGTAGACACTGCAGTACGGAGTTCATGAAGCAGAGGTTCTGGCGGTCGTTAGGGAGACCGCGAGGAAGAGTTGTGGTCGATGGCTGCATGCCGAGTGCCGACATGACGCGGGCCTTCAGTCGCGACGACATTGTAGACACATTGGCAGCGTCACTCGGTGAGTTTATCATTGCGGGCGTCAAGTGGATAGGGCGACGGGTCATCTCGGACGTACGTGGCATGTAGGGGGCGAAGCGGAACCCCGGGGGTACTGGCGTCGGCACATATGTGTTGTGTGTCTGGTTGATGGCCATCAATGATGCGGGTATGCAGCCGGCAAGTCGCGGGTCTCCGGTTGCCATGCTCGGCGTCGAGCTCGACATCGCCACACCCCGCTGACCACGCTCGCTGTCGACGGGGTACCATGCCTCATACTGCGCCACAGGGTCCGGTCTCGCATCATATGGCAGCTGCACCATACCGCCAGGTGGAGCCACCTGCGTCATGACGGGCGGCATCATCCACTGCTGCGGATTGCTAGGCATGCCGGAGGTCATGTGTGGCATGGAGGCCATGCTTGTGGTCATGACGGAGACCGAAGCCATCGGCAACTCCGACTGCTGCTGGCGCTGCTCCAGACTCTGCTCGTGCTGTTCAAACTCATCCCACTTGGTCACCAGGAGGTGCCACCAGTAGCTGCAAGCACATGATTACACGTCACGTCAAACACTTTTACCAACATCTGGATCTCGGGTTCGCTGAAATTTGTGTGATTCAAATAGTCAGTGTTTAAGATTCATCTTATATACATGTGTAGCTCGTGCAGAATGTCACTCAGATAAACCTGTTTTAATAAGTTTACTTTAAAAAGTACTAATACTTTATTAGGCACTCACAGACTGTCCAACCTCGACCAGGCACAAGTCGGAACAAAATGGCTGCCCCCCCAAGTCAATACATGCACACAAATCGCGTATACAAAATATAGTAATTGAGTCAATAAGAGGAATGTCGGCAAACACGCTGCTACGCATATATATCGGCCTGGGAGGAATACATTGGCATTTTTAATTTTTTTCATGACCCATGGTGATCAGGGAAAGGATAACCAGTCATAAAAATCAAATAAAAACCAAACAGTATGACATATCTTAATGAAACTTATTGTAATGTCCACATATCAAATTTATCTTCCATTTTTTTCATATTTTTCACTTTTGTGCTTGTCTCTAGCCAGAAGCTAAACTGGCCAGACAACACATTTCCTCATTTTCAAAATATGATATATCGATAACTGTCAGTCTCATTCAACTCATATTTGGCTACTTTTTGTATATATTGTTGTTCTTGAACATGTGTAATATTATGAGTTTTTAGCTATTAATTACAAAGTTGTATTATGTCAAAAATGGCATTTTCATAACAAAATGCTTGCCCGATCCTAAATAAAATAAACAAATACCAGTAATCAAAATTCTATCACCTGTTATTGGTGAACTAAAAATGTTTATAACTTAAAATGATGACAACCATAAATCCTGTATTTGTAGTCATACCCCTAATTAAAGCTGCACCCCGACTTTTGACCTAAACCCTGACTTTCCTCCGCGCAGTTTGTTACAGGCAAAAACCTTATTTAAAGCCGCACCTGCACTTTGAACCACGACCATTTTAGCCCTTTTTCCATAAAAAGTCATAACTTTGCTATTAATTATCATAAATGAATAAGATATCATTGTACTGGTAAAAGACTTGATTGTAATGCACTGATAATAACTACATCACATTTTATATTATCATTGGAATATTACTACCTGGGTATATGTGAATGTTGTCAAAATGGAAAACAAAAATAAACAAATGTCACCATGCTACCAGAAAATAACTGGGTGGCTGAATGTCCATACATCTAGTGAACGAAATGTAGCCATGCATTTAAGCTATATAGTAAAGATAGAATTATTCAAATGTGTTGAGAAGTTTTATTTTTATGCCATTTTAAGTAGAATCATGTACAACGTTGATGTTGTAAATACATTGAAAAGACTACCCGGACTGTAGCTGGTTCAGTGCAGTTGTACCAGGTGTTTTGACTTCAAAGGTGTTTGATTGACAGCTGGTAATAACAATGTAATAATCCTTGTTTCCCGCAGTATTGAGAACGGATGTATCTTGTGGTTACACCTATTTCTTGGAAAGTTCCACATGCTGGGCCACCTGCACAGTTGACCAGGCATATGGGATTATAGCACTGCATCTTGTACCAGGGCAAGTGCAATTTACTCCAGTGAAAAAAGGGACTCTTGTAATGGCGTTGCTTTGACAATCAGGTGAAGCCTGGCTTCAGTAAAGCCAAGGTGAAAGTTGTGTTGGAATTCGGCTTAAAACATCAACACCTGATATCATGAGCAAGCGTCTGTACAAAGCAGACAGTTTTTACAGTTGATATATGTTAGTGTGGGACAGTTGCCAAGAACGGCTGATGCTATTCAAAGATGTCTGTGCGCGGCCACGGTCCGCGAAGGCCCAGACATGGATATGCGGGATGACGCCGCCATGTCGTTTCAGGCAACGTCAGGGCCTCACCCAAAGATCCGTCCACCCGTCATTTGGACTGGTAGAATTCGAAAATTGCGTTTTTGGACGGGTTTAAATTGATTGTGGACGGGTCACCGGGATGGCCCTTCCATATCCGTCCAAGTCGTTTTTTGCGCGGGCCAGCCCGTCCATGCCACAACATCACTAAAACTGCCGCAAAGCCAGTTACAAAATCTACGGAGATTGTTTTTTTTAAATCGACCACCCGGATCGCCTGGCCAGTTGCCTGACACACGCCAGAAACCAATTAAGGCCTCGACTTGCTAGGGTAATTGTCACATAACCGCTAGCGACGGTTGCTTGAAGCCAACACTTGCGCACACCAAATAATCCTATGTGGGGTCAACGTCAGGACTGGGAGATACAATAAACACTTGCCGATTACGACATTACTCGATTGGATGGTTTAGTGAACTGATTGGGTGATGTTACACAGGCACCAATTGAGCGTATTGCTGTAATTATTAGTGCCTGGGAAGAACCCGCTCTTTCCGTTTCCAAACTATTTCCGAGACCTAACTGTCAAAGTCACAATAACTAACTAGCATTACCATAGCGGCAGCTGGATCTGGTCAGATCTGGTGCTAAACTATGACATGCCACCGGTCACGCAGCCGTTACAGTTACATCGTTCAGTCCGCGTTAAATAATACATATTTAATATCATTGGAACGACAACATAACACTCTTTATAATGGTGTAACGTTTTCAGAAGTATTCCTTTATTTGACGAACTTATCGTCCGTGATTTAGTGAAAATGCGCGCCAAACATTTCATGCCTACCGCGCGTCGCGAAGGTACAGTTTTCGCAAATCGAAAACCCGTACTTGTAAACATATTTGAATCGTCATGATTTTTAGTCAACCAATGAGGAGACGTGTTGGTCTTCACTGCTGACGTTACACGAAATCAATCACCCGATATGCAACTTCGTGCATCAATGTTGCCATTTGTCAGTTTTCCACTATTCAAATTATGCATGTTGTGTGATAGTTGAACATGATTTACAAATGCGGAAACTAGGTTTTTTCGACGATGTTGCATCATTTTTAACAGGATTGCGATAAACATAGGTGCGGCGACTGTGCTAGATATAGGTTACGTCTGCGCTATTTTTTAGCGCTTTGGCGTGGCGACTCCCGCTCGACCCGCTTTGTTTGGTCATCGCATGCGTGGTCTAGACATGGAGCAACGCTGGCCACTAAAATTAATTCATGTTTTGAATGATTTCTAGTTTAACAATTGAAACATTCACTGCAACACGAATACACAATGTTTTAATTAATAACTGTAACTTATTATGGATCAAAACATGGCCATTGCATGCCGACTTATTTTTAAAATATTTGTTAATCTAATATTTTGTTTTAGAAATTAAACAGAAAAACATTCAATGCTTTAAAATGCAAAATATTACCTTTCATAGTCCAGTATACCTTGTATACAATTTGTATATACACATTTTCATTGCATATAAAATTGGGATTCAACATTAAATATATTTGCTAATTAGTTATAATTTTGTTAGTAATTTTGCAAATTGTAGCAACTAAATGTGTTATGATATAATAATAATGACAAACTTCTATAGCGCGCCTAAATCCCCGGGAATCTGAGCTCAGAGGCGCAACATACAAAAAATAATTGGGCAAAATCGTTAACAGGGACAAGCAAGAGTCGTCATTAGAGCAAGGGACCGCCGAAGGTTAGGGTGGGAATGCAATTTCAAATAAATAAGTGTTTAGTTTTTTTACGGAAGGTATTTATAGTCTCAGTTGATGACAAAGCGATAGGGAGTTGATTCCAGATTTTGGGTGCAGCTACAAAAAAAAGCACATTTGCCGATATTAAGCTTGGTTTTCTGAACAAATAGTCGTTGTGAAACAGATGATCTGAGATTCCTGGGGATATCGGAAAAACAAAGGAGACTAAACAAATAGGATGGGTGTTGTGTAGAAAGGGTACAATATGTGATAGTGGCTAATTTCAATTGTATTCGATATGTAACTGGAAGTCAATGCATCTGTCTAAGTAGGGGCAGAGATGGTGGGAAACGAGGTACTTTTAGTGCTAAACAATTCTGTACACGTTGGAGTTTACCTAAGTCCTTTTTAGCAATTTAGAAGTGAGTTGCAGCAGTAGTCAAGGCGACTGCTAATTAGAGAGTTACATACTTGAGAAATGTTCTGCTTAAAGCTGAAATCACTGTCAAAAATAACACCTAGATTACGAACAGTATCTGATGGTGCTGTATCAGTACCAAGCAATTTAACTGGAAAGTAGTTAACAACCTTGTTTCGTTGTTGTTTTGTGCCAATAATAATTAGATGAGTTGTATCTGGATTTAGTTTCAATTTACGTGCTTCCATCCACAGCAAGATGTCAGTGAGACAGTCATTTAAAGTTGATATAGATGTCTGTGTGTCAGTTGGTGAAAGTGATATATATATATATACACCTGTGTGTCGTCAGCATACAGATGATGATTTATATTATGAGTAGTTATGACTCGACTAAGGGATGTAGTGTATAAGCTAAACAGAACAGGGCCAAGGACAGAACCTTATGGGACACCAAATGGAAGATGTTCTGGACAAGACAGTGAGCCAGATATGTTAATGCTGTGGTATCGGTCTGAAAAAATACGAACTAAACCACTGAAAAGCCGTGCCAGATATACCAAAATGTCTATTAAAGCGATATAAAAGAATGTCGTGATCTATTGTATCAATAGATAAATCTAGTAAGGTGAGAGCAGTCAATTTGCTATTATCCATATTGCATACAATGTCATTGTGTATTTTAAGAAGAGCCGTCTCACTTGAATGAAATCGCTTATATGCAGATTGTAGATCATTTTATAAATGCTGTGAATAAATGTGTTCATGGAGTCGATTTGCAACAACCTTTTCCAATACTTTCGACAAAAAATTAAGATTTGAGATAGGACGGTCATTTTTGCACAGACTTTGTTTTTTAATAAGAGGATTAACAAGAGCTTGCTTGAATTCGTGTGGAACAACACCATCCAGCATTGATATATTTATAATATTTGTAATAGGATAAACCAGTTGATCAATGCAACTCTTCAGTAGAAATGTTGGAAAAGGGTCAAGACAACACGATTTGTTAGGACACTTTTGTATGATAGTGCGAACTTCACTTGTAGTTGCAGGTGTAAAACATTGCAGTGTATTATCAACAATCGGCTGTTCAGTAAACTTGTAAACAACGTCATTAATAACAAAACTTGATCGAATGTAAGCAATCTTATCCATGAAATATTTTGAAAACATGCTACATAATGTATCCAATGAAGAGGTATCAGGCAATGCTTTTGGTTTCTCCCGATGAAGGACACTATTGATGGATTTCCACATTTGGCAATGTTTTTCAGAATTTTTTTATATTAAATTCGTATAATAGTCTGAGTTTGCTTTTGACATCATGTGGTTGCACAGATGTAACTGCTTAGTATAGGGAATCCAATATATGCGTTATATTGTAAGCGGCATTAAAATGTGAATCACATGCTTTGAAAAAAAATATATATATATATATATACTCGTAGTTGCTGTTGTGTTATAAGAAGTATCTCTTTAATTCCTATGTAAACAAATATACATATTTATCGTCATATTTGTAATATATATATTATATAATATACCTGCATGGTAAATTTAGGTAATCATACCTAGTGTGTCCAATCATAAAAATAAAATTAAAAAATTAAACGTACATATCACCATTACATGAGATGTGCATTCAGCCATGTGCCTTGCTTCGTCTAACGTTTGATAGCATGTTGATTGTGCGTCTGATTGGGCGTTCGATCGCTTACCCGACCTAGCTTCGTAGCATGTCGGAAAAAAATTGGACTGGCAAAAATTTTAACCTGGGTGAGGCCCTGGGCAACGTTCTTTGATAGCGACAATGAAAGTGACTTTGGAGGATTTTAGTTGTGAAGTGGATGATGCCATCATATTTGAAGATGTTTGCCGGTGCGTGCGGCACGGATACATGGAATGACACCGCCGGAACGGTATGGCATTCTTCAACGGTGACGATGAAAGTGACTTCGATGACGATGGATTTTAATGTTTTCATATGTTTTGATCTTTGTTTCTGACCACTTTATGGACATATATTTTATGTGTTATGAATTTATGTTTGCACCAGTGGCAGTTATAATACAATGTTTTATTGATACATCCGACTTCCGTTTTTTTGGTAAGTTTTTAACTTATTATAAATGTTACTACTGACAACCCAGCGAGCCAGTTTTCACAATATTTTTGGCAAATTACTATACTTAAAGCCACACCGAAACGTTGCCGTCATCATCATCATTTCGGTTACACACTACTATAATTAAAGCCGCAGCTACAAATACAGGATTTACGGAACTTAATATTTTGTTCAAAGAGACCAATTAAATAAATATAATCATAATATCCATGGTTGGAATGAGTGAGGAGAATGTAATAAGATGTCACCTGAAGTCGACTCGGCCGAGGAGCTGCGTGTAGAGGAAGGTGGAGGCCGCGAGAGTGACCAGGATGTAGGGCACGTGGTGGAACATGTAGATGACCATGGACATGAGGAGGATGGCCACTGACTCGTACAACCAGATCAGTCGCTTCTCTTCCTCCGTCCTACACAGCAAGTAGACAATCGTCAAGTTAGAGACACAACAGACAAGTTTATGGTAGTTGCATTCTCTCAGAAACATCAACACATACGGGCAGCGTGCCTAGACATATTTATCATATATCTGCATTAATATTATACACGTAAGACTATAGGGAATTTAATAACTGGCAAGAATTAAAACAGATACAGTGTAGGCTTGGGCAAGGATTTTTCAGTGAATTTACCTATTTGAGTTTGTACTCCAGCCTTTGCAATTATGTATTGAAATAAAATTTGCACCACTAAAACATCAATATGTTGTTTGTTCATAGGTAAAATTCTGTAATGATAAGTCAAAAACTACGAGTTAAGTAGGCTTCCAAAACAACCCATGAATCAACGATCTACAGACCATGGCGACATGCTGCCTGTGCTAAGACGCTATGTTGTTATGCTGGCGCTGAGTGTGACACTGCGCTCTGGTCAGGCTGAAAAATGAAGCGTAAAACATGCTTCTTCACAGGCCTCACACCGCATCAATTTTAGTCATATTTACTCACAATAAAGTTTATATTGATGAGGAATGGTAGTTTGACCGAACGGAGATAAGCACTCATCCGAACTAAGAAAAATATGCCGGCCACATGCGAATGTAACATAAGTCTATGCGTAGCTGTCATCTTTTGCTAATAACTTCACAATTTCACATCAGATTGACTAGTGCTTATCACCAATCAATTCGGTATTAAATTTTGAATCAAATAATGTTGTTTTGTGAAAATAACATTTAATTTGTTGCTGCGCCGACACTTAAAAGGTGAGATTTGTAAATTTTCCCAGAGTATCGATGCTTAGCGCAGCTTCGGTAACTCACTCGATACTCGTGCCATTAGTTAAGTTTCTAATATTTTATTTGATACGTATGCAAGATATTTTGGCATATTGTGGTTCCTAACTGCAAACAAATATGATCTACACAACAAATAATATTGTATTGATAAATTGTAGCAAATAATTTTAGTATTTGTTTACCGTTAAAAGTGGATCTCCCCATCGCGATAAAATAGAATGATCCACACAACCTTAGCAATGGACGCTAGTATGAGTCGATCTTTGGTATGAGGGGCGTGCGATGCCTGTCGTTAACTGACATTTTGCTAAACATTCTTTGTGCTATTTTTGCTGTTTGTTATTCCATATTACATAATCGAATATGTTTTATGCATACTGTAACATGTATGTTTTGTTACAAACGATTAGGGAATTACAAAATATAGTAAATAACAGGAATGTTGGCAAATGGCGCTGCTATCCCCATGCCCGACTTTTAAATTGCGTTTACGATCTATGGATACGTATGGGAAATCGTATTTATTATATAATATCTATTTACTCCACTTTGGAAATAATGTACATATATACGTTATATATCAAATTAAAGCAAAGATAATATCATAATATAGTAGTGTCGGTGGTCGGCCGAGATCAATGATAATAACTTTGATAAGAACGTATGTTGGTTTTACCTTCTGGTATGTGACCAAATAATTTTGAAATGTACAATATATTTTAAAACGAATATGCAAATTTACAAAGAAACAGTGTTTGTGTTAAATATGCGATTACAGAGTTTTTATTTAATATTATTTTATAATTAAAACAGTTAAACTTATACAAAGTAAGCTATATTTCTTATAGAACTTCTTATAGAAACTCATTTTAATGTTCACATATCAAAATTATCTTCCAGGTGTTCCTATTTTTATTTGCCCAAGTTACATTTTTCAATTTTGTGCTTGTCTCCTGCCAGGTGCTAAAACAACACATTTGCTCATTTTGCTTGATATCTCGAAAATTATCATTCACATCCATCTCATATCTTGCATACTAATTGTATATGTTGTTGTCCTTGGACAGGTGTAATATTATGAAATTCAAGATATTAATTCTATTAGGTCAAAAATGGCATTTTTATAACAAAATGCTTGCCCCATCCTACACAGTGAAAACGCTTATAAAATATAACATACCATGTAATTTTGTTTATTATTGGTATTAAAATAGATTCCTACATTGCAGTTAATTAGGTGTGCTAGACATCTACAATTCCACTACAAGTAGGGCAAACAGTGCAAATGGGTGGAGTCTTATGAGAATTAGCTTTTATCATGTATTTGTAGTAATTTTTTTATTGAAATAAAATTGTGATTACTAACTATATTCAAGCATTGGTGTAATACAATTACATAATTATTATAATTAAAGGACATTTTGTACGTTGTCTTTTGAAGAAAAAAATTAAACTGGGCCACACTAAAGAGAGGGAGCAGATAAAATATTTCATAAGACTTCACAATGAAGGGAGGGACACATGTTCACACAAAACATGGATACTGTTTGCAGATGTTGTAAATATTCTAATAAAATGAAATAATTTCATACATTGAAACTTCTAAGTTAATCAGGATCAGCCAACTCAACAGTAAGACAATTATATTCACGAGGCACTGAACAATGTTCTACTGCTCAACATGGTAACAGAGGGGTGGGAAAGATGTCCAACATGGGGAAGACATCCGGGGGGTAATCTACACTGCCACATCAGTTCTAGACTAGTTTGTATTTTATAAAAGAGAATGTCATTTATCTTAGTTCTAGTTGTTTCCAGCACTCGGCAACTTTCTATTAACTGACTAGTCTGTATATTGTGTGGTTACAATGTTATGATCTTATGAGGTCTCATTCAACTAGTCAGCCTCTTAGTTATTCCTATCTTGATCTATTGTGTAAATACAGCTTGCTGTAACTTGTAAGTACTGATATGATATAATCAACGAGAATGGAATCCATAACATCTCAACTGTTAGTCTCTAAAAGTAAAGACAAGCATTGTATCAAGTACGTCACTGAATTCATTCCAGATTAGCCTAGCCCAACATGTAAAAAATTAATCCATAAGAGCCACCATGCGCACTGGCGTGATGTGTCCATAGGACATTTTGCCAGTCAAAATACAGATACAGATACACTAATGGTCAAAACTAAAGAATAGCTGCATACATAACCATATTGCATATAAGTTATAACATGTATGTAACATATAAAACAACAAAATGTTAAAACAAAAGAAAAACAGGGCAGTTGAAAAGTAGATTGCACCTCTGGCTCTATAGTCATAGTCTTAGTGACGATAATAGCAAGGCTAACGAATACACAAGGAATTCGACGCCGATCACGTTCAATAGAACTGTAGTGGCAATTAGAGTTTTACACATCGAATACACAAACACTCAGAGCTAGACCGTCTCACTCAGGCAGCGAGTCTCGCCCTCGGCCACTCACCCAGCTTCACGAAGCGACGTCTTAGCAACCACGTCAACTAACATATAAAGGGCGAATTCCAACGCCCCATACAACATTTGTTCACATACTGATATAGCTAGACCCATAGTGTTAATAGTGCTAATGGCGGCAAAATGTGTAATTTGTTCAACTCAGCCAGCGTGGTACCGGCGGCAGCCCCGAGACGATCGAATGCACACGCCTCAAAGCGTGTATTTCAAAGCATTATCAAATCAGTTACACTAAACCTAAATACGCATTACTGTGATAATGTATACAAACAGAACCACACGAAGTGCTCCGGAAACAGTGTCTACAACGCCAATAACTGACTGTTTTGTTTAGCATCCTAAACTCTCCTGTATTCAAAATTCGGGGTTAAAAATGGCGGTCGATTTTGTGCGCCTGCGCGGCGCAACGCACCCTGGGATCGGCACACCTCCGCGAAGCAGGAGCTCGGGGCAAGATGGCAGAAGTTCTTTCGAAGTTGTGAGATGCTTGACATTCTTGTGGCATTTTAAATCGTTTCATTCGAAGGTGAGACAGTTTTACTATACATCTGACACGTTTATATAGTAGTTTGAACGTGGCTGCCTTGTAATGAAATTGCGTCCGCTGAATTAGGTATTTCAGATAATTTTTGACGCAGCGGTAGAATGACAGCTCGGATCTGCCGTGTTCAGAAGCCACGACGGTAGTAGCTGTCAGTCGTTCGCCCCGGGCAAGGGAGTCGCGTGTGGGTGTAACTGTAAGGCCCGTTGTAGGTCCAATACTGTAGTGTGGGGCCTGATTGGAACTACATTTAATTAACATTTGACCCATTCACATACGGTGATACCTTGTATGTCATATTTACTTTACAAATACGAAGTCAAAGACAAAGTTGTTCGTAACCGTAAACGTCTAGTCTCTACTCTAGATCGTCATAAAACACAAATCAGAGAGCCGGCTGTCGAGCCTGACTCTTGGGAATGGGCTGAGCCTAAGGCTAATCCAGTGAGATTGAGTTTTAGTCACACATTAACCTTAGCATTATACCTCTCAGCCACCGGGTTATAACTTAAAATCTTGAGTCTAGACTATGCCTGTTGCATATGTCAATCATCACATGCAGTTTGTTTTACATGTAATCTGTAGTCTGCTATCGACGATCGGTACTGGCACTGGCATACGAAGTGGTGGGGCGAATGTTTCAGATATCTAGAGTAGACTATGCATGTCTAATCTGTGCATTTGTTTGATAAGCCTGACAATGCCTTAAGGTTAAGCTGTAAATGTATGTATGAAAGGCATTATGTCATTAGTTATAATAACTAGGTCTAAAGTCTAAACACAATATTACAACTACAAGTCATTAATACAATTCCAATGAATGATCCATAATGACTTATGTCTGTGTACAACTATAATCAGTCTGTCACCTAATCCACATGTGAAGTCTCAACTCAAGCATTATATGTCTGGGTGGTGCACACTGCACAGCATAACCAAGCATCCATATTTTATAAAGTAAGTGAATCATAATGTTTGTATCTGAGAAGAAGATGCTAAACATAGTATTGTAATGCAGTGATCTATATATTATACCTACAGCTGGTAGAGGGCAGACCTGGGGCGGAAGTACTCGGTAATCGTGTACTCATGTACTCGAGTACATTTTTGAAGTACCCATACTCGTACTCATAAAACTTATGGGTCATGTACTCGTACTCATACTCATTGTACTCAGATTTTACGAGTACATCTGAGTACTTTCTCAATATATACTGGGAACAATTAATTTATTTGCAGTTATAAAATCAAACTTTCCTGAAATATTGAAATGCTCAACTATTTTTTTAAATACTTTGTTATTTCACATAGAATGCCACCTTGCCATCCCTACACATAGTACATCCTCATTCTCTGATAGCCATGAGTCCATGACTATGATACCCTAACATGGCAACAGGCAGCATCTTTCCCCAGTCAGAAACACCCTGACTGGGGAAACAATAATTGTAGGCTATCAGTTCAGGTCATAAAACAGTTTAATCAAGCCACCAGGATGTCCATAAAGAGCCAACTACTAGTAGCAGTTAACCCACCTGTTAGACAGGGAATGCATTTAATGTAGTCTGGAGATCATGCCACTTGGCAACTGCTAAGAACAAGAACTGCCAGTCTTCCTCTGTAGAAGTAAGGTGGCTCAAGTCAGACATCACCCTACACTAATATAATCCGGTGCCAACTTAGTGTGACACCAGTGAAGCCATGTGGCATGATAGTCTAGGTCAGAGAGAACAAGCACTGAGGGAGCAGAGATAAGAGAAATGCCAAACAAAGACATGTAGCCAGTGGGATGCCAGGTAACAAATCCTCCTGTTGGTTGCTTTGTTTTACATGCTTAACCTGGAGACAACCAGCAAAGTTCAAATGATTGGCTGGGGGTATCCACTGGTCAGTCTCTTTTACCCACTCATTTGTGATTATTAAAGACAGATATCAACTTGATTGGCTAAGTTTTTTTCTCAAATTTTACAATACGTTATTATTTAATATTTATATTTACAAAAATGTACTTGTACTCGTACTCGTGAGAATGTACTTGTACTCAGCTTTTAGCAATGTACTCATACTCGTACTCGTCCATCGTCAAAGTACTCGTACTCGTACTCATAAAAATGTACTCGGTCCCAGGTCTGGTAGAGGGCAACCCTAATGTCATTGGGCCTACATTGCAGAGGAACACTCATTCAAGGTATCACATTCATGAATAAGGCTGGACTATTTTTAGACAAGATCAAACAGTAGACCAAATTAATTGACTCATGGCTGTGTTTGAGCTGTAGACAGACTGGCTAATCTAAGGTCAGTGGTACATGGCTGTGAGACAGGACTTAGTTAATTAACTAAATCACTACCACATGTTCACCTGCTGAACCTTCACCATGTTACTTTAATGAAGACATTGTACCACCTGCTGAATACATACTGACAAATTAACAGTTGATATAATTTTCTATGAAAATATTCAAAACATTAGATAGGTTGTAATAAATTATAAAGATTGACTGCAATATATTATTATTATTATTGTGGTTAAGAAACACCATGGTTTGTGTCATCTGTAATCTTTATCAATTATATTGCTGTCCAAAACTTTCAAGAACAATTTAATCAAGTCCTGATTACCTTTGTTCTCTCAGTTGTATAAATTTAAATCTAGATTTACGTGTACAGGGTCTTAACAGTAACATGGCTCTGGTGTTGTTTCTTAAATGTTTATTTTAGGTACTAATTGTAGCATTGCTGAATTCTTTCAAAATAAATTCAGTGGCATGTAAAGCACTTAGATTTTCCCTTGTACGATAATATACCATAATTATAACTTATCTGAATGTATATATAATGATACCCTATAGCAGAGGTTGTTATAAAAGAAAGATTTTTGATCGAGTTGAACATCTGGTTGTATGTGGTATTTCAATGTGGCAGTTTATGACTGAACCTGATAAAATCACAAAGTCACAGGTCAGGACAATAATATTATTGGAATGAACAAATATGCAGGTTTAAAAAAATATTGTTATTAATATGCTTGCAGTGTTTTAAGGTTTTTATGTTCAATTTCCCCTCATGAAAATCCTAGTCTGCCAGCATGAGAATTATATCCATGTAATATTCATTGGCTAAGTAAGTGTTAAAGTATTATATAAAATAATGTATTTAATTTTACAAACTTAGTAATCCCAGTTGATCTAAAGTGGCATTCAGACACAAGCACTCTATTTCAATACCAAGCAAATATGACAAGTCACAATAAAATAAACTCCAACTAGGTGAGGGTTATATAACAATAAACATGTAGCGCATGGGAATCCTAATAACTGATCATATGACTGTGATACAATGCCATTGCCAGTATCTTGACCTACATGTCATCTGTAGATATTTACAAAATTGCAGTGGCTGGCTGTTCATTGCCATAATCTTTTTCACTATAATCAGAAGTCATATTGTAGTTGCCTGTAGGCCCAAAAATTGGCTAAGACCCTTTGGTACAGGGAATGTATGCAGTGGTTCCAACTCACTGAACATGTTGTAATTCCACACCAAGTGTACACAACAAGTATGCAAGGAATCTAACACTGAACCAGTGTCTACAAAACAATACACTTTGCTATGGCTGTAATGAACATTCAGCAACCTTTGTTGACAGAAATTGCCTGGGAGCATTTATCTATAGGTGGGTCTGTTAAGGGGCCATTTCAGAACAGTGAGATCACAGAGAGAGGGGGAAGGGAGGGAGGAAGGGGAGCAAGAGAGGAGAGAGGGGGAAGAGGGGGAGAGAGAGAGCACTTTATGGATGACTTTGTGTATTAATGATGTACACCACTGAACAATTGACTTTTGTAAGCTGTCAGATTGAACAATTAACCCTTTTAAGGCCATTTCTTTAGACCGTTAGAAAGTACAATGTTTTATTAAATAGACTGTGCACACTATTACTTAAGCTATTAATAGACTACACATCTGTCCATAAAAGAACCTGATTTGCAATGAGCAAACATACTTTAATCATAATAATTATAATAGGTTTATGCACAGCCCAAGTGTCATAGTCTGCAAATGTTCCCTTTTCCCTGTTGATAACTACTTTTTCAGAGCAAAAGAGATACACCCTGTACTATGTAAAAAACAGTTGTTACTATAATATCAGTCTACCACATCCTACAAGTAAAATGGTGAGCTGTCCCCCAACTGTTCAAACTCTTCAGCTGCCCCACTTTCAAGCCTACTCATTCTCTGGCGGCTGGTGATAGACCTATTTCTGTCTGGGATGAGCCAGTGATTTCAGATGAGAGGCTGATGAGGCAGCAAGGCTGGGCTGGCAGCTGTCAACAGGGAATCAATCCTTGCAGTCATTGAGATGGTACAGACATCTTCTGACTCAGTAGAACTACATCTGGTGATCAAACTAGATAGGTCTTTGTATACTTTCCAGTTCCCTGGTATTTTTTTTTTTTTTTCATGTCAGGATAAATCAATTTTCAACCCAAACTTGGCATTGGCATTAAATAATGTTTTATATTTTATAGTAACACATTTCCTTAAAAAAGGAACATTTTGTATTAATTTATACTTGCAATAAAAGATAGTATCCCAACACTAGAAACAGATGTATAATTAGACAGTAAGAATTAAACTTACTTTGGATAAACATGTGCAACGTTTCGACCCATCTACAGCTGATCTTGTTCATGCACTGGTGTCATGTGACGTGGCTCAAATTCTGACATCAGTGCGTGAACAAGCTCCACTGTAGATGGGTCGAAATGTTGCATATGTTTCAATAATTGCACCAAAGTAAGTTTAGTTCTTGCCGTCTAATAATGGAATCTTGGAGACATGAACTACGTCTTTCAAATGTATTTAATTGATTCAGAAAAAAGTTTTATAGTTTGAGTTAAAACAGCACAGCACAGCACAAGTGAATATTTGCAATTTTGCTACACACATTTATATTGCTAAAAAAATCATGATTCAGATGTTTTTCCACAATGTGTTGTCATGATTGATGACATCTCAGCATCAGAAACAATGGAACCAGAAACAAGGCATGTTAACCTGGAATGCACCAAGCAGTTACAGAGTTTGGTAAACAAAATAAATGTTGCAACATAACAACATTAATCCTACGTGACACCTGCTGCTACTGTCATTCCGTGTGAGTTTTACTTACGAGAGACTCAGTCATAGCTCAGTCTATTACCACAAGTGTAGAATGGTTTTTCGGCTTCTGGTGCAGTTATATTTTCAGATTATAGGTGCTATGTTGATGTGGCATTATCAGAATATGAGGTCTAGTTTGGATTCACAATCATTGATTGGATTCATATAGACTGTAAATGTTTAATGATGCTGCGAGTGCTTGGACTGTGTATGAAGTGTTGCATCACCAGCTGTTAACTGTATCACACAGCTGCAATGCCGATGGATTCTTTTCCACGTGGATGTCATTAACACTGCATGATTTAACAATGCAGTAGCAAGAGTCTTAGCAAACACGGGAGAATGTATGTTATGTAGATTGTAAGAGCAGGTGCCAGAACCTCGCAAACAAGCTTTGAAGCTCAACAAAACTCATCCTCAATTGATTGATTCCATTGCCAGGCATGTTTGTTTAGGCTCAGATTTCTAATATGTGCATGATTTAAGTAATATGTACAAGCAGTTTAATAACATTATTAAAAGAGTGATGCATACACATTCAACTGTTTAATTGATTCTTATTTCACCCTTCCATCATCAGTTAATGTCAGTAGTACAGACAGTCTAGTACAGCTACTTCTTAAATAGTACTATTTCTGTTAATATTACATTAATATTTACAAATTTATTACAATTACCAGGATATATATATATTACTATTACTGGTGCATTGTTATTATTGTATTAACATAATTTTGGATGGGTCTGTAAAAAGGAATACAAATCGTGTGTGTCAGTAGTACATCAGTTTAGGCTCCATTGAATTCAACACAGGATGCATCCCCTGCTGTAAGATAACATTTTAATTGTTTGTGTCAGCCCAGTATAGAACTAAAACCATGCCCTCTGTGTGTGTTACACTGTGCTGTAACCTCTCAAATCATTCATCCCAACATTTAATATATTGCCTGTAATGTGTTTCTTAATCCTGCAGGGCATAAACGTGGAGCATAAATGCTGCAGTTTCATTTGCTGTCAGCCAGTAATAAGATAGTACATTTTAAAACTATTTCGTAGTCTGCAAGTGTGCCCTTTTCCTTGTTTTTACTTTTGTCACAGTGCAAACAAATCTTTTTCAAAATCACTGCAACTTTATTCATGTGTTGTGAACCTGAAAGTGAAATAATGATCTGTCCCCTGGAAGCCCCGTCCAGCAGCTGTTTAAGCCAACTGGTGTAACAGACTGTGTTTGTAGCAAGGCTCAGGAGACCAAACTGGAGCGAGCAGTCGTTTTTGTAAGTAGAAACCTAGTTTAGCTGCCCAAAATTGGAAGTTAGTGATTGGATTCCTTACACAATTTACATTGATCATCTCATGGATACATAAAAGTTGGACACTTAAAAAGAACCAAATTCTCTGCTGCCTGAGAATACATGGGTACAAAAATAATTGTAAAAAATACAATATCCAAATCTTTACGCATGTCAATGAATCTTGACATCTTGTTCCATTTAACTACCACTGATCTTAATAAGCCTTTGTAAAGTCATTGGCAGGAAGTTGTTCGATCATTAAGATCATCTTATCATAAAGTTTTTAAGGCAAGTCTGTTAGGAGTTCAACCATTGTTTATCTGGATACATGGAATCTGGTCTTAGCAGATATCTATCAGTTTTGTTTATGAACACATTCTCTATGCTGGGATTTATACAGTGATTAAATAATGTATTACCTTCATTTAATATTGATTTATTTGTATTGCAATGTACACAGTACAGACTAACCCAGCCTAATAGTAAAAATCAGTGGCATCTTGGGTAGTGTACTTATCTATTTCGGTCACCTCTTATTCACCTAACGAACAAAGGACATAAAGCTGTGTTAGTAAAGGATTAATGTAGTTTAGATATCAGAAGGTATTCATCGCACAGAGGGCAATAAATAGAACAAACTGTCTACAGATTGTGTAAATTAACAAATGTCTGATAAGGCCCGGCTATATGTAGATGAACACCCATTATATTCTTGATAAGCCAATGGCTACCTGGTCTGTCATGGCAGTCTATTTGTCATCTGGGGTTTGGATGAAAACAAACAAGTCACCTGGCATGGACGGAGCCACAACTGAAATGATCAAAGTGGGTGGTGAAACAATTGTACAACGGATGTGCGGACTCGGGACTGGGGCTCGGGCATCGTTCCTGAAGATTGGAAAGATGGTGCTGTTGTCTGTATCCCTAAGAAAGGAAACCTAACTGAATGTGACAACTGGAGAGGTTGACACTGCTGTCAATGCCAGGAAAAGTGTACTGCCAGATGATATTTAACCGAATACGATATGTGGTAGTTGGCGAACAAGCAGGCTTTAGGCCCAAACGCTCTTGTGCTGAGCAGATATCACTCAGACACATTATTGAGAAATGTCAAGTGTACCAGTTACCCCTTGCAATCAGTTTCACAGACTTCACCAAAGCATTTGACAGCATCCACAGACCTTCCATGTGGAAATATTAAACACCTATCGAATCCCACAAAAGATTGTAACAGCAATCAAGAAGATATATGAAACTCGAGATGTTGCGTAAAAACCGAAGATGGCTACAGCGACTGGTTCCATGTGATGACTGGTGTCAAACAAGGCTGCATTCTTTCCCACCTTCTCTTTGCCGTGGCCATCGACTGGGTCATGTGGCTAGCAACTATAGGCAATGAAGGGATTGTGTGGGTTAAGGAGGAGCGTTTATCAGACTTGGAATTTGCTGATGACATTGCTGCCCTCTCAGACACCACCCAGGGCCTACAACGTCTAGAATCAGTCAGCAGATATGCTGATGGCTTGGGATTTGTCATCAGTGAAAAGAAGACAAAAACATGCTGACAGGGGAGCATCAACACCATACAGATGTTTTGATCAACCAGAAAAAAGTAGAAACAGTCAAAAACTTCACCTACCTTCGCAGCTCCACCAACAACCAAGGAATCATCGATCATGAACTAAACTGCAGAGTGGGGAAAGCGTCAGCAGCCTTCAACTAGCTGAGGAAAATTTGGAACAACAAGAAATTTACCATGAAATTTAAACTCTGCTTTTATAACTCAAACGTTATACCAACCCTCCTATAACGATGTGAAACATGGCAACTGAAAACAAGACTATGTGACAAATATAGATGCTCGGATATGATCAGGACAACCTCTGGCATCATATACTATCTGCAGAAGATGAATGAGTTGGCTCGGCCATGTCACAAGGCACCCACCTACTAGACCTGCCCAACAAGTGCTATGGTGGATACCAGCAGGCCAGAGAAAGACGGGAAGACGAAGAATGAACTGGCGCCAAAAAATCGACCGCGACTTACAGCTGGTCAACAAAAGTTGGAGCGATGTCAGAATTCTAGCAAGTGACATATCTAGATGGCATGCTTTGACTGCTTCATGCATCTCTAGATGCGGGAGCCGCTACGTATGTTGTAGAGTCAATGTTTGCAGTCAGTCAACAATTTATGTTGTTGTAGAGTCAATGTTTGCAGTCAGTCAACACTGGATGTTGTTATAGAATCAATGTTTACAGTCAGTCAACACTTGATGATGAAAGGCCAGTGACAAGTGACTTTTTCTCCAGTAGCATTCCTTTGGTCTGTTGGCCAATAGTTACTGACGTTATGTGGATATATAACTATATAAACATTATTTAACTTTGTACTTATCTGGCATTTTATTATTACACTTTATACATATTCATACTTACCTCGCTTTACCTATCCCAACATGTTCATTCCACTACCTTATTTGAGAAGAACAGTTATTATTCTAAGATGTTGTGTTTTAGCCTTACAAGACATGTAGGGTCCATTGCTCATTTGGTTGCATGCTGAATGAGCATTGCATACACTATTTGGACAAAAAAGGTGCCATAAAACACAATATATTGTAATATGCTCTTTGTCTTTGTGTGCCTCAAGTAACACAGTGTAATGCAGTTAGCAGCAAGGAACATTTAGGGATACATTAAAACGAGATGGGGATGATACATAATACCGTAGTAGTAATAACTAACTGGTAAGTACAAGAGTACCAAACAATAATATTTTCACTTGATATGCTTTGCATTCTCACTTGTTTCCATGCCAAGTTCTCACCTACTGTGGCCAGCGGTTCTTGTTGCTCTGTTACGGTTGTAAAGACACTATTTCACTTCATTGCATCCCCATATAACAGTACATGTAGTTTGCACTTCCTCTGTTCTTCCTTCAGATACAAGTCAAGTTGAACTTACACTGTGTAGCCAGGCTGCTGGAATCGTAACTGAGGACAGTTGTTAATTTATAGCCAGTGATGTTTACGGCCCTCTGTCTGTCCCGAGTTACCCTTGACAGATTTGCACCATTCTGTCTGTTCACAACAAACTTGAGTGATTTTTCCTGAGGGTCGTTAGAAAAGTAAGAAATAATGAATACAAAATAATTAGTAATTATAAAGAATTCCTGCAGAAACATAAACTTGTCATAAAATTGTTTAATGTTGGTTTGAGTGATATTGAACTTACTAGACACTGTGTAGATAGACATTATTTGCTGTATTGTAATTTTCAAGAGATCTGTCGCTAGATCAAGTATGGTTTCCATTAAAAAAATTACTGGGCCTCTTGGGACACAATTTTCTTTAGACTTCAGTGGTACGGTCATTGTAATAGCCTCTGTGTCATCGATACCCTAGGATTCAAGAAGTGCTATAAAAATGAACACTTTACATACAAATCTCAATGTCCTAGGGACTCTTTGTAATAGCTGATGAATCATGTTCTGAATAGTGCAGCAACTACACGGTGTTCACTGTGCTGCCACCTGTTGGATAATGTAAGAGATAATGGTGTGCAAGGATTCAAACTTCATTAATCTGTCTAGCCTCGATTATCCAGGCTCTGCAGTGAGGCGACACGGTTTGTCGCTAATGTTTCCCAACGAATTCACAAAGCCGGGAGAGAGTTGGTTATCTATAGAGTGATATTTTACTTGATGCTTTGTCCAGTGTTACTTGACATTCACTACTTCATTCATTGTGAATGTTCTTGTGAGTGAGTACGACCACCGAGCCTCACCGTGATATATCTTCTGTTGCAGTGGTTTAACTTGATGTTCCACCACAAGAGGTCCCCACTGTCAGCATCCACAAAGCCACCCGGCCGTCATTGTTGTCCCATCCCACTCGATGAAGGCACAGTCAATTTCGGCTCGGCTTCAAGCACTCGGAACATTACCCAGAATGCAACTAAGGTGAAAAAGTGAGTACCACTAAACTCTGTTGAAAAAACTACCTAATTAGTTCCTTAATTTTAGAGCTGATGTTTTTGAATTTATAAAGTAGTTTAATGTTTTAGAATTTAATTACTGATTAATTTAGTTTTGTTTAATAGCAGGTTACTGCTTTTGAATTGTATATATTATATTGTTGCGTGTATGTCAAAATTCGGGACATTGTGTTAAAAGAGTCATATTATAAATGTGACATAATCACCATCATCTTGAATTAAGTGTTATTAGTATTACTAGTAAAATATATTAGAAGAAGCATTACTTTGGTGCTTTAGCCACATATCTCAAGGTATATTTGATCTTATAAATGTTGTTAGACATAGTATTATTCATAAAATACCTGTAGACATATTAAGAAATGATTATATCTAAAAGTTAGTCTGAGAAAGTATTTTAGACTACCTTAGCTTTCGTGAGTGACATTAGAAGGTTTGTTGATAAATCGTAGAGTTGTGCCCATTCGCTAGGGGACACATAACGTATGCGTAGCATAGGATAGTTGAATACTAGGTGATAGGTCAGTCTAATTCAGAGTATTGTTTACATTATTGAATATATGAGAATAAATGATTTGGATTATATATATATAGACGACACACAAAGAAGTATCTGCCAAATATCATAATAACTTAGCTTCAATTTGACTTGTGAACCAGTGCGCACCAGTTCAACAGACACACATGTAAATATATAGTTAAGTTGTAGTAGAAGGCCACTTAATTTAGACTTAGTCATTCTGGTATACATTATACGGAGGAAACAGTCTTTCTAAAGATTACGTTGAAAGGCATAAACTATTTTGGATAGCTAATCAGTTTATTATCATTATTATTAAATAAATTCTGATATGGCACCATGCAAGCAGCAAGTCAAGGCAAAGTGACACTTGATGTGCGATGACTGCCACAGCTGGGTGGATTTTGCCTTGTCCGGCTGTGGGAAGTCATGGGCAGATACTTAGGAAAAGGGATTCACCTTTCAGTGCATGGGGTGTTGGAAGGTGGAATGTCCGCTGAAGGAGGTAGTTAGATCGACAGATATTGTAAAGGGGATGAAGATAAGAATTAGCAAGGACAGGTGGAATGGAGAGCGACAACAGGGAGACAGTTGGGAATACTGTGAGACTTAAGGAGCAGACTAGTGGCAAGTAGACTGAGGAAAGGAGACTGAGAGGAGGGAAGGTGATTGGAGGGGAAAGAAATTGGAGAATCGACAGCAGGAAACGTGACAGGCGTGAAGGTGACGATGAGATAGTGACTGTAGAGGAGGAGGTAGGAGGGAAAGTGGGAAGGGAGAGGAGAGAAGAATATGCGATGGGAGGAAAGTTGATGGGACGAAAGGAAGTGAGAGTAAATGTGACTGAAGAGAAGTCGATATAAGGGACAATGACAGGAGGAAAGGTGACAAGAGAAAAAGCGACAGGAAAGAATGGAACGGAAGAGAATGTGACAGGAGAGAAGATGACAGGGGGAAAAGACAACAACCAGACAGATGCAAACCGGAGAAGGAGCTACTCTGAGGCAGTGATTGAGGGGGTAATGAGAAAAGAGAGGGTGTTCATGGGCGACTCTATTCTAAGAAAGACAGATAAGACACTAAGCAAGGGGGAGGACTTTGTTGTTTGTTTACTAGGGGGCTAGGATAGAACATGTGACTGAAGGGGTAGAGAAGGTATTGGAGCATGGCAAGAGAGGGTCTATTCTAGTACACGTAGGGACAAATAATGCAGACAGAGAGGGAACAACTGGGATAGTACAGAAATACAGACAGTTAGTGAGGAAGTTAAATAAGGTCAGTCCTCTAGAAGATATTGCTGGAAATATAATATCAGAGGGATTCTTAATGGCAGAAGACCTGAATGAGTATTTTAGTTTGGTGTTTACCAGAGAAGATATTAGTTCACTGCCAGTACCAAAGGTTAAATTCAAGGGGGCAGACTCAGACTATTTATGACAGTTAATTGTAACCCCGGAAATGGTAGCTAAGAAAATAAGGGCTATGAAGGATAATAAATCACCTGGAGTGGATGGGATTCCACCCAAACTACTATTGGAAATTGTAGAACAAATTAGTGTACCGCTTGAAACAGTTTTCAACTGGTCATTAAACGAGGGAGTGCTTCCTTTAGAATGGAAAGAAGCAAACATTAAACCATTATTTAAAAAAGGTTCGAGAAACAAGTCAGAGAACCAGTGAGTTTAACATCAGTGATTTGCAAATTATTAGAAAGACTAATTAAAGATCACATGGTGGATTTTCTTGTTAAACATAACTTGATAAACCCATCTCAACATGGGTTTCTAAAAGCGAGGTCATGCTTAACAAATATGTTATGTTTTTTTGAAGATATCACTAAGTGGATAGACAAAGGATCACCAGTAGATATCATCTACTTAGATTTTCAGAAAGCTTTCAACAAAGTGCCACATCAAAGATTACTGCTTAAACTAAAGGCCCATGGCATAGGAAATGGTTTAATTAACAGGATAGAAAAATGGTTGATTGACAGAAGACAACGGGCAGTAATTGATGGGAGGCTTCAAACTGGAAATCAGTTTTGAGTGGGGGACCACAGGGATCAGTACTGGGACCTATATTATTCTTAATATATATATCAACGATTTGGATGAAACTATAACAGGCAAGGTATTTAAATTTGCGGATGACAGAAGTGTTTAGAAGGATTAAACGTGATGGAGATAAACAGCATTTACAAGATGAACTTGACATGTTGATCAAATGGTCTGAAAAGTGGCAAATGTTGTTAAATTTTGGGAAATGTAAATGCCTCCACACAGGACATGGAAATGAAGATGTAGAATGTTCTGTGGGGGGTACTGTACTAAGTACTACTGTAAAAGAAAAGTACTTAGAGTTAACCATTACCGGTAGTGCTGACATGAAGGTTTCAGAGCAGTGCGGAATTGCAGCTTCAAAGAAAAATCAAATCCTTGAATTTTTTAAGTAGGTGAAATATAGCATATAAGGAAAAAGAACTAATAGTACTGCTGTAAAAAACAATAGTTAGGCCTCATTTACAATATTGTATACAAGCGTGGAGGCCATACCGCAGGAAGGACATAGATATGCTAGAAAGAGTACAAAGGAGAGCAACTAAACTGATACCAAAACTGAGGGATCTTAGTTACAAAATATGCCTAAAAGGATGCGGTTTAACAATGCTAGAGACCAGGAAATTGAGAAAAGATCAGATAGAAGTGTTTAAAATATTGAATGGTTTTGGAAATATTGGTAGAAATATTTGTTCTCAGTTAAGAAAGATAGAAGGACTAGAGGACATGAAGTTGCCTTAGTAAAATAGCTGTGTAGATTAGATATAAGAAAGTTCTAATTTTCACAAAGGACTGCAAATAAATGGAACAGACTGTCTGCTGATTGTGTTGGTGCTAATAGCGTGAATATGTTTAAAAATAAAAAAACATACCTCGGAAGGGCGGGATACACGTAGATAAAAAGGATTGGACTCTCAATAAGCCACAGGGTTTCCTTGTCCACCTGCCATCTAGAGTTAATTCTCTGGGTGGCAATCTTGTTAAATCTTGTTAAATCTAGTGTTCATTATTTAAATGCTTGTTGATTGACTAAAATTTAGGTTTCTTTCATGAGCTTAGATGTTTCATAAATACCAATAAATTACATGTTGCAGGATTACATATTTTATGTTTTTTGGCATTCATCCTGGTACATATCATATAACAATTTGTTGTGTTGTTTGTAGATAATGCGGGACATTTCGCCTGCATAAACCTTTCGTAAGACACAAGCAGCGTCTTCAAGAACCAACCGACAAAGTAACAACCTAAGGACTGACTGAGACCAGCAACCATGTCTGATGATCCAAGTCACAAGGCAATGCTGTTCTTCCTGGAGGTGTTGATGAACAGCAATGGGCCTCTGACCATCAGTCAGCTAGCCGGTCGCTTCGGCAGTCGCAACTTCACAATGGACATGCGGACGGCATGTGGCGGCAACGAAGCCGGCCTCAAGAAGTTCCTTCAGAAGTTTCCGTCGTTGTTGACCGTGCGAGGCAACCTCGTGTCTCTGTTCAACACCAGCGACAAGGGAGGCAACATCTCGGACGGCGATGCAAGTTCATCATCTGAGAGCACGAGACTGGTGCGCCCCCTGCCGGACATATCTGCCGAGATGGATGCGGTGAAGTACTTCCAGAGTCAGCTGTTGAAACGTGATGAGAAGTGGTTGCAGATTAAGCGTGTCGCTGGGCATCTCTCACAGGCACCGTTTCACATCCGTAACACGGTGGGGCCACAGCTCGGCTTCAGGGATTGGCTGTTGAAGCACCCGCACATATTTGAGGTGCAGGGGGAGTTGGTTGGACTGCGAGATGGTATTGCGGCCATCTCGCCGGATGTTGGAGCGTCGTCACGACGCGCCACGTTTGACATGCTCAACGGAAGCACACCCAGTGCCACAGCCTCCGCAAATGCACGCAAGTCCTCACTCACCAATTCCAGCTCACTTCGACGCTCGCATTCCTTCAGCGAGAAGCGCGCCCTCGCCTTACAAGCACAGCAAGGTGAAGGGTTTTCAAGGTCCAGTGTGTCGTTGGTGCGTAAACGTGACGCCCCCGTTACAATGACGGCCAACGAATACAAGGCGGTGATGTTCCTAAAGGACGTGATCGAGAAGAAGAAAGGAAATGTCCCCCTGCAGGGGATCAGTGAGTTCTTCAGCCAGGCGAGCGAGGGGGTGCGCAACACCATTGGGTGGTCGAAGCCAGAGGTGCTGTCGTTCCTGAAGAAGAACTCCAATATCTTTACAGTGTCCAATGATGAGTTTGTTGATGTCGTGAAGAACGCCAAACTGAATGTTGTCATCACCGGGAGTCGACCACAATCGCAGCATGGTGGCACGGGCATACGCACACTGACCGCACGCAGCGGCTGTGTGTACCACGTCGCCAAGCTGTGGGGCATCATTGACCTTGGCAAACATGAACATGTGTTCTTCGACCGCTCCATCATGGTGAAGCCAATGGACGACCTTCAGAAGATCTACAAGGTTGGCGAGGTGCTCTTCTTTAACGCGGTGCTTGCTCCGAAGGCGAGTCGGGCCAAGTGGAAGGCGATCCGCGTGTGGAAATGTGGCGAGCAGAACTCACCTGGGTCAATGACATCGTCAAAGAGCGACTCGAACCTTTCGTCGACGGGCGACCCAATGAGCCCCGCGGGAAGCGTCGTCGAAGAGGAGATGAACCAGTTCTTTGACGGAGATGACTGTGTGAAGACCGACAACGGCAAGTTCTCAGACGCACCACCGAGTGGGGCCGGTGCCGTGCCAGTCTGGAACTTCAAGGTCCAGGGAAAGTTGGACCGCGCCAACAAGCCAACGATGGTCCCTGAGAGCTACTACATGTCAGCGTCGTCACTGAGTGACGTCCAGAAACAAAACACAGAGAAGCCGACCACGAACGGCGTTGTCGGCAAACCACAAAAATACGCAGAGGTCGCGTGCCAAACCGTCTCGACAGGCGATATTATAGCAACACAGCTATACGAGGAGCGCTAAGGATTGTCCAGGACGTTGTTAGGAAACTCTCACAGTTGTATTTTGTGGGGTTGGATTGTAAGAATTTTGAGCACAGGTCAAGGGAGTACTCAGTCTGTATGTGTACTAAATACACTTGCAATATGGGATGTTGTAGATCTGTCATCATGTGCAGGCTATCAGTAATTGGCAATTCGATGGTGTTGAGATTAGCAATATTCCAGGCATCCTGAGTGAGTTTCTAGGAAGGCTAATGTTAGGAATGTTGTTTCTGGGATGCCACGTCTGGTTTTATGTTTGATGGTGAATGGAATTGTGTTTATACCCATGAATGACTGTGGCCTGTCTAATAGAATTGCAAGTGCTATTAGGTGTTTGTTGGTGGAATATTTCACAAGTGCCAATTTTCCTGCTTCTGGTAATGTGTGTTTCAGTGGCTTGGCACTTGCCAGGAAGTGGCTGAATGTCCACAGAGGTAATGCGACACAACTGATTGTATGATCTTATATTTATTCAATACACCAACAACGCATTATTTTGAAAGTTCACATGAATGAAAGAATGATTGAGTGGGAAAATTTGCACGATTTTGTCAGTGTATTTTTTTTCAGAAGTTTCATTATTGCTTGCTGTGAGGTAAACCGAACATAAATTGCACTTACCTGGAGACAAATTGTTGCATGATCCTTAGAAAACAATACATTTCACTGTGCATAAGTATCGGTTCTTTATCAAATTTATTATTGATTGATGGGTTACTTATTATAAGTTGTAACTGTGGTTATGACCAGTTAACCTAATCACTTTTGAGTGCAGTGTACCATGGATATGTTTGTGTGCAAATTTGGGATAATTTAGCAGACATTTAATAACTGAAAACATCAAAGTTAAAATAAACTGCATAAAATTAAAGATGTTATGAACCAAAGAGTATAAACATATTATGTATTGCAATGTTAAGATTAATAACAGGAGATCTGAGTTATATGTTAAATATTAGTAGTGTGGTGTGTCATTTCGCTGACAGGATTACTAGGATCGGAATAACTAACCGTCCTGATATATAAAGACACTTACACAATGCTACTAATAATGCAGGGTTGATCACAAACGGGTTGTTTTTGACCCCCCAGGGTGATCAGCACTGGTGTAGTGCCTTTTTGTAGTTGCTAACGAAACAGGTTAGCATAGTTTTTATTAGAAAATTATGATGTTTCGCAGCTTTTAAGTATATTTTAAGCTACATTATTTGTTTTCGTTTGAAGCACCAAAGCATTAACAAGATGCTTCTCTGAAAGGTTGCACTAAACATTTGCAGTTGTGAGTCAGAACTTACATGTATTGGTGAAGTCTTGTTGATTAGGAAGTTCAAAGTTCAGACAGGCCTAATAAAAATGAACAAGATGGTTTTGTGGATAGTTGTCCAACAACGGGACATCTTCAGACAGTGGGCTTTTGCTTTCAAGTGGGTTCAATTTCAAATGTCTGAGTTTCGTATGAAGCATGCCACGTGCATGTCGTCCGTACAAACAGGGCTTTCATTAAGTGCATATACACAATGTTTTAATGGTGAAGAAAATAGAGATGTCCCTACTATCAACTTGATATCGTAAATTTGTATTGTATTCGTTTAATTTCAAGCAAAATATTTCCAATCCTGAACTGTCAGTAATAGTGCAGCATCATTTGGTTAATTTAGACTGAAAGAATAATATAGTTTTCAATTAATTATTATCTTCTTGTGAAATGAAATAAGTGAATCACCAAACCCATTTCTGATTGCTTTGTCTTAGAAACCATCAGGGTGATTATTTAATTACAAGAATGATTAGTGATGATTATCTAATTGGTACTGTGCAATGTCATTGAGTCCATCTACAAATTGCCTTCTTTATATAATATTTTTGTTTTGTAGCACAATATTAAACATGCTGACGTGTGATATAGTTACATGATCATGCTGCAGCATGGTTGAAGCGTGTTGTAATGTGTGTGTGTGTATGTGCATGCATGCATGTTTGTGCAGTCCATATATATATGTATTTAATATATTTACGATATGCATGCGGGTATGTGTGTTAGATGTGAAGACTTATTCCTCCCTAATGACGAATCTATTCACGACTTGTTTTATGTGCAATGCTGATCAGGGACAGTTCAACTATTTATTTCATAACTAATGATATTCACGTCATACCGTATTTATGTTGTCATTATACCAAACGAGGAAAGATCAACAAGTATGTGTATCGTACCGATCGAGAGGCATGTTACAATCAAATAACAATGGTTCCATGTGTATGTCAACTGTTTTTCTGTCATGCCGCAAATCTCCTGATGTCTCGTCAAATGTGGCACATTTTGTTTGACCTACACCAATTATCATGACAGCTGCGCAATTGGCAATTGAGTTTAGATTGTTATAATACTTTGTACTCGTCCAGTTCTTCATTAAGTGTGGGATTGTTCTCTGGTATATGGTCAGTTAAGTTATATAGGCATCTTGCTCGAGATCGTTGTTTGTGCGTTATATTACATGTGTGTTTAATGTATAGTAGCATTAGCAAGTTTTTTCTACATGTTATCAAAGGCACTGAATACGTGTGGATACAGTACCAAGATAGTGCTTTGCTGATGTGTAATGACTTGAACAACCATTTGCAATGATGTTAGGGTAAGAGCATTCAGTTTATATTGTTTGGTCCTATAAACTTTGGTTTTGTATCATGTGCACTTAATGACAGTACTGCATTCCGGTGAAAGCATGACACATTGTACTTAGTGTTTAATGCATGTATCACCGAGTTTAAATTGTTTCCTACAGAATCTCTGTAGTTGTAGCAGGCATGAAAAACTCTGATGACAACATAAGTTTACAAGTATGTGTGGTAAAATGCTACGAGAATTATGCACGATATATCATAGTGTGTTGTCATGATACAGCATTAACTTTTAAGTTTCTTTGGTAGAAAATGTTACTGTCTCTAATATCACAAAGATAATACTTACAACACAGCACACAAACATGCTCATTATAACTTTTGCTTAACTAAATCTGTCTTTAATTGTCTTTTTGCGTGAGACTGCAGGTTATTTCAGCAGCTCTATCTGTGGGTAGTCCAGGCGTTGTTTATCTTGCTATTTGGAATGTTTTCTTGGAAAAGCTCTTGTGATATGGCAACAAGATAACAGCTTGGTCTGATTGGGCTCTTCACCTTTCATCTCCCGGCTTTTTTATGAAGTACATTTTGGGACAAAAGGGCTAGCCTAGAGTTTAACTGTCTTTCCCCTGTGTGTGTGCATGTATTTGCTATATGGAACATGCGTAGTGTAGTAATTTTATACTATAATGTGTATATTAAAACTAAAAATAAATCTTAACAATTTTACATGTAACCTAATGGTATCGTCTCAAGGCAATATAATGTACTGGGTGTTGGTTCTGCAGGTATTTTGTAACAGCCTATGCAATGAAGTTTTGGTGGCAATGGTAGTAACACACTTATGATGACACACTATGTAGACTGACACGGTTAGTCACACAACTACAGTTGCTGACAGTAACACCAAAATGTATTTTCAGAGGGAGGCTGTTTAGGAAGATTCCTATCATACAATGTTGTCTCATAAATTCGAACTGTCTCTGTAGGTCTATTTAAAAGGATCCGTTGATTTTGAAATTCGCAGACATTGTCTACTTGTGTATTATTTATGGAGACACCTATTAGATAAGATAACATGTTCTTTGTCATTTGAAACTAATTTCCAGACTTTGGTAGTACTGCGTTTGTTGCTAAGATTGTTGTGGGTTGGGTGTAATGGAACCACAATTTGGTCACCAGTGGCAACTGTATTCCAACATAAGGCTTCCATTTTGTAATAAATACAACATTAACTGAATGACTTCTTGTTTCATTGCATGAAAGTTGTGTTACACTTTACTGGTGATGTGGAAATGTGTAACAGTACTGAGAAGGGTGTAACTGTTACACAATGTTACTGTTACACACTGTAACGGCAGTACTGACAGTGTGAAGCACTGTACTGCTCATGACCCCTGAGATGTGAACACGGTACAAATAAGTTTTGTAATAAAACGTTACCAATGTAGAGGTTGAACTGGCAAGAGCTGCTATATGCACAGTCTGCTTTCTAAAGAATTACAGCATGTTAATGTTTAAACGGTCAGAAGAGACCACAGAAGCCATGAAAATGAGAAGAATGCTCTGCAGATATTGACAGAACAGAAAGTTATTGAAGAAACCCAAAGAACAACAAACATTAAAAGGAAGATCATTTGGTAGAAAGGAGCACAACAGAACTGTTTAGAAGGCACTTAAGACCGTGGCTTATTCAGGCTGATGGTCACCAACACCAGCAGCAGACACTGCAACTAATGAGAATGACAACTCTGATGAAACCAACATTTCATGACAATTATTTCTTACGATCAGTCGGACTTCAAGTGATTTGACTTTTCTCTGATCATAACAAATAAGATACACTTGAAGTGTCCAATTAATATAAAACGTGCTTTAATGAATATCTTAGTCACATACACAGATACTAACTCCACCAAACAGCAGATAGTATCCACCAACAGTTCATATTGGTTGATATTAACATATCTACACAACGTTTTTTTGACAGATAATAACTATGTCAACAACAGATACTGTCATTTCCATACTAATAATAACATCAGCAGTTATCAGACATAGGCAAACTACGTGTGGATGAACAAGGTTCAACTGTCGATATGTAAACAAACGGAACTTCTCGTATATTATTTCTACATGCATGGTTGAAAGTATCACAGGTTGTGCTTGTCATGTGAGAAATTCTGAAACCAGGTCCAGCTGATTGCACTGTTGTATCCACCAGTAGCCTTGCTACACCCGAAGACTACTTTATTGGAACTTCACAAAACATTGACCACTCTTGACGGACATTTGATTAAACATCCACTTTATAATGAACATACACATTTTTGTTATACATATATACCAGTGTGTACAGTTGTGCAGTTACCAAGTGAGACGTGACACACACACAAGGCTCAGCCTGACAATGTCCTGCCACTTGACATCTCACTGTCGGTGATGACACAACCCAACGTGACACGGTCAGACAACAGTCTAATGTGACAGCCAACTAGACACTGACATGTCACAGCAACGTCCGACGTGTCACGTCTGGCATTGTACATGATGCCATTAGACAGGATGATACTACAGCCGACTTGAGTGACCCGTGATGATGTCATTCGTGTCGGTTCACTTGCGTCCACGGCGTCGCATTGAGGCCGTACATTGGGGGCAATACCACTTGCCCTTGGGTGCCTGGCTCAACCCCACACAGCCGTAGTGGAACCACTCTATAGGGCACTACAACAAGACATAATGGGGCTACATGATGGGGCACTACAACCAAACATCCACATCTCATCACCCTGCTTCACCAACACGCTCCGAGTCAACTTATCTTGTTGCCAAACCAAGACGCACAAAACAACATTTATTACCTACACCAACACAAACATTATATATTGCTAAACGAACTTACACCAAAACAATATCATATCATATTCATGAACAAACACACACCAAAAATTATCATATTTCCAAACCAACACACCAAAACAACATCATATTTTTGAAACAAATGCAAACCAAAAACATCATGCATTTCCAAACCGGCACACCAGAGACAACATCATATCATATTGCCAAACAAACATATTCCAAAAACAACATATCACATGTTTAACCAAAATGCTCTAAGTAAACTGTCCCCTATTTACAATTACCATACATGAAGTCATGTCAATGTCTAAGGCTCTAAGCATCTAATCAGGGTTATATCATGAGCCAGATTACACAAAAAACAAACATACATTAGTTTTGCGACAACGAAACATAGAGAGAGAATGGAACAAGGTCGACTTACGTCTTCATTATCACAGCCAACCATGTCTCCGTACGAGACGTCGTTGCACACGCAATACCGAGGCTCATTCGGATCATACTGCCACGTGGTGGCACCACTGACTTCTTCCGTGACAAGGTCTGCTTCTGGTAAGATGGAAGGCAGCTCAACTGAAGGTGGAAGAGTGGCCGGCAACTGTGCTAGCTGCTGCTGCTGTTGTTGCGGTTGTTGTTGCTGCTGGGCTCGGGCAGTCGCTCTGTAAAAAGGCAGCAGGAGTCAAGATTTAACAAGACTGACATTTTCTTTCGATACAACTACAAAGTTGAACTTACTTCATCATTTAAAACGGATAGATTTTAAGGTAAAACGTCTGGTAATCCAGATGGATTACCAACATAGAATTCAGTAATCCGTCTAGAAATCTGGTAACCCATCAAATTCAGTGTGCAGTACATCGACTCGCTGGTGCTGTCATGCCCAAGCCATGGATAGTCATGTGTCCAGCCAGGCTGAAACTTTCATGTCCGTTTGGTCTAATCGTAAGTTGTGTCGCGCTGCTTCTTCGACTCTACTGTAACAGCAACGGCATCTACCAGCCGCTTTGGTCCGCTAATACGACGTCACATAGTTGCACATTTGATGTAATGGCAACAGCATCTACCGGCCGCTTTGGTCCGCTAATATGACGCCATAGTTGCACATTTGATGTAATGGCAACAGCATCTACCGGCCGCTTTGCACCGCTAATATGACGCCACATAGTTGCACATTTGATGTAATGGCAACAGCATCTACCGGCCGCTTTGGTCCGCTAATATGACGCCACATAGTTGCACATTTGATGTAATGGCAACAGCATCTACCAGCCGCTTTGGTCCGCTAATATGACGCCACATAGTTGCATATTTGATGTAACGGCAACAGCATCTACCAGCCGCTTTGGTCCGCTAATATGACGCCACATAGTTGCACATTTGATGTAATGGCAACAGCATCTACCGGCCGCTTTGGTCCGCTAATATGACGCCACATAGTTGCATATTTGATGTAACGGCAACAGCATCTACCGGCCGCTTTGGTCCGCTAATATGACGCCACATAGTTGCACATTTGATGTAATGGCAACAGCATCTACCGGCCGCTTTGGTCCGCTAATATGACGCCATAGTTGCACATTTGATGTAATGGCAACAGCATCTACCGGCCGCTTTGCACCGCTAATATGATGCCACATAGTTGCACATTTGATGATCACAAACTCATAAAAAATACGTGTTCTCAGTCTGTTTTGATTGTACCCTTGTGCCCAAACTGACTTGAGTCAAATATTGCGATGTCTCGACCCGCGATATTTCCAGTCGGGCCACTGCCATCTGCAATGTTGCCTTTGATTTTGCAACAACACACTGTCTTCTTCAGTGATGTTTGTGTCAGTGAATTCATAGATGATGATGTATGCTGCACCAGTAATTGATTAACTTAATTGCAATTGACAGTCACACCTTCGATGCAGTCCATGGCAGAGTTACTAAATAAACACTGGCGGGCATAAAACCCTTCTTGACACAATACTGTCAATAGTGTAGGTCCCAATTCATTGGGCATGTTTAATCAAATATGCTTTAGCTAACAACAAGTGGACTTCATATAGACATGTGCTCGCAGAAACAGAATACTGCTAAAATCAACCCGTACTTTCCAACATATTATGGTAATCCAGACGGATCCTTGTACCGTCAAGTCTGGTAATCCGTTGCAAAATCTGGGGTGTTTGGTGTAACGGAATACCATTAAAATCGACCCCTATAAAAGATTGTCATCCAGAGCCAAAATGCCAGATAGCAAGTGGACGAGGAACCTTTCGATTATCGACAGTCCAACATATTCTGTATCCATATGCAATTCGGCCTTCTGGGATATTTATCAGACCTGTTTTTAATCATATTCACACTGATAGCATTTAAACAATCAGCACATACTCTGTTTCACTCATTCAGTCTTATGAGAATGACTACTTTGTGATATCCAAGTTACACTGTTCCTTGACTAATATGGAAGGGAACTGAAGTCAACTGACATCAGATGCAATATTCAATATTTTAAGACCATCCCATAAGATAGTAACATGAACCAAGGAACAACGCAACCTATCCACCACATGACTTGCTGCCGACCAAAAGCTCTGTCAAGCCATCAAAACATGCAAGCTGAATATGTGGAACATTCCATCATATATTTTATTTAAATTCTGGTCACAAAACTGTCTCTTTATGACAAAACCATAAGAAACAGTTTTTAAATTGACAACTGTATGCGTGAATGTTTGATTTATGAGATGTCATGCAACAATAGTACTGTAATTCATTGATAACCATTATAAACATTGGTGGTAAAGGCAAAGCTTGACGGAGGTCTCGCACAACATTTTGATTGTGACGTTGGCAAACCACGACATACTGGATCCATCGGTTGTAATTAGGTTCAAAGACATACTTCTTGGTACGGGAAGGCTTGGTGGGCTCTGTGGTGCTGCCTGAGGGTGTGCTGGGCGTGTTGTACTCCTTGGTCAGCTGCAGGTCCTTGGCGAGGTCCGTGCTACGAGACACCGCCTCGTAACTCGCCTTCAGACTCGCCGTCCGTCGACCCTGCTGCATCTGGTACACAACACACACAAGTTGTAACTCTCTGTTTACGACCCCGTTGCATCTGGTACACAGGAGTAGTCACTTACTGTGGATGATATTGACTAAATCCCACATAAATGGCCATCCTCTGGGTGGCGCTACACACAAGTTACATTTCAAAATGTCCCCAACTGATCTGGAATCCTCAGAACAATCACATACAATAATCATAACGTTACTTACAATCGATTTACATCTGTCTAACGAATGGTATGAACCCTAAAACTAGTTAGAACCCTTAACCAATGGGGAATCTTTACCGTACGGTACGAACCCTAAAACTAGTCAGAACCTTTAACCAATGGGAAATCTTTACCATACGGTACAAATGCTAAAACTAGTAAGAACCCTTAACCAATGGGGAATCTTTACCATATAGTACGAACCCTAAAACAAGAACCTTTATCCAATGGGGAATCTTTACCATACGGTATGAACCCTAAAACTAGTAAGAACCCTTAACCAATGGGGAATCTTTACCGTACAGTACGAACCCTAAAACTAGTAAGAACCCTTAACCAGTGGGGAATTTTAAAAACAACTCACTGTCTTTTACCCCACGTTTCAGATACATTAACATTCCAACTGATAAAAAAGTATCATCACTCTACATGTTTGGGTAGTGTCGAACACTATGACGTTCCCACATTTGAGCTGGACACGTGAGGAGCTGACATGTTACTGGTGAGACTGAGCAGGCAACAGACCTCCAACGTTGCTCCTATGGCCCTGGACGCTGCTGCAGCGATCGCAGCGTTCGACCCCGCTCCCATGTGACCTGCAGACACAAGAGAAGACACTCACAAAGATGGACCACCAATGGCAATGGTCTATGCTCCTGGTGAGCAAATGTGTCCAAGATAGTTATTACAAAAACTGACGTCACATTCAGAACAATGATTATTGTAATTCAAGACAGTAATGTCTGCATTAGACATGTGTATTGGAGAATATATAACATATATGACAGCACCCTCATTTCTCCATCGACAGTGTGCACGTTGTGTTAGGGGACACAGGTCAATACTGCTACACACAAAGGAAACTAATTATCTACATACATCGTCTAATGCAGAGCTTTCCTACCTTCCAAACTGCAGATACACCTTGCAAAAATATATGATCAGTATTCATTGGTTTACTAGCATTTCAGAAATAGAACAATTACAAGTCAGTGTAACACATCAACCCAGCTAATAATTTGTGATTTCCTGACGACACGAATTCAGGAAAAATGCAGTCTTTGTTTGAAATACTACTGGGTCAATAGCCTGAATCAATGTCAATGGTAAGCATTAGGCCAAGTGAAAGTATGTGCATACCGAGACTATAGCTAATAGCAGGTGTAGAACTACTGGTTGAACTGAACATGACACTAGCGGGCGACGATGTTGTGCTGTTGCTACGGTGACCACCGAGAGACTCCCGGACGGCCTCATTGGCCAGTGATGAGAGCACTTTGTCCGTCGTTGTTCGCTTCTCTGTGTGATTGCTCAGACTCGATGTGTACTTCCTCTCTGGAAACACAAACACACAGTAAACACCAGTAGTTGAACTTGAAATGAACTGAACCATATATGTATATGTGCTGCCACAATATACAAATTTCCCATGTACAATATAGATTTTTTGGATTTTTAGTTGAACACAGCCATATCCTGTTTTAATACAGATTTGTTTCAAATGGAAAAATCATGAAAAAGTACATATATTATTTCTTACGTCCAGAACACAACTACATCAAGTCGAATGACAAATTTATATCGGTTGTAGAACAAATGCCAAAACCTAGCAGATTTTGCTTCATGTAGGTATATTTAATTCCCGGTTGATGCCAAAACTCTATCAGATTAAGAATGCTAAAGGCCAATCAAAAAAGTGGCAGGTCTGCTATCTAATACAAGGTTCGTACACATTTTGACATTTCAAATTTCATAACTTTCCATGACCTGACAATGTAAATTTCCATGACCTTTTTGCACGTTACATCGTAAAACTCCCATTTTGATTTATCATAAAATCTGTATACTAGAATGTGAACTAATTATTATACATATATATATATTTTTAAAAATATCTATTATACATATAACATTACAATAACTAAATAATCACAGACAAATTTATATTTAGCACACAATGGCAAGGTTGTTTTATTTAAGCCATGGACATTTCCACTTGGCTTTCACAAGCAAACATTAATGAAACATCTCAAGACTCTGTATGTACTGTCTGCAGAATGTTCATGTCTGTGTTCATGTTCATCCATCTCATGTCTGCAGTTCACCACACTGTTTCTGCAGCTTTACCAGTTCATCTGTCAGTGAAGCTAACTCAACAGACTTGGCCTTCGCTGACCAACGGCATGCATTCGACTGCATGACGAGAGCCATGCTGTTGGTCTCTTCTGCCTTCTCTGAGTAGTTGTCAGCATCTTTCTGCAGAGATTTCATGGCACACCGCATTACCTTCTGCCGTTTTTCCAGCGTTTCCATCTCATCTGTCAGAGCCTTCCTCTTTGTTCCATTTGCTGACTTTGCCCTGTGTTGTTGCTTTGCCTCGAGATACTCCATGTATCGTCAATGGCCACTGGCAGCTGCCAACAGCAGAGGCTTGTCGATGACAAGAGCATCCAGTCCACCAATGCTGAGCAGGTGGTCATGGATGTTTCTCTGCGCAATGAAGGACCGCTCCTTCAGGTTCTCCACCATCACCTGCTTGTTGACAGAGAAGCCTTTTTCAACCGTTGCCTGGCCGTGTGACAGGATTAGCAGTTTCACAAAGATCTCCCACAACATTGCCAAGCTGCTACGCTGCGCAATGTGGCTGTGAAGAAACACGTTGAGGCGTTGATGGTGATAGTTGAACTCCTTCAGCAGTGGCATGTTCGGCCGAACAACACTGTCGAGGAATTCGCCATACTGGCGAATCACGTCACTGCAGTCACGTGCTGGCATGTGCTGCTGCTTCACCAGATGGTCTGCGATGAGCTTGAACTGGCTTGCAGCTTTGGTGGTATCACTGGCAATGCTGACCGCCAGGAATGAGTAGCTATGGGCGTTTTGTCCAATATCTTGCTGATGACAGCTTGCACAAAGTCACACAGTTCATTTCGGAAGCGGAGCAATCCCCCCTCACTGATGACCTTCCGTAAAAGCTCCTTTGTGGCTGACCCAACAATGTAGCTCACATCAAATTTCTCTGGGCAAACACAGCCTGTACTTCACTGCAAGAAGCTGTGCAGTGCTTGTTGCGTCACTGAGGAGTGTTGGTTTGACGATCCGTCTCAACAGCGCACGAACGATCGTTGCCAGCTCACCACCCACAAATGGCATCAGAGGGCTGTCAGTATGGAATGACATCAGAAAGGGCTGCAGTTGTCTAGCAACAGATATGAAGGATGCCAGTTTCGCCTGCAGCAGCTTGTCAGAAACGGCATCCTTCACCTCTTTGAAGGACTTGCACTAAAGCTCCGTGTAGGCTGTGCCGGCGCTTCACAGACACAGCCTTGACGTAGCTGCAGACGTTCGGCCAGATGTCAAGTGTCCACTGAGCCACAGGTCAGGAACGTTCTCGAGCCATCTGTGCTTGCAGTACTTCAGTGGGAAGGTGACACTGCCTGAGATGGTCGTGAAATCCTCTCGGTGCAATGGTGCCACAGCTCTTGTAGCTGTAGTGGGCCGTGAACACTTTCAGTGCACAGAGAACCTCCGCCGTCAATAAGTCATTGTTGCCAACTGATGGATGCTGATCAAGACATGCTGGCTGTGCAGTCGATGAAGCAGTTGCAGACGCTGATCAACTCTTGGCTTTAGGTTTCTGAACCCATGTGACTACGAAGCGCCGCTTCGCCCATGTTCGAAACGTCAAACGATTTCTTGCAGGCACGACAGTTAGCTTCATTCAACGAATACCAACTCGCGCAATCCATTTAGAACATTGTTCATCACTTAGCCACCTATCCTGGACTTTACACTTCCCAGGCATATTTCACCACATTCAAACTTAAAATCTGCAAACTAACGAACAAGCCAGTCGATTTTTGAAAACAAGATGGCTACCAATTTATTGTGCCAGCAGTTAATCCCCAGGTGGGAGCACCATCTTACAACAATGTTACAAGTGTTACCATTGGATCAACTAGTGCGCAAACAAATATATAGACCAATGGAATCCATTGTTAAATACAACCCAAGGACTGGTTCGACTTGGCAAGAAAGAATTTAAGGAAAGTATTTAATAAAAATTATTTTAGTCAGTGTTACATTTTCCATGACTTTCCATGACCTTTACGACAATTCCATGACTTTCCAGGCCTGGAATCCAAATTATCAAAATCCATGACTTTCCAGGTTTTCAAGGACCCATACAAACCCTGTAATACAAATAATAAATCACGAGAAATAAGTCCATTCACACAACCTGATGACCTACAGATATGACCTTTTCACCATCTTGGCAAAGAAATGGTTAGTGCCAGCCAAATATTGCTTGTATAATAACTAATGTCGTAGTTTTTGCACAGTGATGTCGCAACGAAAACTTACTTTCTGCTCTGTGGTGGTTCACAAGCAGCGGTGCATCCAACTCTAGAGAACCTGAAACAACAGGAAGCTTATCCTGACAGCCAACTTCACTGCACGGCATATCTAACTGCTTCTGAGGTAGTACAAACAAAGAGCTGGTATGTCTTATGCACGCATGGATGTGGGCTTCGGATGATCACAAAGTCACTATACCACACTTTGTAAGATCAATTACATTATTGCAACTCAACTCCGATAGCACATGACCAGCAAACATGCACATGGAACTACAATGGAAGAGGAAAAGAGGATGGCCAGGAAAAACTTGGTGGAGACCTTGAAGCAGATATTACAACTGAAATGAACTCACAAACATGGCAGAAAACAGTCTTCTCTCCCAGCGAGCAAGTATCAGAAGGTAATTTCAAGTAATACAGACAGAAGCGTATGGGTATGAATACATCTACAGGAGCCTGAACATATGGACAGGAGTCCCAATGTGGCCAGGATGAGAAAATAAAGTGTAACCAGCAACGTAGAACCTACGTTTCTCCAGCATCTCCGTGATTCCCGCGTTGTCTGCCTCCAGCTCCATCTTGAACTTGGACACTTCCTGGTCCAACTTGCGCAGGTGACGCTCCACCTGACACACATGACACGCATACAGGTAAGTCACTGACTCAACGCTACTCCCAAACACAACCGCAAAGTGACACACAACACACACAACACACATACAGGTTAGTCACTGACTCAAAGCTACTCCCAAACACAACCGCAAAGTGACACACAACACACACAACACACATACAGGTTAGTCACTGACTCAACGCTACTCTCAAACACAACCGCAAAGTGACACACAACACACACAACACACATACAGGTTAGTCACTGACTCAACGCTACTCCCAAACACAACCGCAAAGTGACACACAACACACACAACACACATACAGGTTAGTCACTGACTCAACGCTACTCCCAAACACAACCGCAAAGTGACACACAACACACACAACACACATACAGGTTAGTCACTGACTCAAAGCTACTCCCAAACACAACCGCAAAGTGACACACAACACACACAACACACATACAGGTTAGTCACTGACTGAACATCATCCCGAAACCCAGACACAGTAACATCCTGACATGTCTTCATGTAATATAAAATAGAACAACATGACCTCAATCTGAATGCGGGATCTTTAATACTCTACTCACAAAGCATATCATATCAAACTGAATTAAATATCAGCTCAGCAATTTTATATTAATATATAAAAGAATATTGGTGATGAAATGCCAAATATTACACAAATTAAAATTACATACAAGTATAAACCTTTTTTGCATGTCAGAACAGTCTTGGGTCATTAATATTCAAGATAACTGCACTTAACCAAAAGAAATGTTTAGAAAGTTGACTGTGTCATCTGATTCTTACAAGTTCATAGATCTGGTTGGTCAATTGTACTTTCTCATCAGCATCTTCCAGAGCTTTGCCGTATTCCTAAAAACAAATTTTATTATTACAGTACAACTATGTGTGTTGTTTGGCCACAAAATTGTTTTAAGGGGACACGCTCTCCTAAAAAAGACATTTTTTTGGATTTTTTGGTCATTTTCATATTTTGTCTTATTAATATATTATTATTATCTAACTGTCGATCTGTGTGTTTTATACATATGAATAAATTCTCCAAATGCAATAAAAACGAACATTTATAACAGGCCCATTGTCTAGAGTGATAATCTTACGCAACCGCGATAGAAAAATACGACACTTTTGGCGGCCGCATACTCCGCCATCTTTGTCAACAACCCAACATATTTGGTATCCACGTGTAGCTTCACTTTCGCAGTGCATCATGGTAGCAGTGGTTCTGTAAAATCCCTGGTAGATTTGGAGCATTTTGACCTAGAAGAGGACTCTCTGTGACGCGTTAGCGTCACTACGATTGGTCAACCACGGACACTCCCCCGAGTGGGGCGCGCTGATTGGCTGTCAGCCTGGAAAGCCGTCACAAAGGAAATTCCCCTCTCTGTTCGCCGTTGCTGTTTTTGTTCGCTTCGAGTCGCTTCATAGTATTTTACGTAAGATGTCAGGAAGACACGGGAAAGCCAAGCAGCAGTTTGGTATGAAACCGATGTCAAGACGCCGACAGTTGAGTTTGGCACGGTCGCTGATCCGCAAATCGGAGAAAGGCGACAGTGAAGCTGACACGAGTGCCGATGCACCCGTGCCGGGAGACAAATAGTAAATAGACAGTGCTGAGCAGATGCCCTCGTCGACAGAACTTGATGTACGTATAAGCTATCATTGTTTGCATCAGGTTATTATTCATAATATGTTCTGGCAACATAATTTGGGTACAATATCTAAGACATGTTATGTAATAGTAACGTCTTGCCAACTTGGAATGCCTGAACTTGAAGGCTGAATATTATCCAGGCACCGATATTCAAAGAAGCCATAACACTAGGCTAATTTACTAGAACTAGGTCACACTGACTGTGACTGTACGTTTACATTTTCAATTTTGCAGACGTTCACGTCTATATTATTATACTATAGTATATACTTTATTATCTATGACTATGTTGTCTGTTATATTATTGTCATTTTTGTTTGTTTTTATTGATGTCATTGATTCCTGTCCAGCTCATATGCCATGTTTATTTTTGATATTATGCTAATAATATTGTCAGATGTACAATCTAATAACAAATAATTTTCCATGCAGGTTGACTCTGAGATGGAGCCTCCTCAGCCATCAACGTCTGTAGCAACAACCCCCATCTCGGCTACCAAGCGAAAGTTTGGATACCGACAGGGACTGCCACTGTGTGAGAGAATCAGTGCTGCTGAGCAACGTCAACGCCCCATTGAGACATCATTCATTCGCTGCAGCATGATGTCAACACTGGTGAACGGCCTGGCATGTCTCGAGTGCAGTGAGCCAACACTGAAGATCCATGCCATCGACTGTCGCCTTGGCCTTGTGTGCCTGTTCGAGACATACTGCACTACGTGTGGGGCAGTGCTGAACTCAACGCTGTCGTCCGACCGGATCGACGAAGAGAAAGTCTTGTGAACAATCTTGTTGGCAGCTGTGATGGTGTTGAAATACATGTTGTGTGGTTTCAATTGAACTTTGAACTATTAGAAAGACAATGAACTGGAAAAAGACAGTTTGTAGTTTTAGTCGTGTAGTACCATTGTGTAGTGATGACGGTCACATATTTATGGTCTTGTCTAATTTGTATACATATTTTCACACACCCAAATGATGAACAGTATACACCATTGGAAAGACAATGAACTGTAGAAGCTTTGTGTGAAATGTTAGCACTGCAGTTCTATTTTTGCATATGAAATTTTGTATTGAAATGTTGAGAAACTTCAATGCCATTTTTCTCAATAAAATGTTTTTGCCGACAAGCAATCTCTTATTTTGTCTAACTCGGCTATTTATCAACAGAATCCTTTGAAATTTTCAGCATTTCCCAACAAGATAATGGGCTACATTATGACAGATTTAGATTTTAGATACAGCATTTGGATTCCATGTAATATCATGACTTTGATTAAATATTGACTTTCGAAAAATAACAAAGATTGAAAAATTCATATAAATTTTGTTTGGAAAGTAAAAAAAAATCAAAGACTGTCATAATTTGCCATTGTATGTACTCTATTGGTGTGCCAAGTTTGAATGTATTTGGTCAATCCATTTTCCAGATATGTCCATCACGGTGAATCAGCCAAAATTCAAGTTGGGGGCGACCCTACCGCCACCTGGTGGACAAAAAAAATTGTAATAAATCTGTAAAATTGTTTTTATGTATAACTAATGTTATCCTAACATTTCAGTAAGCTGGGTTGAAAAATAACGAAAATAGATTTGAGGAGATCGTGTCCCCTTAAATATCAAAAATCACTCTTTTTCTTAATAAATACAGTTTCACGGCAAATTTCATACCCCTGTCAGCACTAAGTAAAAAGCAACTTGTACAGTACACAAAAACTACAAATTTAAATAGGTTAATGCAACTCTACAAAAAGTACAATTAATAGAAACAAATTCTTTACAAAAAAACATATGGAGAACAATGAGAGAACATCTATAAAATGTATTATCAAACTTAAAATATTACAATAGAATCTGTAATTGATAGACTGTATTGCCTATGTTGCCCTTTTCATATAGCTAATATAAATTGAACCGTGTATCTAACATTTTAATAGTGTATCTGACATTATGAAAGTGTAATCTGTATTTGAAATGTTAAAATGCAACTATGTGTTTGGTCCGAAATGCAAACTCGCCACCAAACCTGAATTCAACACTTTTCAAGAACAAATTAGTTTAATAAATTTGCATTCTATTTTATAACCACTCACTTTTTTTATGTTATCAAACTGTTCGTCTTTCCACTCCTGTTTGGGACTGTTGCTTGATGTGCTGCACTTGCCGAAGAATGTCTTAACTTGTTCCTCCAAACTGTCCATGGCATCTACACATAGAGTTCTCATTCAACAATATATATATATATATTTAAATGATATATGGAAAAGTGGCGAACATATAGGAGAAAGAGAAAACTTGAGTGTGCAAGCAGAACTGCATTATAAGGTGAGAAAATGCAATAGCATGCATGTAGGACTGCATTTATTTTGAGGAAAGAAAAATTTATCATATGCAAGCAGAAATACATTTTAAGGAGAACAAAATTATTCAGCACATGCAGAAAAGTATTTTATGGATGGAAAAGTTTATTAGAGTGCATGTAGACATGTATTTTACCTTGCAATAACTTGATAGCATGCATGTAAAAACTATTTTTGAGGAGAAAAAACTTGATGGTATGCATGTAGAAATGCATTTTAAGGATAAACAAGTTTATAGCGGGAAAATGCAATAGAGGGCCCTGTCTGTATTAATGTTGCAAGGTGGAGATCTTCCCAGGATCTCCTTTTTCTAAATCCGTGTTGGCAGTCTGTTAGGATACTGAAGTTATCAAAGTGCGACATAATGCTGGACTAAACAATATGTTCGAGTCTTACAACAGATGGAGGTCAGTGATATTGGTCGGTAGTTCACTGGGTTGTTCCTATCTCCTTTCTATAAATGCATGTTTCCAGTCTGGTGGAATTACGCCTTGGTCTAGTGATGCTTGATATAGGATGGTGAGGACGGGTGCAAGTTCTTCTGACATTTCTTTAAGAATGTATGCTGGGATATTGTCTGGACCAGTAGCTTTGTGTACATTCAGTCTGCTGAGGAGGGAGTGTACCCCATTCTTTGCGACAGTGATCTTATCCATGCTTTGGTACGGACTCGGGCCTTTGTTGGGAATATTTTGCTGCGCTCTGTGGTTAAAAACTGAGGAGAAATGGTTGTTTAATATCTCTGCCTTTGTCTTGTTGCATATATATTCTGATGGATGAGCTTCACAGGTCAATGATGGGTGGATGGGCAGCTTTGTATGTAGCTTTATATTTCTAAACTGTCACAGGCATAGAGTTATATAATTAATCATTCCCCTATAGACTAGAGCGATAAGCTGGCTCGCTGCAGTGACGCTGCCGTGGACCGCTGGCTGCCATCCAACTGTACGGCAGGAACTGTTGCATCCACTGGCATGGCGTACAACATAGCATTGTTTGACAATGTATATAACATGTAATAAATGTCTGACATAGGAAATTTTAACTTGTATATGTGTTACAGTGCTCCCTAGATAAGATATATCATGACTAATTAATGTGGTAGGCCAGCGCAGCCACCAGCTTAGGGATTTGGGTTGGTTGGGGGGTAGTGATCTGGAGATTTGTCATAGTGCTTCCTTGACAAAGTGACTGATGATTAATTAATGGGGTAGGCTGTAGCCTCCTGCTTAGTCATTTGGGGAAGGGTTGTGACCTGGAAATGAGTTTAACCTGAGGTCAATATCCCAGTTATGATCCTAAACGGTGAACAGTTGAGTGGCTCACACTGGCGTGGGCAACATGTTTCTGTTTTTAACTCTAGACAACATTTGTAGGCTTGCTGGTTACAATAGTTATTGTGAAACAGCAAATATGGTTATTTCCTGTGTAGCTTTCAACTGTACCAACCGATAGAAGACAGGATCTGGCATCTCTTTCCACATGTGAGAATCCTCAATTATACAATATAGCTTAGATAATACTCTGCACAAACATGCCACATTGTCATTAATTTAGAAAATTAAGTTTTAAAAACATTACAATCATGTGCAAATTGACAAAATATAACTTAAGTTGGTTGAATTACCGTATATACCAAAACGTTATTTAATAATATTATTGTGCAGAGTCCTAGCATGGTCGACACGTTTTGTATTAATCTAAAGGCTTAATGGGATAATATATTATGACTAATAATTACTGATAATGGATACTGCCCCCTGCAGATTCCCAGACGAAAAGAAAAGGCGAGAATGCCGAGCTGCGTGGGTTGAAGCAGTCAGGAGAAAAGACTGGACACCAACAACGAACAGCTTCCTTTGTAGTGATCATTTTGAAGTGAACTGTTTTGTGGTTCGTCCCAACAAAATCGGAAGAAGCCTCCATGATTCGGCAGTTCCCTCCATTCTCAATTTCCCTTTCCACCTGCAACCTAAGCGTACGCCAACCCAGAAAGACTAGAAAGCATCCTGCTCAAGCATCTGGAGGCAGTAGTCACATGAGTACTGTTGTGGAAAATCAGTTATTCCAAGTCCAACCAAAGTAGCGAGGAGATTAAATATAGAACACAGTTATATCTCGCGAGACCAGCCATTATCTTCAAAGATGGTTCAGAAAACACCACAATTAAAGAGGAAAATAAAGACCTTGACTCAGAAGTTTTTAGGCGGAAGCAACAAAAGATAAACAAAATGAGACCTTCTCAAATCCATTGGAGAACAGAAGCTACTTGAAGAAGATGAGCTGGCACTGCTACGAAATAACTTTGGTGGGATGGCCCAACACTTCTTTCGTAACCAACTCTCCAACAGCCGAGGATCGACAAGGAATAGAAAGTACAACCAACAAATGAAGCAGTTTGCACTCACTCTCCACTACTACTGGGTAATCTAAAGACTCATCCCTCAGACAGTGAGGATCGACAAGGAATAGAAAGTACAACCAACAAATCAAGCAGTTTGCACCCACTCTCCACTGCTACTGGGTAATCTAGACTCATCCCTCAGACAGTGAGGATCGACAAGGAATAGAAAGTACAACCAACAAATGAAGCAGTTTGCACTCACTCTCCACTACTACTGGGTAATCTAAAGACTCATCCCTCAGACAGCGAGTGACTCTGTACCAATTACAGGCCTATTGAAATGTCACAGACACTGGCATATTAGTGAGGCAACTCTCTGAACCCAGTGTACATCACTGACTAACTGAAGTCAGTTAATACTTAGCATGATATATTATGATGAAAACTTGGTGCTGTGCTGTATAGGCATTGGGACGGCAGTGACTTATTGCCGTACGGCAGCATGGCTGTCACTGGCCCATGCAGCCGTCACTGTATCATGTGTCAACTGATAGCGGCTTAGCGATCTTGTTCAACTAGCATGTTCTATTTATATCTATGGTCACAGGACAGTTCCATCTCAGATGAATATTTGTGCCACCTGTCGAATAAAAAATACGCTTGTGTCGCCACCTGCCGACCATGCAGCAAGTATAATTGCGCGCCTGGATCTATCTTCTCAAAAACTTAAATATAACTTAATTTTGACAGCGATACGATAATCTGTGCTTTTATTCATCGCAGTCAATACACACTTTGCACTTGTAAATCCATTTCACGCATCTCTGTGAATCGATCTCGCATTTCCATCGGGAGGTTCTCGATCACTAAAAACAGAGAAACATTTTGATAAAATAAAGGCTCCTTTGTTTGCAAAGGAAGGCTAACTGTGTAATTTTTATAAAATGCAACAAAGGAGCTTTGAATTTTACACCATAATGTGTACATACTTTCCAGGTAATCCTCCAAATACAGCATTATGGAAATGTTTCCTCGCGAACCAGAAACACAAATTTTCACGGGTTGGTCCCGTGTATGAAACGATCTGATTGGACGAACATTTTTTGGAACTGAGTGAGACTAAATGGCTTTTTAGCGATAAACGTAATTGTTTAAATAAAATGAAATTACATGCAAGACCAGTATTGTCACTCAATGTTTCGAATCGGATATGTCCGAGTAGGGTTTAAATTGGCATGTGAGCTAGAATATCGTTGAAAATATAATTTCACGGGTATCGTTCAACTGAACAATAAGCCAATCAAAAGACATGTTGCAAACGCGCATTAGCGAAGTATCAACACAGGCCAAACAAATGCATCACTAGATATTAAGCGGCGGCACATCAAACGAGCCAAGCCACTAAACGCTCTGGACACGGAGGCAGTGACCACGGTCGCAGATTAAAGCTGATCCGTGATGATGAATGTGTGCACTAAGAGAGTGCCTGTTGGACGAAAAGTTTGTTCTTGCATTAGTCGAAGACTATTTGGAAAGGGACAGTTTAACTCGTTTTCATCAGAGGTAAAGTTAACACAAAATAGTTTACAAAATGTGATGTTTCTAACTTGTAAGCTGTAGGCTACTTAGCCCTGTTGGTTGTTGCCAGTATGAGTATCGGGCGCCGTTCGGCCAGCCCCGTTCAAAGCTCAGGGTCCGGAGAGTCCACAGTCTAAATGAATTTAATGTGCCCACTGAACGACAAGCATGTGTCTCAAAGTTTAGTGTTTCATCATCCCATCTAAAACACCGTGATTCATATATTTTTAAGACATACAAAAATAACAATTACAATTTATATACAACTGATTACGCAAAGTACACAAAAAATCAGTCACAGGGACAATTAGGGCTAATGAATTATACCCATCATCCGTTGTCATAATTAATTATGACACCATACTTCGTTGAGGTGATTTGTAAACCATGTGATTATTCTCAGACAGTCAGTTAGTTAAGTTTTTGTTTTGTTTTTGATTTAATTCTTCTTCAGAGTTGTGGTTACTTCTATCCAGAAGAATGATTACTTACCACTATATATGTCTAATATAAAAATTACTGACATTGTCTCTGATTTAAAGTTGTGTGCAAATGAAATTTATTGCTGCCTAATTAAATCTTTCTAAATAAATTCTCCCCCGATCTTGCAGGCTGGGAGCCTAAAGAAGACATGTTTACACGACTTTCATGCGGCGAATGGTGGCAAGATGGTACCTTACGCTGGCTGGTCAATGCCTGTCTACTACGCTGATCAGAGTCACATCCTCTCACACATGCACACCAGGTGGGTGTGTTTTGTTACATTCTCTCCCACATATGCATCAGGTATAGGTTATATGTTTAAGAAAATACCAAAGTAATGCCCATTCCTTGACATTTGAATACTTTATGGAGATGTCCACTCTACTAATACCGCAGACACAAGGGTGTGCATGTGCGCACGTGTATGTGTATAAACATATATCCCATGAATGCATCCACGCACACACGTTCACAAACTGAATTAAAAAAATTGTTTTGGTAGACCTTGTATATCTATTCAGAATTGTTTTATTGTAAAAATGGGGAACTGTCAAAAACACAGATGCTCCTATTTCACACAAGTAGTTATTTAAAGTAACAGTGTACCCACCACTTGAAGAAGTAGAGAGATAAAACAATGGGTGTGTGACCAATAATTAAAGATTGTCACATCAATGACACGTTCAGTGTGGTGGTTCTCTGTATCCATGGACCATGGCTAAAGTACATACATTTACCATAAATACTGAATCATGTTCATTTTTTAGAAAACACGTGTCAGTGTTTGATGTGACACACATGGTTCAGACTCACGTCTACGGAGCTGACCGCATCAAGTTTATCGAGAGCCTCACTGTGGGAGACATACAGGGTCTCCATGACAATCAGGCGATGCTCACAGTGTTCACGAATGACATGGGGGGGATACAAGATGACCTGATTGTCACCAAGACGCCACTCGACTACCTGTTCATTGTGTCTAATGCCGGTTGTGCAGAGAAAGACATTACCCACATGCAGGTTGGTCGTCTACAGTGACAGATCCAAAACATGGTCCCTGGAGACTATGGTCCTAACCATGGCCCATGTAAGGTCCCTGATGATAATGCTCCTATGTGAGGTCCCATATGACAATAGTCCTAAGCAAGGTCCCTGATAACAATGGTCCCAAGCAAGGTCCCATATGGTCCTAAGCAGTCAACATAGTAGAATGCCAGAGTAGGTATTTGGTACATAACATGACTTTGCAATAAAAACGATCCAACATTAAGCAAATTAAGATTTAACAAGATCACAATATCTTAAGTAAGCAAAGTCTCTGGTGACAATTGTCCTAAGCAATGTCCTGTAGGACAATGGTTGTAGGCTGTTAGAGATTACATTGGAATGAGTGAAGTAAGTAATATGTGTTATGTCCAGACGCAGGCTGCAGCTATGAGAGACCAGGGTCTGGACGTCAGAGTGGAGAGGAATGAGAATGGACTTATCGCCTTACAGGGTTAGTAAACATAGGCTGAAAGCATATACATGACCCTTGGTTTACTTGAAGACTGACACATGTATCAATTAAAGCAATCGTATTGGGTTTTCTGAAGTCATTTGGTAATGTTATATGCAGAGTGTGTAGCATTTCTGCTATTTCTGGATGTTTAATCTACTTTCCTGAGGTTTAATTTTATAAATGAAGAAGGTCAAGCCAGTAGATAGACATATTGTTAACCAACCGCCTTAGTTATGTAATTACAGCAACTCGGTTGCAGATGCGCTCAGTGAAGCGTGGTATTCTGTTGTTAGTGTTTCTAGGCAAGCAGGTGGTTTCACTGTAATCTTAGAGAGGGTGTTCCTCAATGCATAGTTTGAATTGTATATTACATTAGCCAATAGAAATGATGGAAACCTGTCATATGATGTAATTAGGTCTGCTTATATAAACGTTTGTTGTATGCATTTTGCCATCTGGGCGCTGGCGAAGGACTGGGACAGATCCAGGGTTGAACTAGACAGGTTGCCCTGCTGCCAAGAGAATGGCAAGGAAAGTCGTAAAGCGTGGTGGGAATCGTTAACGTGGGTTACGTTCCCAAGCTTTTGTGTGTGTGTAATATTCAGTGTCCAGAGTGACTAATCGATCGAACTTTGAAGAAACCATGCCGCCACGTCAGCAGTACTTTGAGACAACGTTCCAGTCGGCCCCAACGTATTTGCGTCGATGAGCGATAATCGCGACGCACTCACCCAGCACGGGCCATCCTCGAACAGCGGTCTCACAGCGATATCGTCAGAAAGCTTGACCGAATGCGACTCGTAGCGGCCGGCGGTAAACGTATTCTGCCAGGCGTCGTCATTCGCGCGAACCCGTTCATCCGACTTCTCGATCGTTTGCAACAAAACAAGACCTCTCTTTCGAATTCGTAGCGGCCGGCGGTAAGCGTCTACTGCCCGACTTCGTCTTTCAGTTGAACGTATTCAACTGACTTCGCAATCGTTTGCGACCGTGCGATCATTGAACGGACGCGACTCGAGAATTCGCGGCATACGACGGCAATCGTCAAGTACCCGGCATCATCACTCGTGCGCCCGAGATACACCGTTCTAATTGTGTTCCGAGCTCGGCGTGTTGACTTCAACAAACATTCGTATATATTCGAGATGGGACTAGCCCAGTATAAATGTTTATTTTCTGATTGAACGTATCTATTATTTGCTGTATTATGATTAGTAGTTATCTGTGGGTTTTGAAGTGAGGTATTATTACCCATGAAGTATTCACATATATATAAATATATGTGTGTGTTGTAACATATTACTGTAATGAGAGTCCGCGAGGACTAGCTTATACTGTGTATTTATATTATGGGAGTTATTCTTAGATAACACTTGGCGCTAGTCAAGACTTAGCCATCTAGTGTACGGAGACCTTGCTAATCCGTGACAGAGTGGCAACACCAGTATCAATGTCTACATGAATTAAATTTAAACCTTAGAATATTTCATTGAAAAGTAAATGAATAGTCAGTTTGCGTTTACATATTTTGTATACGGTAACAGTTGTTAACTTGTTAAGCATTTTCTGTGTTGTATGACTTATTTGTTGTTAACAGCAGCATTGTATTACAATGCATTTAAATTAATATTGGATTACTTCTAAGACAGTGATTATTGATAAACATTACCACAATGGGAGATTTTGTGTCTAAAATAATTGTAGCCATCTGGTCAGGAAGATATCTTAATAATCTGTGATATTTGATTGTGACATGTGTCATTGTGGGTCATATCACATTGTCAGTTTGACCTGCGAGTCATGCCACAGTGACATGCGAGTCATGCCACAGTGACCTACAAATGCCTGCAAGTCATATTACAGTGACCTTTGAATCATGTTACAATGACCCAAGAGTTCTCACATATCCAGGTCCTGAGATGTCCCGGGTGCTGCAGCCAGCCGTGAACTTTGACCTCAGCAGCCTCACTTTCATGCACAGTGTCATGGCAACAGTGTTTGGGGTGCCGGACTGTCGTATTTCCCGTTGTGGCTACACGGGGGAGGACGGAGTAGAGGTGGGCATTTCTTCCCCTTGGGAAAATTGTAATTTTTTTTAATGTAAACATGCATATTGTATTTGTAAGAACAGGTAAACAATGGTGATTGGTTGCTTGTAAACTGAAGATGTGATTTTATGATACAGTTCATGTGATCTGCTTAGTTTATTGTAGTTTCTATCGATATCTGTTGTGATCTTTTTTAAACATACTTTACACAGTTTGGTTTCAACAAATGTTTAAATTAAAATTGTCAGTATTAATAGAGAATTTTCACAATTTATATTTTGCACATATTGTTTCCACACAATACAGATTTGGACATCAAAGAACTGATTTGTGATGAGTGGAAGGTGGAGCTGTGACAGAAAGTAAACTTGTCTTTATTCTGTCAGATCTCAATACCAGCGGACAGAACCGTTGAAGTGGTCGAACGCCTGCTGGTCTCACCTGATTGCAGTGTCAAGCTGGCAGGTCTCGGTGCACGAGACAGTCTGCGATTGGAGGCGGGCTTATGTCTCTATGGCAACGACATTGATGAGAGAATTACCCCGGTTGAAGCTAGTCTGGCATGGACAATAGGTATGTTACATTGATACATTCTTGATTGCAAAGTTGACTCAATTTTAAAGTTGTATTACTCAAAAATAATGTTACCTAAAATATAGGTTTTAGGTAACAGGAATTGAAGTTTTGCTACAATTACACATGGATATTCTTATATCTGACCTTTCGCAAGGTATTTGGCTTTATGATTGCAAACAGTTAACCAGACGTGAATATGTTTCTTATATTTATGTACCATGCATGTTGACAACTTCATTATTGTTTTAGAATAATGATCACAATTTAAATTTCTGTTCATAAATTTAGATTTATGTCTTAAAACACAGACAACGTAGAGGCTTTTGGTACGTTGTTACAATCATACATATCATTTTATTTATTTAATATTAATAAATTATGATGGTTCTTAAAATACATGTTGCATAGTTAGGTGTTCAAAGTTAAAGTGAGATAGCTCAGAAGACTATACGTTTTAAAAATATATTAAAATAGTAAATTTACATACATGTTAAATTAATAGTTTTACTTGCATGTCATAAAATTATCATTTTATTATGTTTAGAATGCACCCTATCTCAATAAAATTCTTTCGTATGCTTTCATGAGGCCACTGGAGGCTTCGTGCAATATAACACATTTAAAATACAGTGGGAATAACTGAAATATTTCTTATTAATTTGAGGGAAGCGTCGTCGTGAAACTGCTGACTTTCCGGGAGCCAGCATTATTCTACAGCAGTTGAAAGACAAGCCACCTGTGAGAAGGGTTGGCTTCGTTTCAGCTGGACCCCCCGTCAGAAGTAGGTCATTGTGACAATGTATTATTATGTCAACATTTCATTATGTCAATATATCATTGTATCAATGTATCATTATGTCAACATATCATTATGACAACATAGGTCAATATATCATTATGACAATATATAATTATGTCAACATATGTTAACATTTCATTATGTCAACATATCATTATGTCAACATATCATATTGTATCAATGTGTGTTCATATCATGTTCATACATTTTTCTCATTCTTAGTTTCCATGCCAGCATTGATGCAAATTGGCAAATATTTACACGTACAATATATTATGATTATATTATATTGATAATATTTTATGATTATGGTTTACTGCTTTTTGGTATGCTGATACTTGTCTAATTATGTATTTAGAAATTAGCGCCTGATCTAGCAATCAAAGTTAAGTCCTTAATTGATTTAATACAATATGAACTCTTCACACCCTACAAATCTGAACAATAATGGATGTGGTTTGTTATGGATTAAATCATTATCATTAAGTGAACAATCATTTCACAAACTGTTTTTGATACCAGGTGATGTGCTAATCTTTGACGAAGGGGGAGCCACCAACATTGGCAGTGTAACAAGTGGCTGTCCGTCGCCCATTCTGAAAAAGAACATCTCGATGGGCTATGTGAGACGCGAACATGCGAAGGTCGGAACCAAGGTCAAGTTAGAAGTTAGGAAGAAAATGGTGGATGGAGTTGTCGTAAAGATGCCATTTGTCCCAGCTCAATATTACTCAGGAAAATAGTTCCAACAAATAGTTCCAGCCATGTTACCTGCCAATCTCATGTTTGATTCAGGAGATGGAATGTTTTCTGGTATATTTATAAGTGCTATAATTGCTTCATAAATAGCTGAAGCCAGCTGCGTTGGTTGATAAGGTGACGGATTATGGTTGTTTACAGAATCCTATGAAGTTATGCTATATGGGGTTTATGTAATTGATATATTCCTGATGAAACAAATGTGATTCATGAAATTGTTACTTGTATGATTGTCTTACAGTGTTATGGTTTGGGGGTTATAAATGTCACAACGTGAGCATAAACCAGTGACACAAGGTGTCTTATCAAGACAAATCTTGAAAAATGTGATTTTACTGTGATCTTGTTGATTTAGAATTAGAAACACATGCTGTGATTCATAATATCCTGTTATCTTGATTTGATTATTTGTAACCGAAATCTTCTTTGCATTAAGTACACTGTATTTAGATGTGCCAAACAGGGTCATATCCAAAGAGTGCAATGCTGTAGGTGTTTATGCAATGGTTGTTATGGCAACATGTCACATGATACATGTAACATGGTAAGTCACAAGATATATAGCTTTAATGTATCAAATATTGAAATAAATGGAATGCATCTTTATTCTTCAACCATCTGCTAGGTACTTATTGTCACCTTGCTTCATTAAATAGTGATATTTAGGCTTTAGCACAGTACTTAAAAACACTTTGCATTTGTAGTCATTACCAGTATTACCATTAATTATTTTATAAAGAATGAAAGTTGTAGTCATGTGTTACGTACTGTATATTGAGGTTATATTTTAGAGAAATAAAAAACAAAACCGTTGGTTCTGGTTTTTTTCAGTATTTAGACATTTATTTAGAAAGTTAAAATAAAAAAGTCTTAGAAATCAAATTTTGTTCAACCTAAACAATAGTGATAATGATGCACATTATTTGACCCTTGGGTTATTTTTGGTATAGCAACAATCTAAAAGTGCAACAGGCAATATTACACGGACAACAAGTTCTAAAATATCACTTTATTGTTAGCTTCTTTTCACACCATACATAATTATAAACACTTGTTTAATAACTACATTGCATAGATAGATTAAGACATGGTTATAAGTCCTCCTGGGTACTTTATAACAATCTAGCCATTTTTAGACAGATGCTGCTGCAAGAATATCATCACAACTAGTAACAGACTGCCAAATCTATGCTTAATTCTAACCCAAACATTTGGCACGGTTACAGTAAAAACCACCACTCAATAGTAAAATGTAATATCATGTTGAATGTAAATATATGGTCCATATCATAAATCTCTGTCTACTGTATAAGCAGTAAATTCTGTAAGCAGAGGTGTGCACATGCTTGGCTGTTTTTAAATATGTGTGCTTGCAACAGAAGCAACTTTCAGAAAAAATATTAATTGTTCATAAAACACATCACAGAAACAATAAGGTAGGTGGAAAAATTTTCTTGTACTAGTAAATATAATCATTGGCACTTCGAAAAGAAAGTAGATTTCCAAACCTAAGATGACCCCTGTAAACGTTAATAAGCTTAATACTGAACTTGATTGATTTGCTAGAGGAGTTACCTCTGCACTAACTGCTAATAACAACCGGTATATGAATGTTTTTGTTTAAAATGTGAACTTTTCACAGGTACAACAATCACATTGCAAACAATGTTTTATAAACTTGTGTAGAAGTGTACAGGAACTATTTGAATCTGGTGACTGGAATGTTATTTTGAGCAAGATAAAAAACATGCAACATATGATTATATTAATATCCAGTTAGCAACCATGATTAGTTAGAATGGAATATGCCAGCATCACGAAACAAGAGTAGTGATCTGATAAGTGAATCATCACAAGCAGCATAGAATTATAAAAACAGCTCGATAGATATGTGGAGACTAAACATCACAATAAAATAGGTAAATACTTATAATATATCTAAATAAAATACGTAAATGTCATCTCTAAATAAGCTAACACCTCAAATATAGCTTAATATCACTAGTATAGCTAAATTTCAGAATAAACAAGCAAAACATTGGCAAAAAGGATAGTAAGATTAGTATGTAAACAAGCTAAAGATATAATAAGATACCTATTAATAGTATAGCATAAACAAATCCAGATGTCAAATACAGATAAATGCAACTATATATATACAGTGTGTGTATATATATATATATATAACAACACACAGCTTTTTCCCAACACATTCATAACAACAATTAACAAATTGTTATACAGAAGTGACGAACAGTATTAGAAGTCTGACTGAAGCATTAACGGTACTACCCAAGGGTATCTACACCAGATGCTGCATCTATTGTGCAGTTTCTTCTGTAAGCATGGCTCAGTTCAGTTCCTTCAACATTATTATTATGCAGTTGACAATTTATATGTAATATTGAATATCTACAATTGACAAAGAGTATCTCCATTGACTACAACAGCTCGGCAGGAATACATCATTCCTCCAACGGACCACCAATGGAACAGAAGTGCCGTGTAATATTGCACAGGAAGTGGTGGATCTACCCCTTTCTGATGTATGGGTTTAAGATGAAGACCTGGCCTCACACTACAGTCACAAGGTAGGGTGGGAAGGTGGTTAGGCCAACACAGTTTTCACTTTTTTATATGTTTACTTAATTTCCATGCTTTCTATGGTGCATTTTACATGACATTTGGCTTGTCTGTATATTTGGAGTGAAAATGAGGAAATTAATTGTTTTAATCTTGAAATTCTGGGTTGGCGGTAGATTTTGACTGAAATATGGTTTGACAGTATATTTCGATTCAAAATGACTAAATTGTTTTAATCTTAAATTTGTGACATGGCATAGATTTTGACTCGAATTGACAAGAGGTACATCGGTAGATTCCATAAAATTTGAAGAAAATGCAGTACCAATTGTTATAGCACAAGTGGTTGTTTTGGCACCTCTGCATTTAATGCATCGTTCCACACACAAGGTAAATGAAGCTTCAAGTGATCATATTTCCAAAACGCATTAAGATGTCCTCGCAGGAGGTGGTAGATAACATCATGGTTCAGTAGGTAATAGATTCCTCCCCAACGACTTCACTGTGTGATAAGAACTGGGTCATGCTCTCGCGTGCAGCGATACCTTCGCCTTGCAAGCGCTTCAACATCGGGCGGTAGATGTCCTGGGTGAACGGCAGCAGTGTTCCCTTCGACTGGATCTCTCCTGCAACAAGACAGAGACATGCTGCTGTAGATAACGTCCTTTTTACACAAGGACTTGATTTATGACAAGTGTCGGTGCATGGCGATGCGGTTCATGGAACCTTATCAGTTGCAATTTGAGTTTTATCTGTGATATTATATATGACTTGTGGCCTGCTATGAAATTACTTGTCTGCAGACATCCCATTTTGGGGGATTTAAATCTGCATCTTTACTTGAAATTCCCTAAACAGCCGTAAAATATTTTGCAATGGTCTACAAGCCTACTGCGTTCCTATTCCAGTTGAGTGTCGCCATCTATTGGGCTATGAAATACGCTTGCATCAAATAAAATCTGACTGAGGAGCTTGTTGGTTTGGATGACAATCTCGATGAATAATTTTTAGTCCTTTGGCCGAAGGTCCAAGGGACTGTTGCCATCACTCTGCGTCCGCCGTTCGCCATTAGCTGCCTTATCTCAGAAACCGTTCAGCAACTTTTTCTCTAATTTTGCATAGACATCTTAGGGCACTGCCACTATGCACGAGAAATCTGTATTTGATTGAATCATTTTTAGGGCTCCCTAGGGCCTCCAAGGATCCCAAAACTTGTAAAAATGTAACATTTTGCCTATTTTTTCAAAACTGTTCAACAACCTTTTTTCTAATTTTGCATAGATGTATCTTAGGGTGCTGCCACTATATACAAGAAATCTGTATTTGACTGAATCATTCTAAGGGGCCCCCAAAGTGCAAAAGTTTTACATTATCTAGTGATGTGGTTTTGAGAAGGGCCCTTGAGACCACCCCCAACAGTAGATTTTGTTTAATGTGCCAGAAAGCCAGCAGCATGACTAAACTCTGCAGCCTAGTGCTCACACGTGACCCCTGTTAGACTGAACAGTTGCCTAAAACTTCTAAACTGTATCTTCAAAACTATTGATTTTCTATAATTGCAAGTTGTGTTTATTTTGATGTTCATTTAATTATTATAAAATGGTGTGACTGTGGTGTCTATTGGTCAAAGATGTATTGTCTGTAGAAACCTGTAGGTGACAAACATAGAAAATTAATATTCTGTCACCTGTAGGTGACAAACATAGAAAATTAATATTCTGGACAACTATAGAGTGAAATATCCTACACTTTATTGATATCAAATGCATTCTACTGTTCTGTTTACGCTTGCCATGCCTTGTGTAGACATGGTACTGTGTAAATCAATTGTATCAATATAGACTAATAATTACAGATTCACATTATAGTTGACACCTGAAACAACCAAATGTCAACCAGCAGAAGAGTTGACATAGTTCTGCTATACACTATATATGTAAATTTCACCAGCTGCCATGTCAAGTCCGTTATAATTGTGACTAACAGTGTTCAAAATGATTCAGGTAATTAGCAAATAACAAAGGACACAAGTTTTCTCCTTGCCATATAGTCACATCACATGAGAAGAAGGCTGACACAGTCTGGCCCTGATTTATACATGATTTAGCATTTTTGTATATGTTGTATACAACTTTCAACACAATACCATTAATACCGCATGAAATTATTTTAGACCACAGTGAGGACCGGTCTACTAAATCAAATGCTTTCTTATAATCGATGAAGGCACAATAAAGCCTTTTGCATCGAGACAAATACAATTCACCCAATACCCCTATCTGAACACTGCCTGTTCTTCACCTGTTACATTCGCTTTGTTTAGGTATGTGGTCAGTCTGGTGTTCTGAACAATCACTAAGGATTAATGAACACTTGTGCAGAATGTCACCCACTTGGGATGTTTAACTGATCTATTCAGCAATGAGGACACTGCTTAGGCCTCACTCTGGACACTGTCACTCACAGTGTTGTGTATTGTCTTAGTTGGTGCATTGAGCTAATCTACTTGACCATGAATCAGTGGTGGCTTTGGTTGTGTATTACACCCAGCTGTGGAGCTAAGATTCTCTGCCTGCTATTATTTGATGGAAACTGTGACTAATGTGTAATTGGTCACTGACAGTAGCTTGTGTCAACAGTCAGCATTAAGCCACTAGACCCCTGTTAAACTGAACAGTTGCCTGTAGGTTTTAAACTGTGTCAAACAATGAGTCTACCTTTTGCTCTTAAATAATCTGTCTTAGTTTTTCACATGAAGACATAATCTGGCATAACTTGATAAGTCTTTGTAGCAGCACATTTGTACTTTCAGTGTATCATTGCAACATAACATACATATTACATACTGTGTGCCACATTTGAATGTTGTGCATGTAATATTTCCATGCAATCCATTTGCATATATAATGTAAAACTTCAACAGCCGTTTTCTTCATTTTCACTTTTTGACCCCTACCATGTTCAATGCTCCATAACTTTGCAAATTTTTGTAGCAGTCATATTTTTTGAAACCGTGTAAAGCACCCTACCAAACCTTTACAAGGATGTAAGAAAACAATGTTAAAATTTTTCCGACTTATCACTCATTTGGTCAGCCGGGGTCACATATAGACGTATTAGTCCAAAGGACTTCAGGGCCACTTGGCCCATTTTTTAAATATAAAATAAACATAATATTGGTTAGTGTGTTGCAAAAGGTGCTTGAGCAAACTACGATCCTTTTATTTTGAACAACAATTTGTCGATTCTTGTATATTTGATGTTTCTTTCCATGACAACTCTCACCCTCCTGTATGTATTTTCATCAATACAGTGTGGTGCATTGCATAGCTCATTCATTCAGCTTTCAGGAAATAAATGGATTTTTTGCATCTATCTCTTATTACTGAGATGTTCTTAAGCAATTGACTTAATGCATGTTGACTGAATATTAAATCTACATAAAGTAGATGTATTCCTTGAGCAAAATATACTAATAAAAACAGCCTGTAGTGGTTATATTAAAATGTAAGACCTTCATTTTTGAGTAGAGTAGAATACATTTGTCATGAGAAAATACAGCAATGAAGACTTACTCTCGAGAATCATTTTGGCTGCAATGCCTGTTGGGAAGCCGACGGTAGCTGTCATGGCCGAGTACTTGTCGGGATTGCCGTAGACGATGAGATCAATGTGCCGGGTCTCACTGCTCTGATTCGGCCAATCAATGCCCACGTCGTGTCTCATGATGATCATGTCTCGCTCTCCCGGCGCTGATTACACAAGGTCAAGGTCAAATATACTATTTCAACACTTATATGTACAGTAATAATGATACTAACTTTATTTGAACACTCTTATCCAGAGTTAGACTCTGCAGAAAATTGTGTAATTGACTGCTAAAGTGTTAACATTAAATGTTGTTAGTGTTATTATGTACTGAAAACTATAGATGTTACGACATTAAAAAAATATTTTTATTGAATACAATAAAACTTGTGAAAAGAGAAACAAACCAGGGATTTATAGTTAATTATGCATGAGACTTTTGAGGTGGTATTTGACAATTTTGTGAACAGTGCATTGGCATGTGCTGACACAACATATATTGGTGCAAGGCACATGGGTACAACTGACCAAACAATTTGTTTCATGAGTCAGACTGACCTGAACATAACAAATACTGCATTACATAACTGAACAACTGGAAAAGATTATTCTGATCATCAAATCATATTATGTACGTAGACAGGTGGATAATTAACACATAAAATAGAAGCAAAATTATGTTTTCTCCAACTGACCGTAGACAAGTTTCTGTGCGAGATGGACAGAGAGAGAGTCCAGCAGTGACCCCTTCTTGTCTATCAGTGTGTCACTCAACAGGCCCAGGCTGCAAACATATCAGAAACTGTCAAGTTACTTAGTTTAGCAGCAATGGAAACTTGCGACAATACATTCGTCTATTACTTCAGTGACTTTCTACAAGCACAAGTAAGTTCTCATTAAACAGACACGTCACCTCATTACCCAGTAGATGGTTAAGATGATACGTCACCTCTTGATCGCTGCAAGACACATTTACTGCAACGTACATTTATTGCTTGATACACTTTTTGTGTCATACACTTATTACCTGATATACTTGCCTCGATACACTTACTCCTCAATATACTTATACCACAATATTTATTCCATGGTACACTTAATTACTCTTCAAAATGTTACATATTCCTAATAATACACTTACTCCACGATACATTCATGCCATGATAAATGTACTCCATGATACAGTTACTGCACGATACATTCACGCCATGATAAATGTACTCCACGATACATTCACGCCATGATAAATGTACTCCACGTGACACTTACTCCATGATACACTGTAGACGGATGTCATCTTTCCCTACTCTGTCATGAATGAGATCTTTGAGCGAGTGGAGCCAAATGTCTTTCTTCTGTCCCAGCAACTCACACATCAACTCCCGCTACAACACATCAACTCCCGCTACAACACATCAACTCCTGCTACAACACATCAACTCCTGCTACAACATATCAACTTCAGGTACAATACATCAACTCCTGCTACAACACATCAACTCTTGCTACAACACATCAACTCCCGCTACAACACATCAACTCCCGCTACAATACATCAACTCTTGCTACAACACATTAACTTCTGATACAACACATCAACTCCTGCTACAACACATCAACTCCCACTACAACACATTAACTCCCGCTACAACACATCAACTCCCGCTACAACACATCAATTCCAGCTACAACACATCAACTCTTGCTACAACACGTTAACTTTTCATACAACACATCAACTCCTGCTACACCACATCAACTCCTGCTACAACACATTTAACTCCCACTACAACACATTAACTCCCGCTACAACACATCAACTCCCGCTACAACACATCAATTCCAACTACAACACATCAACACCTGCTATAACACATTAACTCAAGCTACAACACATCAAATTATGCTAAAATACATCAAATCATGCTACAACACATCAACTCCCGCTACAACACATCAACTCATGCTAGAACACATCAACTCCCACTACAACACATCAGCTCATGCTACAACACACCAACTCATGCTACAACACACCAACTCATGCTACAACACACCAACTCCCGTTACAACACATCAACACACTACAACACATAAACTAATGCTACAACACATCAACTCATGCTAGAACACATCAACTCCCACTACAACACATCAGCTCATGTTACAACACACCAACTCCCGCTACAACACATCAACACACTACAACACATAAACTAATGCTACAATACATCAACTCCGCTACAACATATCAACACACATTTTTATATGAATCGTAGTTCACCCTGCTGTTTAAAAAAAGTACTGCGCCCCTTACCCAGGTGATGTCAGGGCCCCCAGGGTGAAGCAAGGGGTGGGGTGAAAGGTCAATCAACCCCATCATCAGTAGCCCTGTGGCAGCCTGCTTGAAGCCATGGTAGCGGATGGTGCCACGTAGGATGGTATGTGCCGTCTCAATGCCATACAGGTTCGCATACTGGGTGGAGTCACGGTTTGGGTAGCCCTCTAGGTGGAAGCCGGGCAGGAAGTCTAGTTCTCGCGTTGACTCGAGTAGGCCTCCGTTGCCTGGCACCTCTATCACCTGGGGGAGGGGGCAATGGAGGTAAACGGGTGAACATACTGTGAAAATATAATTACTGAAACATTAGCTCCCTAAATCATTCCTGTGACTGTTTTGCCATGCGCCAAAACAACCATGTATCTATGCGGATTCTATGTCCATAATACATGCCAGATTGCATTCTAAATTATTCAGATATGAGAATGACTGAATTGTGTGTTCTGAGGCTAACATTGTTTTTAAATATCAGTATGTATCACTGTTGGTATGATTCTTTTTTTATTAAGCCTGTTAAACATTGTCCACAGGTATTACTAATTATTGATGGATGTTTGAGAATGTGCCGAATTGCACAATATTCATAAACAAATAACTCAAATTACATTAAGATCTCTATGGTTATTTTAATTTTGGGTGGTTAACTTAATGTTATAATATATTTATATATCACCGATACTACGTTGCATGATTTTATGATAAAAATGATCAAATCTGGTGAAATTAGTCAATTCTCACTATACCTTGAATTGTATGATAATTATACAAATTTAATTTGTTAGTACAAGATAAAATATTTTCAAGTATGACTTTACAGCGTCAACATGCTAGAGGCGCGATGTAGCAGTGAGTTCCAGACCTTGTTCTCCTGCAGGTACTTGGCACTGTTGAGCAGTGTAAGTAGAACACCGCGGGGACTCCAACTGAAAGCACACAGAGAACAGACTCTCTCAGTCTACATCAACATCTAATGTCTCTGGTCAGTCTACATCAACATCTAATGTTTCTGGTCAGTCTACATCAACATCTAATGTCTCTGGTCAGTCTACATCAACATCTAATGTCTTTGGTCAGTCTACATCAACATCTAATGTATCTGGGCAGTGCACATAAACATCTAATGTTTCTGGTCAGTCTACATCAACATCTAATATCTCTGGTCAGTGCACATCAACAGCTAATGTCTCTGGTCTGTCTACATCAACATGTAATGTCTCTGGTCAGTCTACATCAACATCTATTGTCTCTGGTCAGTGCACATAAACATCTAATGTCTCTGGTCTGTCTACATCAACATGTAATGTCTCTGGTCAGTCTACATCAACATCTATTGTCTCTGGTCAGTGCACAAAAACATCTAATGTCTCTGGTCTGTCTACATCAACATGTAATGTCTCTGATCAATCTGCATCAACATCTAATGTCTCTGGTCAGTGTACACCAACATCTAATGTCTCTGGTCAGTCTACACCAACATCTAATGTCTCTGGTCAGTCTACATCAACATCTATTGCCTCTGGTCAGTGCACATCAACATCTAATGTCTCTGGTCTGTCTACATCAACATATAATCTCTCTGGTCAGTCTACATCAACATCTATTGTCTCTGGTCAGTGCACATAAACATCTAATGTCTCTGGTCTGTCTACATCAACATGTAATGTCTCTGGTCAGTCTGCATCAACATCTAATGTCTCTAGTCAGTGCACATCAACATCTAATGTCTCTGGTCTGTCTACATCAACATGTAATGTCTCTGGTCAGTCTGCATCAACATCTAATGTTTCTGGTCAGTGCACATCAACATATAATGTCTCTTGTCAGTGCACATCAACATGTAATGTCTCTGGTCTGTCTACATCAACATGTAATGTCTCTGGTCAGTGTACATCAACATATAATGTCTCTGGTCAGTCTACACCAACATCTAATGTATCTGGTCAGTCTACATCAACATATAATATCTCTTTCAGTCTACATCAACATCTAATATCTCTGGTTAGTCTACATCAACATCTAATGTCTCTGGTCAGTCTAATAAATATATAACTCATTAAAGTAATAAAATAAAAAGGTAAGTTCTTATATAGCGAAGTATCCAGTCTTCAGGACTGCTCAAGGCACGCAACACTTTCTTCCCTGGCAGACCTGTTTAATGGAGCACCATCTCGACTTCTCTGGGAAGCATAGTATTCAAACCCTGGTTCTCTTGATTGTGAGTCAAATGCTCTAGCCACTGCACCACTGCACTTAACATGTATCATCTTTCCTAGAGAATTCTTACATGCCTCAGTCCAGTATAACCCTTTCTCTCATATCTGAGCAGCGGCCATCTTGTTTGATGATTATAATTTCAGTCAACCTGAGCATAATGGCACCAAACATGTCTTAATGTTTGTTAGCAATTCAGAGAACTTTATGATAAATTAAAATCACGGAATCAAACATTGCATAAAAAGACTAACATTTGCAGAATCAAAAGTAAAATGCCTGGACTTGACTGAAAAGATACTACTAACCTGAACTTGTATCTGAGAGGGTTGGCAGAGTGCTCTGGAGCAGGCAGTCCCCCGCACCACGACACAAATGATGTAATCTGCACAGAATGAAAAGATACATAAAACAAACAATTTTTTTAATGTCAGTGTAGTAATTAGTAACTTGTGGTAGTGGGAATAAAATAAGTCAAATTACTACTTTTTATTTTATGTCTTTCAACAATATTTTGAGACCCTTCTTTCACAATAACGGAATATCTCACAACAACATCAGGCCAAATTACTTTCATCTGGCCTCAGCCCCCCACACACCACCCCCCAGATGAAAGTTTGTAAAGATTTATATGACAGACCTGCCTACCCCAAAAACTTCCTGTCAGTAATCCATCTTCCCATTTACACTGATTTTCAGGAATATAGGCCTGCTGTCAGTAAGTCAATTGTCTCTAATAAACTATGAGCTGTTTTGAAGCGTTCATTTAACAAGGTAAGGTAGATGTTCATAACCAGTCATTGGTGGAAATCAAAGGTGAACAAACGTAACTGTAATGCAAATGCATCAATACACATTGTAATTCTGATTTCATGTAAATTTCAAAAACAGCATGCCGACTACAAAAACATGACAAATTATAACAATGCGTCACTGTCTATTTGTGGTGTCATTAGGATTAACATTAGCAGCCGGAATACATAGGGCCAGGCTATAGACTACACAGTATAGTAGCTTGACTAGATCAAAGTCTCAATTTGGGATGTAAAAGAACCACTGAGGATGACAAGCACCCTGGCAGTGACCACCCTCAGTGCCAGCATAGAAAGGTCGGCTTGGCAATAATGTTCTGAAAAAGGCTGACTAGTTGTATGAGACCTTACAAGATCATAACATTGTAACCACAATATATACAGACTAGTCAGTTACTAGAACGTTGCCGAGTGCTGGAAACAACTAGAACTAGAAAGTCAAAGACAAACACAAAGTCGTGCCGGGGGACGGCAAAACCATTACGTTGCGCTAGTCGTCGACCGACATCATCTAGTCTACTCAACTCTAGTATATACACCTATCCCTATAAGTGATAGACTAGACTCAACAAATACACTAACTTAGTCTTAGTACAGTCAGTTGGCCTGACACTACAACGCAATCAGTACCTGTAATTATCCCGGCCACCATATCATGTGAAATAGGAAAATATATTTCGCGTATACGGCAGTATGTAAAGCCGACCCCCTTCAATCTCCGCCATCATTTCGTGCCGCGTGAGTCATGAATTCTTCTTGTTTGAGCGCCATGATCGCGGATATGCGAATTTATTGTAACCATGTTTCCTATTGGTCAGATTACAACCAGAAGCAGCAAATGAAAAACGATGCCATAACAAGCAGTGTATATATGCTGCCACTGGTTGAATAATGTGAAGTTAAATTTGAGGAGCATGGAAATGATTGACGACGAAATAATCCGTAATATTTTCATCCCTCTCTGTAATACCGTAATTTGAGGTGTATTTCCGGAATGATTCCGGATAATCCGGAATGGTAGGCAGGTCTAATATGATGATATCACCACATAGTGTCAGCACGAAGCATAAAATGTCAATGTCCAATACCAGATGAAACTGCCTCAGATCCCCCAAACAAAAGTACCCCTGGTAGGTTTGATATAGAACATCAACATTCTTATACGATCCCCAAGAGATGAGATGACAGACTGACGATGACATGTCACCTTGCCGCCATGTTCTTTGACATCATCGAAGCACTCCATGGCGAGCATGTGGTCAATGCCAGGGTCAACACCAACCTCGTTCATGATGGTGATGCCAGCTTCAACCGCCCTGACAACATACGTCACCACCATGTTAGACACGTCATCATTCACAGACACCAAAGTTATTATTTAATACAATTTGACACAAGACAAACATCAACATTTGATGACATAAAATAGACATGTCAATAGTCAATCATTTCAAATAGATGTGTCACCTCTCAGTGATACAAAAATAGACTTGTCAACAATCAATGACACAAAAAGACATGTCAACAATCAACGACGCAAACACATGTCATTAACCAGTGACATAAACCATATAATTATATCAACAATCAATGACACAAAAACATGTCAACAAACAATGACACAAAACAGACATGTCATCAATCGATGACACTAAAAGACATGTCAACAAAAAGGCATGTCACCAGTCAATGACACAAAAAGATATGTCACCAATCAGTCACACCAAACAGACATGTCAACTAATTGAAAACTATACATGACCAGTGAATGATCGAGTCTGTCACCTACGCGTCGTGCAGCTCATACATGGCTGGTGAGCGGTAACTCGCTGTCACCATGTCACACTTGTGGCGGATGCACAGTTTCGCAACCTCAGGGTGCAGTGAATACGGCACCAGACTGAAACAGTGCAAAAACAAATATTTCAAATTCTTCTAAATCATGTCATCAACAAGCTGTTAAAGGTTAGTTCTTATACAGCGCATCATTCTGTCTGCTCAAAAAGCTTTACACTTTACTCCCTCGCAGACCTGTTCAATCGAACACCATCTCGACTTCTCTGGAAAGCATTCAGCCACACTGCAATTACTGTGTGAAGAACATACATAAATAAACATCCACCACTGTCTATAGCCAGGTACTCATTCATACAGTTAAGTGAACTGGAGCAATGTGGAGTATGCGAATTTGCCCAATGTTTGAAACAGCTCCAATGGAATTCAAACCCAGTCTCTTGCTTGAGAGGTTGATGCTTTATTCAAATTAGCTGAGAATAACACTAAATGCTTTAGTATCTTATGCACTAATATACAATCGATATATGCAAAATTGAATGATTTAGAGGCTTTTGTAGAAGAACTAAGCTGTAGTAATTTTTAATTTAGTGTTATATGTTTACAAGAAACATGGAAGGCAGAAGCAGACGACTTGTCCTATTTTCTTTACATGCCTACACTTGTTTAGCACAGGGCAAACACTGTAGTGACAAAGGAGGGCTAATAATATATGTTGACAACAAATATAGATGGGAAGTCAAATTAAATATTAACATGTATGAAAACTGGGAAGGATTAGTAGTCCAAATAAATGGTGGCAGCCAATCTAGGAGTATAACTATAAGAAACATATATAGACCTCCAAGATCAAATAATGACAAAATAAATGATTTATAAACGAATTCTCATCGGCTATTTCGGCATTAAAAAATAATTGTAACACTAATCTTATTATCGCATGGGATTTTAATATAAATTTGCTGAAATTAAATGAAAATGATATATATAGTTTTTAAAATAAGGCAAGTTACCTTTCCGAGTCCTATGTTACTCTGAACGAAGCTTTTGACGTCTTCAGCGTTGGTCTGCGCCACTCTTTGTCGTCATGTGTCTATGTTGCTAACTGTCACATGACAATACTTCCAGGAAGATCGCAGGAAGGTTCCGGAATCTCTGTTGATTTCTGGTCGCCTCTCTCTGATCTCAATCATCTTGCTCATTTTTCTTCTCCAGAAGCTGTTTTCTCTGGCGAGCACCTTTGTGTCTTTGGTCGATATGTTGTGGCCCTCATTCAATCTGTGTTCACCTACTGCTGTGAGTGGGCCCCTGGTGTTTCTGTGTTCTTTGATTTGGGCTCCTAGTGTTCTGCTGGTTTTGCCTACATAGGCCTGATGACAGTCCAGAAATCCTATCTCATATATTACACCAGACATGTTGTTCTTGGGGGTTTTGTCATTGGGGTTCACGACAATGGATCTTATGGTGTTGTGTGTGGGGTAATATACGAGATAGGATGTCCGGACTGTCATCAGACCTATGTAGGCGAAACCAACAGAACACTAGGAGCCTGACTCAAAGAACACAGAAACACCAGGGGCCCACTCACAGCAGTAGGTGAACACAAAGTGAATGAAGGCCACAACATCTCGGCCAAAGATGCAAAGGTGCTTGCCAGAGAAAACAACTTCTGGAGAAAGAAAATGAGTGAGGCGATTGAGATCAGAGAGATGCGACCAGAAATCAACAGAGATTTCGGTTACAACATTCCCGCGATCTTCCTGGAAGTATTGTCATGTGACAATTACCAACACAGTCACATGATGACCGAGAGTGGCACAGACCAACACTGATGAAGATGTCGTGAAGACATCGAAAGCTCCATTCAGAGCAACATAGGACTCGGAAAGGTAACTTGCCATATTTTTTAAACTATGAATGTAAACGGAAGCAATTTACATGCTAAGATAGAAATAGTAATTTTGTTGATACCTTAATATCACACAGTCTTTACCCTCAGATTACTCTTCCTACTATGTTCACTAGAACAAATGGCACTTTAAAAGATAATTGTTTCTGTAAATGAAATAAATTTATATTAGATAGTAGTGCGGGTATCCTAACCAAATATTTCTCTGACCATCAACCGTATTTCGTGATTATTGACATTTTACTCAATCCAGAACATTCTCCGAGATTTGTAAAAATAAACACATCAAATGAAGAAGCTATGTACAAGGTTAAACATGAAATAAATTCAGATGCAATTTACAATAAACTAAATAGAAATCTGAATGCCAATACAAATCATAATTACAAGATAATATACAAAGAAATTTCATGGGCAACAAAAAAGCATATGCCAACCAAATTAGTTAAATTTAATAAATAAATACATACATAAAAAATCAACATGGAATACTCAAGAATTTCTGAAATCAATTTGGTATCAAGACAATCTATATAAACAATTAAAATTAACAAACCAAAATTCACTAAATTACAAAACTATTAACATTAATCTCAAAACGTATAATACAATGTTAGAGAAAAACATTTGTGAAGCAAAACAAATGTATTTGAACACAGTTTTAATCTATTCAGAAATTATATAAGAAACGCTTGGAAAACTATTAATGAATTTCTCTCTTACACAGCATAAATTACCACTTTTTTAATGATAACCGTATCAAACTAACAGATAAAAAATATATTGCAAACAAATTTAATAAATATTTTACAAATATAGGTTACTCTATAGCAAAAGATATTAAATATGCAGGTAACAAAACCTAGTTCTTTTCTATAAAAAAATTATACTTTTACTTTTGAAAATGTAGATGAAGATACTGTAAAGTTATAAAAAAATCTTCCCATTAAAAATAGCTATTGATATGATGGTATATCTTCAACATTGTAAAAAATAATTGAACCAGTTATTCTTAAATCATTAGTGATTCTAATAAACCAAGTATTGCATACCGGAATGTTCCCTGACAATTAAACCAAAAATTGTTAGTTATTCCAATATTTAAAAAATGGGCCAAGTGGCCCTGAAGTCCTATGGACTAATACGTCTATATGTGACCCCGGCTGACCAAATGAGTGATAAGTTGAAAAAATGTTAACATTGTTTTCTTACATCCTTGTAAAGGTTTGGTAGGGTGCTTTTACATGGTTTCAAAAATTATGACTGCTACAAAAATTGGCAAAGTTATGGAGCATTGAACATGGTAGGGGTCAAAAAGTTAAAATGAAGAAAACAGCTGTTGAAGTTTTACATTACATATGCAAATGGATTGCATGGAAATATTACATGCATGACATTCAAATGTGGCACACAGTATGTATGTTATGTTGCAATGATACACTGGCAGTACAAATGTGCTGCTACAAAGACTTATCAAGTTATGCCAGATTATGTCTTCATGTGAAAAATGAATGATGGCAATAGTCCCTTGGACCTTCGGCCAAAGGACTAAAAAGACAACCCATCATTATTTGAAAATGATAGGCCTATCTCTTTTCTTCCTTCTATATCAAAAGTACTTGAGAAAATAATGTTTACACAATTATCATCATATTTTAACAACTTAAGCTAATTGATAGAATAGTAACTCAAATGGATACAAATGATGTACCTATTAGTATATTTCATGACTTGTCTAAGGCATTTGACAACACTGATCACAATATTCCACTAAATAAATTAAAATACTATGGCCTAAAAGGTTCAACACAACAATTATTTAAAAGTTATTTACATAATAGAAAACAATATATTGAAATACAAGATATGAAGTCGGACATTTTATCAGTAACCATTGGCGTTCCCCAAGGCCTAATACTCGGACCACTATTGTTTGTTATATATATTAACGATTTCTCACAAGCCAGTCATAAGTTCGATTTAATTATGTATGAAGATGACACAACACTATTTAGTACTTTAAGCTCTTTTAGTGACAACCCCAAAAATAAAAACATACAATCCTCAATAAATGAAGAACTCTCAAGTTATTGAATGGCTAAATTTTTATAAATTATCGTTGAATAAAAACAAATCAAAATATATGATTTTCCATATGCCAAATAAATGCACACAGAGACTGTTACACTTAAAACGGATGATATAAATATTGAAAAAGTAGACAAATTTAACTTCTTAGGGTTGACTTTGAACTCAAACTTAAATTGGAAAAAACACACTGAAAAAGTATCAAATAAATGTTTCAAAATAATCGACATATTGAATAGATTAAAGTATGTACTACCTGTGCAAATAAAAGTTCTGTTATATAACTCGTTACTATTTTCTCACACTAATTATTGCATTATGGCAAGGAGTTATCAGGGAAACAGAATTATGAAAATCCGAAAGAAAGCAATGCGAATAATAACAATAAGCAAATATAACTCGCATACTGAACCACTTTAAAAAAAACTAAACCTGTTAAAAGTTGAAGACATCTTAAAGCTACAAGAACTAACATTTTACTTCAGATATATTCACAAAGATCTACCGGATTATTTATTAAAATGGCAAATTGTCCCAAATGATAACATACACAAATAAAACACAAAACAATAAAACACAAAACATATATACTTTCAGAACTAAGCACGAGTTTGCAACGAAACATTTGAAACACAACTTGTCACACGCTGTAAATAACACTCCCGATTAAATTAAAGATAAGATATACACTCACACCATGCAAGGTTTTTCAATAAATGTGAACAATTATTTCTTACAAAAGTATGATTATATGTGCACACTATCAAACTGTAATTAGATGTCAGCAAAACATATAATAAATGAAGTAATGAGAATGTGTAATCGATTACAATGACACTAGCGTAAGTGTGTATACATGCGTACATGTACACGTACATGCAAAACAAAAAAACAATACACTCGTATATGCACGAACACACACACGCACACATGAGATGGACTTTGTTGTTGATTAAAAGGACCTATGTTATTATTAACGTAAATGGGGTGGCTCCTATGATAGCGACATTTTGTCTTAATAGGAGTCACGGACCCCGTCTAGTATGTATTATATTTAAAATATACTAATTATTTTTGTTCAACAAATTACTGAATTACATACAAATGATGCATCATGTGTATAAGTTTATTTGGGTTTGTATATGTTTTATTGTATTTAAACAATGAAGGATGACATTTTATTAACTTTTTTATAAACTTCTTCATTCGTTCATTAACCACTATGTCACCCCGCTCCACTTACAAGTCAATCTCAACAAAATTAGGTTTTACATTCAAACTTACAAGCTATGAAATTCTGTAGCAAACAACAAACATCATCTTGACAAATTCATCAACATTGTGTTCAAAATATGAAAATTAAATATGAAATTCGTGTACAGTGGCTGTTGGTTTATTGCACTCACCTGATGACAAGGTCGTGACCTTTGATGAGTTTCTCAAGCTCCTCCATATTGCGACCAATATCAAGTACAACTGGGGTCGTATTAGGGAAACTCTTTGCTAGTTTGTCGACTTCTGTTTTTACTTGTGCAGCTGAAATATGTTTGATTCCAGTGTATGAAGGAAAGCTCAGCTACGCGACATGAAATTGCTTCAGTAGCATTATAATTTTAGATTTCGAAAGTTCATTTCTACCAGATATCCTAAATGTATTATTCGAAGAAATCCAACAATTATTCCTAAGTTGCAAAGAATACTTTAAATAAAAAAATTTAAAATGGGGATAATACAAAATATTAACTCAGTAGAATAAACAATCAGTTGACAATATTGCTATTTATTTTAAATTGACCAGTTTAAAGATATTTATGTAACCTTTTACACAAACCAGAAATATAACAAGCTCATGAATCAAGTGCAGGTTGTTTTGTTAACATTAAAATCTATTAATATATGACTTGAAGATGACTCTACATCGTTTGACCTCAAAATCGTCTCAACATTCTTTTTTGGACTTCGAACTACAAATCAAATAAACCTACCGACAGTTACAGCGATCTTGTTGTCACGAGTCAAATAATCGACAACAGGTGGTGACACAAATCCCGCTCCAAGGAGAAGGACTTTTTTCTTGGCCTCTTGAGCTGCCATTCTCACTGCCCTCGACTCCCTGGCATCACAATGACATCACATCCAGCATCACAATGACATCATATCCAGCAGACACAATGACATCACATCCAGCATCACAAGAAAGACATCACATCTGGCATCACAACAACATCACATTCAGCATCACAATGACATCACATCCAGCATCACAATGGTGTCACATCCAGCATCACAACAAAGACACCACATCCAGCATCACACCAAAGACATCACATCCAGCATCACAATGACATCACATTCAGCATCACAATAAAGACACCACAGCCAGCATCACCACGACATCACATTCATCATTACCACGACATCACATTCAGCATCACCACGACATCACATTCAGCATCACCACGACATCACATTCAGCATCACAACAAAGACACCACAGCCAGCATCACAATGACATCACATCCAGCATCACAACAAAGACACCACATCCAGCATCACACCAAAGACATCACATCCAGCATCACAATGACATCACATTCAGCATCACAATAAAGACACCACAGCCAGCATCACCACGACATCACTTTCATCATTACCACGACATCACATTCAGCATCACCACGACATCACATTCAGCATCACCACGACATCACATTCAGCATCACAACAAAGACACCACAGCCAGCATCACAATGACATCACATCCAGCATCACACCAAAGACATCACATCCAGCATCACAATGACATCACATTCAGCATCACAACAAAGACACCACAGCCAGCATCACATTCAACATCACAACAAAGACACCACAGCCAGCATCACCACGACATCACATTCAGCATCACCACGACATCACATTCAGCATCACAACAAAGACACCACATCCAGCATCACAATGACATCACATTCAGCATCACAACAAAGACACCACATCCAGCATCACAATGACATCACATTCAGCATCACACCAAAGACACCACATCCAGCATCACAATGACATCACATTCAGCATCACACCAAAGACACCACATCCAGCATCACAATGACATCACATCCAGCATCACACCAAAGACACCACATCCAGCATCACAATGACATCACATCCAGCATCACACCAAAGACACCACGTCCAGCATCACAATGACATCACATTCAGCATCACAACAAAGACACCATATCCAGCATCACAATGACATCACATTCAGCATCACACCAAAGACACCACATCCAGCATCACAATGACATCACATCCAGCATCACACCAGACACCAAATCCAGCATCACAATGACATAACATCCAGCATCACCACAACATCACATTCAGCATCACAACAAAGACACCACATCCAGCATCACAATGACATCACATTCAGCATCACATCCAGCATCACAATGACATCACATCCAGCATCACAACAAAGACATCACATCCAGCATCACAATGACATCACATTCAGCATCACAACAAAGACATCACATCCAGCATCACAATGACATCACATTCAGCATCACAACAAAGACATCACATCCAGCATCACAACAAAGACATCACATCCAGCATCACAATGACATCACATCCAGCATCACAACAAAGACACATCCAGCATCACAATGACATCACATCCAGCATCACAATGACATCACATTCAGCATCACACCAGACATCAAATCCAGCATCACAATGACATCACATTCAGCATCACAACAAATACATCACATCCAGCATCACAGTGACATCACATTCAGCATCACACCAAAGACATCCCATCCAGCATCACAATGACATCACATTCAGCATCACAACAAAGACACCACAGCCAGCATCACAATGACATCACATCCAGCATCACAACAAAGACATCACTTCCAGCATCACAATGACATCACATTCAGCATCACAACAAAGACATCACATCCAGCATCACAATGACATAACATTCAGCATCACACCAAAGACATCACATCCAGCATCACAATGACATCACATCCAGCATCACAACAAAGACATCACAATGACATCACATTCAGCATCACAACAAAGACATCACATCCAGCATCACAGTGACATCACATTCAGCATCACAACAAAGACACCACATCCAGCATCACAATGACATCACATTCAGCATCACACCAAAGACATCACATCCAGCATCACAAAGACACCACATCCAGCATCACAATGACATCACATCCAGCATCACAACAAAGACATCACATCCAGCATCACAACAAAGACATCACATCCAGCATCACAATGACATCACATTCAGCATCACAACAAAGACACCACATCCAGCATCACAATGACATCACATCCAGCATCACAATGACATCACATTCAGCATCACAACAAAGACATCACATCCAGCATCACAATGACATCACATTCAGCATCACACCAAAGACATCACATCCAGCATCACAAAGACATCACATCCAGCATCACAATGACATCACATTCAGCATCACAACAAAGACATCACATCCAGCATCACAATGACATCACATCCAGCATCACAACAAAGACATCAAATCCAGCATCACAATGACATCACATCCAGCATCACAACAAAGACATCACATCCAGCATCACAATAACATCACATTCAGCATCACAACAAAGACACCACATCCAGCATCACAATGACATCACATTCAGCATCACACCAAAGACATCACATCCAGCATCACAATGACATCACATTCAGCATCACAACAAAGACATCACATCCAGCATCACATTCAGCATCACAACAAAGACACCACATCCAGCATCACAATGACATCACATTCAGCATCACACCAAAGACACCACATCCAGCATCACAATGACATCACATTCAGCATCACAACAAAGACATCACATCCAGCATCACAACAAAGACATCACATCCAGCATCACAATGACATCACATTCAGCATCACAACAAAGACACCACATCCAGCATCACAATGACATCACATCCAGCATCACAACAAAGACATCACATCCAGCATCACAATGACATCACATTCAGCATCACAACAAAGACACCACATCCAGCATCACAATGACATCACATCCAGCATCACAATGACATCACATCCAGCATCACAACAAAGACATCACATCCAGCATCACAATGACATCACATTCAGCATCACAACAAAGACATCACATCCAGCATCACAATGACATCACATTCAGCATCACACCAAAGACATCACATCCAGCATCACAACAAAGACATCACATCCAGCAAAATACTCAATTGTTTGTAAACTTTCCTACGCTCAATACTATATCCACTGATTAGGTTCAAAAGTACAAAATATGAACATTTATTATATAAAATCGTGTTACATACTGTAATTGAGCTACATCTTTTCTCACATTAATTGCTATACATTTTAAATAAAATGTATTACAGTGTATTATAATTTGATGGTTATCTGTTTATGAATATGAATCTAGCTGTTTGGTATATTCACAAAAAGCTGTCTAGGTGAAATATACCAGTTAACTATTCTAGTTAGACTAAGCAAAATAAAATTTTCATTTTTTAAACTACATCTAATGCTCTTGTCAAATAATGTGCCAAATATGAAGTTTGTTCATTGCGAATTGCTGCCACTACGCCCAGTCAAACATTGTCATTTGCATGTCGCAAGAAAACCAGCTCATCAGATGTTGCCGACATCACCACAAGAAATGCCGCTGAATATGCCCTACCAGGTATTCTTCAAGGGGAGGCTCGGGTCGAAATTTACGGATTTTTGAAAATAAAATGAGTTTTGACATTTCTATTGGTGGCTCCCATGATACCGGCATATAATTGTCTTAAGTTAATAGGAGCCTCTCTGACCTTACAATGAATTTTATATTGTAGTTTATGTACTTATGATGGTCACAATAAATACTGTCTGTCTGTCTGTCTGTCTATGACACTGACAGTCACAGTGTATACAAATTACGAAGTGGCTAACGCTCCGGATCCGTAAGCGTAATTTCGCAGCTATTGGTCCGGCACTTTTCCGCAATGTATGCGCAGTAAGCGTGTGCGCATCTATCTTGCTTTTCTTACCAAAGTGGCAGACTTTCACCAAACTGATTTATTAAAAAATCTAAGAGATGAGGGGAACAAATTTCAGGAACTTTTGTTGCGTTCACATGAAATCACCCATATAGCGAATTATCTTACGGTGTCCTCTTAGTAGTAGCAAAGCCACTGTTACTGTTAATTATTATAGTCATCGCCGGAGCTATAGCCAAATCATACGGCGTCCGGCAGGCAGTGCCTAAACCGTACTAGCGTCCTGTACTGTATAATAGATGCATCCGGCAGTCAATCAGTGCCGGACCTATAGTAGATTCGCACGGCGTCCGGCAGTCAATTAGTGCCTGAGCTTTAGCAGGTTCGTACGGCGTCCGGCAATCAGTGCCGGAGTTGTAGGTGTAAGACCACATTTAAATTTTACATAGGCGGCCATTATAACGTTTCTTTCATTTCCTGCTAAATTTGACGAAAAAATTTCTTCAAAATTTCACAGCATATTTAACCTCCATTGACACAAGTGCTGTGGAAAACTCGTAAAATTCTCATACCTCAGTTTTCAGAAAAATCCACCCAAACCTGACACCCCTCAATTTCGCCCCAATCTGGTGACGGATTTTGAAATATTGGTGCGTTCTGCAAAATAGCCACTGTGTGAATACGCGAGCGAATAGCGTATGTTTATTGCTACCTCGTGAAAGATCTAATGTAGTAGTACATTTACTATTCACTGGACTGACATGTGCCATGCCAAAGTGCTCGAAAACAATTCACACATGCCACCAAAACGGTATTTTCAAGGGCACTCTTTCGGAGGGTAATGGCGGACGAATCCTTAATGTGGTCTTACCCCTATTATAAATAGATCTCCTGATTCTTGCAAATCTTCACGAAAGTTAGATTTATATCAAGCTATATATATAACTAGATTAACCACAAAGGGAAATTTACACTGTCTCAGTAACAATTAAAATATGCGTCAGCAAACTGTGCACACCTCCAAGCTAAACAGCGCCTTGAGTTGGTTTAAACATGCTTATTCGGTACTTTATATTACATACGACGTTTGCCTGGTATGAATGGTACTGAGCACAGCATACAGGCCAACACAGTATCTTACCGATATGGGAATAAAATATATAGAATATTAACGAAATCTATTTTTTTGTAATTTTTCATAAAATGTTGTATTCTTTTGCAAAAAATACACAAAATCATTAATTTAAGCACCATTTTATTGGACATGCTCGTTGCAAATCTTCACGAATTTTTGTACTACGTAATGCTCACAAACTATGCTAAATAATCTGATGCAAACATGAACTATATGTCACTCGTATACGACACCAGTAGGTGTCAAAAGCACAAGCCAGGCATTTCAACAATATTCACAATATTGAACGGCACAGAGGCGTCTTTTGATGGTAACTACAATTATATTGTAGATAACGGGCTAAAATGCTGGGTGTAAATTGAGGTATATACATAGTACATTATGAAAACAAAACTGGGATGCCCAGTGGAACGTGTATCTTGCGTCGCACAAATTGTTGTCCTAACCCCCCTTAAAATAGCCATACTTTTACACAGGCGCAGATCTCTGCTTGATACAGAGTGTCCAAACATCGCCACACGTCAATTACTTGGCCACTATATATTTCGCTGATGTGCATACATTATTGGAAACAAGAGATACTACTGGCAAAATAGTTCATTTCAGAAAGAAACAAACGTTTGACAAGGACATCCAAGACACGTGATAAAGGTTGTTGACAGTTGTGGCACCCAGTATTTCTCCAAGTACATCAACGAGTCCATTGTCCTAATCATATTTTATTCAAACATCGCCAAATTCTTACAAGGGTACTAACAAACATTTCTGATGTTAAATATACGGATATAACGTACAAAATACCAGTAGAAAAAACAGCTTCTTGTCAGAGTAGTTGACGTCAGCCTACAGTTAGTTTAAGCTGCCTTGCCTTGTGCAAACTTCGGTATGATTCGGTTATATTACAGCTGAAAAGCACATGATCGTTGAAAATGATAGCATGCCAGTCCATGTACACAATTTCAACATATGACCCTTCTCTTAGGTGACCAGTTTTAATTTGTATGGCTAAAAATGAACTAATTCGGATCATTGCGGTCGCTGCACATGTGGAGAGTCACACACTGTTATGATATTCTCTGTTACATTCGTGGTATATTTATGTAGATTATCAATTGTTCTTCTTGTCTCAGTTAGTGTATGGATGTTGCTATAAAAAATAGGTGCTAGATGCCTGATTAGTAGAAGTGTGTAAACAACTTGCTTCCTATGGTGGCCAACATTTCACTAAAATTAGGGCCGCGTTAGGGGGGGGGGTGGAATCAAAATGTTGCCTGCTTGCCCATTATTGTTTATTGTGCGATCCAAGTATGAAATATATCAGTGCCATATAATTAGGAAGGACAAGTTGGAACAGCAGAAACACCCACGTTAGTATTGGGGTTATGAAACACGCATTTATAGATGTCGCTTACAAAAATATAAATGATATAACTAAGGCGAAATTCATCCTACTGGAAATATGTCAATATCGTTGCATATGATGTAGATTTAAAAGAAACTCCACACCCTGACACATATACACTTTTTACACAAGCTTTCGTGGTACTCAGTATCATAGAACATGCTTGGAATGTACTTTTTAACTTTCACGCCACCAAAATTATCACTTTATTTTCCATGCATATCACATAATAACTGGCTTATTAATTACTTTTAAAACTTCTTTTAGGTGTAATACTAACAGTATGCAATAGCTGCACGATATTCTGGTCTACACCAGCTTCCAAATACAGCCGAAAAACCATCACCCGTCGCTCAAATCACATTTTGGCAGTTTTTGTGATAAAACGGGCGTATTTCTAATTTGGTGTAAGACCACATTTAAATTTTACATAGGCGGCCATTATAACGTTTCTTTCATTTCCTGCTAAATTTGACGAAAAAATTTCTTCAAAATTTCACAGCATATTTAACCTCCATTGACACAAGTGCTGTGGAAAACTCGTAAAATTCTCATACCTCAGTTTTCAGAAAAATCCACCCAAACCTGACACCCCTCAATTTCGCCCCAATCTGGTGACGGATTTTGAAATATTGGTGCGTTCTGCAAAATAGCCACTGTGTGAATACGCGAGCGAATAGCGTATGTTTATTGCTACCTCGTGAAAGATCTAATGTAGTAGTACATTTACTATTCACTGGACTGACATGTGCCATGCCAAAGTGCTCGAAAACAATTCACACATGCCACCAAAACGGTATTTTCAAGGGCACTCTTTCGGAGGGTAATGGCGGACGAATCCTTAATGTGGTCTTACCCCTGTAGTCGATTTATACGTTTTCTGGCAGTCTGCCGGAGCTACAATCACAGTCCGGTAGGCGGCACTGTTGCTATTGTTTACCGGTAGTTTCGCATTGCGCATGCGCAAATGAAGTGCCGGAGCTATAGGGCTCAGCACACTGTCAGTTTTCCCATTGGCGACCATGTTAATGTTTTGTGTGATCATAAGAAAACGTGACCTATAAAGTTTCTTAAACTTCCCACCTGCTGTTATTATCATCTCATTGACATGCTGGTCGATTTTAGTCAAAATCTAATATCTCTAGCTCTTGCAAAATGCCTGTATGTATGACACCCGTCAATATTTACAAATGCATGCAGGCAGTAATCCGGCTAAAGTGTCAACTAGCCAAATTGCTGCCAGATACCCTTCCGCTTAGTAAAATCAGCTAAAAAGACACCATTTTACTGTCAACAGCTGCTACAATCACATCTAGAAATCTGACTACTCAAATGCACTTATGTCAGAGCAAGTGAACATTGTAAAAAATCATTTCTAAAAAATATAATGCACTTTTTTTCGTCTGTAATCAAGCAGGAAGTTCAACAGTGTGCTGACCCCAAATAGGCATGGTGATTTTGGAGAAAAATGTTGAAAACAACACACTTTATAGGCACCAATGTTACAAGCACTCTGCAATTTTAATTTTTGTAATCCCTCCAGGTGTTTGTGTTTTATGTACATTTCAAAGATGCCACCAAACTTGGCAAGGCACCAGAAAAATCAGCACTTCGCTGTTGGACAATTTGTAATCCAGCACAACGTTCTCAGGTGGCACTATGAACTCCTGATACAGTTTTCCAGAAAGTCCAATAAGTGTTTTATAAGAAAATTCAATACAGGCAGTTGTTACGTTACATTCAAATGTATATTGATTTGTTTACCTTGTGCCCTATTTACAAAGGTAAACATCAACAAAAAGTCACCTTAGGGTGTGAAATCCTCAAAGGCCAGACGTCTCAAGCAGTTCAATTACATAATATTACACAGCTTAATTAGCAGACATTCAGAAAACAATGCCACTTGCTTAATTGGCCAAAAGGTCCAGTCAGTAGACAGATCTGATAACAGGCTCCGGCTATGGCCTACTCCAGCTAATCACTGTCCTCAGACTTCATTAGGGTCAATGACAACATATTCACTTGTGTTTAATTAGCTGAAGTAAACAAAAAACGATTGATGAATCACCCTGCTGCAATGTTATTGGTTCATTTTCATTCAGATTTTCAAATTGAGGCTTAACTACTGGCATACGCACCCCACCCCCCTTATAAGACATGTGTTCCGTCACTGTGATTTTGACTTGCAGACTGATGAGAAGTCTGTAATATCCAAAAACGGTTTGTCCCATTCAACTGTAGTTTTGCCATACACGTATTTTCAGTAATTGTTTAAAGATATTTGAAGTAAAACGCATCCTCCGACATTGTGCAATGACTATAGCGTGCTTTCGTTGCCAGGCTTTCTACTTGGGCTCAGCACACTGTCAGTTTTCCCATTGGCGACCATGTTAATGTTTTGTGTGATCATAAGAAAACGTGACCTATAAAGTTTCTTAAACTTCCCACCTGCTGTTATTATCATCTCATTGACATGCTGGTCGATTTTAGTCAAAATCTAATATCTCTAGCTCTTGCAAAATGCCTGTATGTATGACACCCGTCAATATTTACAAATGCATGCAGGCAGTAATCCGGCTAAAGTGTCAACTAGCCAAATTGCTGCCAGATACCCTTCCGCTTAGTAAAATCAGCTAAAAAGACACCATTTTACTGTCAACAGCTGCAACAATCACATCTAGAAATCTGACTACTCAAATGCACTTATGTCAGAGCAAGTGAACATTGTAAAAAATCATTTCTCAAAAATGTAATGCACTTTTTTTCGTCTGTAATCAAGCAGGAAGTTCAACAGTGTGCTGACCCCTATAGCTACTTTACAGTATGTCCGGGTCCGGACCAATAGCAACGGCCTACAAATTATTCAACTTCCTTTTGATATATGTTATACTACCGAAATAAACCTGTTTATGTCACACAACATGCATTTTGTGTGATGCCTATCATTGCTAAGTCTTTGTTTTTGTCAAACGAAGTGTGAATAATCGAACATTATGCAATTTTCCGTGATCGATTGCGTCGAGAAAAATACTACCATTCCATCTTGGCGCATATCACGGGAAAGCACCCATCTCGTCGCTAGGTGGCGTTACGGAGAAGTTGATTTCCAAATTCGAGTAACAAATTACCGTCAAATATTATGGTCTAAAGTATAATTACCAATCGTCTGATGTGATGTATTAATGCATGAAGTTGAGTCAGATGTGACAGGACAGAAAATCGGACAGCAGCTACGGACGAAGACGGGTACAGGATTATGAAACGGTAACAATCTTATTATCGCTCAGTCACACGGTGAGTAAAGCGAAAAAGATGGCGAACAGCAGTGCGAATCACCCTAGAGATTCGGAACCAATGATCAACGAAATATTATGTTTCATCACAAACAAGATGGACACTTTGCCAATGGATATGATCGTGCATTTATGCAGTAGTTTCTACGATGATCGTACGATAGAAAATGCAAAGAAACTTTTGTATGATCTTTGCCCAAATGAATCCTCGCAGCGGTTCATAAAGAGGCAGGGTCCCAACAAACGATAATCGAATATCGAGGACATTTACAAATTCTTGGATGAACTGGGTGAGAAAGTGCCGACGTTTGTTGCACAGAACCTCGCACAGCTGCCATCGATCACATACGACAACATCGACTTGAGCGATCTACTCAGTGAACTACAAAATAACAAAACTGACTTAGTATTCATGGCGAAAGTCTTGCACGAACAAACTGAGATTAACAATACAATGTCGAATCGGTTGTATGAAGTAGAGAGAGGGCTACATCAAGTGCAGCATACCCCAGTGCACAACAGTCACTCTGACCTTGACAATACTGCTCATGTTGATGCGCCGGCTCTTGATGCGGTGCTCATTTGCAGGACAGGTGGGAATGAACATGAGACATTCCCCAAAACTGTGGACCAAACAATTCCGACATCCGTGGACTACGACAAAGAAACATGGTCAACCGTTGTCAAGAAACAGAAACGCACCAAAAATCGTACAAATATGAAATCAGGGACTACAATCATCAGTCAATCGAACGTCGATCCACCAGGCGGATTAAAGCGAAAGAGAACAATGGGGTGTGGCAGTGCGCAAAGAACTGGTCTAAAAGTTGCATCTCGACAACGTGTAGCTAGTGTGTTTGTGACTCGGTTTGCATCAGACACGGAGGCAAAACATATCGTTGTGTATGTTGAGAAACATACAGTGGAAAAACTGAAAAGTAAATTCGACACATACAGCTCTTTCCACATCTCTGCGATCTGTGAAGATCCAAACATCCTGCTAGATGAGGAACTGTGGCCTGAGGGTATCATGTATAGGTGGTTTAGGAAAGCACAAGACAACTCTCAACATTCATGAACATTAAATCCTACAATTGTCATGGACTGAGAAAGGATGAAATGATTGTGACATACTGTTGCTTCAGGAGACATGGCTTGCAAAACAAGAATTGGGGATTATTAATGATATACATGTAAACTACCTTGGTTTTGGTAGGGCTAAGTGTGACTATTCAAGTGGTATCACATCAGGAAGAAAATCAGGGGGAACAGCTATATTATAGAAATCATCATTAGATCAATTTATAACATCTATTGATATACCTTATGATTGGTGTTGCAGTGTAACTGTCAAGGCTGATGAGAGAGTAATTGCAATTATCAATGTATATTTATCATATGAAAGCAATGACAAGGAATAAGAATACACCAGTGACCTAAGTGCAATCAGTACTATTGTTGATGATTTAAACTGTACTAGTGTGTTGATCATTGGCGATTGGAACGCTGATGCTAGTAACCCAAAATCATGGTTTTATAAGTACCTAATGGGGTTTTGTACAGATAATGGATTTGTTTGGTCTAGTGGCCAGCATTTACCTGATGACACGTATACTTATGTAAGTGAAGCCTGGGGGAGTACGTCATGGCTCGATCACTGTGTTTCGACTGAGGATGGAAACAATGTAATTACTGGTATGGATGTAGTATATGACTGTAATTTATCGGATCATTTTGTGCTTAATATCAACATATGTTTGGAACTGGCCCTTAAACTAGAAAAAGTTAGCAATGTACAAATGAAGAAAAATAATTGGACTAAAGCCAATGAAAGAGATATTCAGAATTATTGTAATTATTCTGGTATATTGCTACAAGACATACAAACAATTAATCAAGAAGTGTTGACCTGTACAGATATAAATTGTCAGAACAAAGATCATGTTAAAGAAATTGAGAGATTTTATAATGATATATGTAATGTTCTCATTAGAGCCAGTTGTGATACGATAAGTAGGCCTACAAGCATTAACTATAACAAACCAGGTTGGTCTGAATATGTTGCCGAGCTACATGGCACAGCGAGGGATACATTATTGAACTGGAGAGTACATGGAAGTCCAAAACATGGACCATTTTTTGACATGATGGAAGAGAGTAGAGCTATATTTAAATATGCACGACATAAAGAAACAATCAATGCTGACAATAATGGCTTTGCTAGATACACTACAATCCACTAGAGGCAGCACTGTAGATTTTTCCTCTGAATCTAGACCAAAATCTGTGACGCGTGAGTCTGCTCCCGCCAAGATTCGGGGCTTCCCCAAGATTGCGTGGCAACATTATGCAAATGAATATTCGACCTATATTGATGATCACATGAACCAATGAAAGACAGAACTACGTCATAGCCATATCCGCGGACAGTTTTCCGACAATTTTGACTGAGGTAAGTGGTTGTTAACTTTGACGTTTAAACAATCGTTTAAAAATACGGTAAACATTACCGTTAGCCTATTAGTTATCTTACGTACCCTATTTTATGTATATCTACTTTAATATGATATGCATGTTATAGTTGTGAGCTTTGTTGGAAAGACGCAGCGGCCCCTCGAAAATAGGCATGTTGCACGCTGTTTGGCGTTCAAAATGGAAAAGCGCAGTTAGCAGACAAGCGCACGAGCTGTGCCGCAGCATGTACGCCACGTTGGCGTTGGCACAATTAAGTTCGACGGGCGCGCACGCTATGCAAATCACAAAATACTTGCTCTGACACGGATTAAAATGTATGCTTCTCAGCTATTCTAAAAATTAGTCATAGTTTTAAATTGATTGACAAATGTAGCATTGGGTCTGAGAATGTGATTGTAGACTGAAGTGATCCAATATTTCTGTGTCTGACTGTTCGATTCGTATGAGATACGAACAGAATGTAGTCATTGTAGGTCACGCTGTTTCCTACAATTTAAAATCCACATAATCAACACTGTTTGCACGTAAATCCCGATGTATTTTGTGCGAATAATGAATTATATACATGTAAATAATGTATGATGTTATTTATTTTTAAAAAAAGCTTTTTTTTTAATTTTAGTTTCACAATTTAAAAATCTATATGACCATGGCATGTTTTGGCCGAGTTATACATTATTGATATTGAGCCATTTAACATTTAATCCAGTGCCATCGACAGTTTTATAATTAATATAAAATAATTAATGTTATAATATAATGTGCAAAAATGTGTTATGTTTACATTTAATTGAACATATATTATTGTGGCGTTCCCTTTTATATTGAGTTTGTTTTAATAACATTTAAAGTAATATATTTAAACATACATTGATACAGTTTCCCTGTATTTCATGTTGAAGGATTGTGCTGGAAACATTCGAAGAATAGGAATACAGTGAAGATAAGTTTTAGTCTATGTATATGATGCATTGAACTGATTATATCTACACTCGGCCAACAGTGTCCTGTGAACATTGGTACACTTTACTTGCATTGCTGTATGATGCATTGAACGGATTTTATCTACACTCGACCAACAGTGTCCTGTGAACATTGGTACACTTCACTTGCATTGCTGTATGACTCATTGAACGGATTTATCTACACTCGACCAACAGTGTCCTGTGAACATTGGTACACTTCACTTGCATTGCTGTGTGATGCATTGAACGGATTTTATCTACACTCGACCAACAGTGTCCTGTGAACATTGGTACACTTCACTTGCATTGCTGTATGATGCATTGAACGGATTTATCTACACTCGACCAACAGTGTCCTGTGAACATTGGTACACTTCACTTGCATTGCTGTATGACTCATTGAACGGATTTATCTACACTCGACCAACAGTGTCCTGTGAACATTGGTACACATCACTTGCATTGCTGTGTGATGCATTGAACGGATTTTATCTACACTCGACCAACAGTGTCCTGTGAACATTGGTACACTTCACTTGCATTGCTGTATGACGCATTGAACGGATTTATCTACACTCGACCAACAGTGTCCTGTGAACATTGGTACACTTCACTTGCATTGCTGTATGATGCATTGAACAGATTTTATTTACACTTGGCCAACAGTGTCCTGTGAACATTGCCACACTTCACTTGCATGGATATATGAAAAAGTGAACCGATTATATCTACACTAGTCGGCAATGTACTCTGTTCCTCCTATAGTTTCCTGTATGTGCAGTGAAGCTGACTAGTTCTTGTACTTCTGCTGTTTCAGTTGTTTTCAATGTCTACTTGTCGACTGCATACTGTGAACAACATGTTAACATTACTTCATGTTGATGTGTGAGACATTAATGAACAAAACAATTAAATATAATTGTTGTAGTACTGACCTTTGCATTGTACTGTGAACATTTCATGACATTGAACTATACAGGAAATTATACAGATCTTGGAATGCATAATAAATTATGTTAAATTCAAGCAATGCTGTTGTGTTTCTTCACAACAATGGTCGTGTCAGGGACACCTCAATGTTTACAAACAGGTCAAATAATGCCCAATGGTCAACAGTTAATAGTTGAACTTTCATTTTGATCAACATACCATAATTATTAAGTAAAAATAAATTGGACATTAATAATATAGACAACATGGTTAGAGGTAATTTTTTTTAACAAATTAATCATTAATGGTTCACACTTTAATATGCCATTTTATCCCCAAAATTATGGTCAATATTGTATATGTGATCAATTACAATGATTTATAAAGTTACTAAGTCCATGTGTTACACTAAATAATTTAAGCAAGTAATTTGTCAACATAATTAAATCTGTGCTCATTCAAGGTCAATTATCTAGGTCGTATCAAGGTCATATGCTATTATGGTCAAGATTAAACATTTAGTTTTAATTTGCTAGCACAACATACCATAATTATTAGTTTAAAATAAATTGCACATTCATACTTGCAATTAGGTCAAAGGTCATTTTTTTAAACAAGTTACCTCACTATTGGTTCATGCTTTAATACGCTACTTTATAGTCAATGTGTACATAAATGTTCCATTCCAACACTTTATAAACATACCAAGCCCATGTGTCACACATAATTATTTAATTAGGTCACTTGTCAACATATATAGGTCAACGGTCATTAAAGGTCAAATAACTATGTCATGTCAAGGTCACAGTACAAGGTCAACATTTTTGGGTCATAACATTTTACTTTACTTCAATATCTTCATTAGAACAGATCATGTCATGTTTTGCCTATATTCAGTGCCACATGGTGGCAGCACAGTCTGCACAAGCTCCAGATCACAAGAAATGGACATGAATCCTATAGACACAATGACCCTTTTTTCAGTCACTAAAAAGTGGATTTACTTTGTTAATATTAGAGATATTTCAAAAAGGGTTGTAAACTACATAGCATACACTATCATATAGAAGTGTTTAAATGATTATATATCAATTTTAATTTTTTTTGTAAATTGTTTAAAAAATGAATCGATAAATACTATTAACTACGACCTAAACAATTGTGAATACCGTGTTCATTCTAATAATGGCGCACGCTCTAATAAAGGAGCACCCCACTATTTCACAGCAGGGATTACTAAACCGAGTCCCTTTTCTCGCTTGCCTGAGATAGACAACCCAATTAAAAACAACTATTCAGTCAAATAATCCTGACATCATATTCCTAGTCGAAACCAAAATAGACGAAAACTACCCTACCTACTCGTTCCCACCACCTAACTATAACGCCATCCGAAAGGACAGAAATACCCATGGTTCTCATAGCCTTCCACGATGACATTGTAGCCGAACCACTTGCAAATCTAAACTCAAGCTGTGAAATAGTATGGACAAAAATCCATTTCACACGAAACAAATCCATATATTTTGCATCCTACTACCGACCCCCCAGTGACCACCTCCAATCCCTTGAAGCTCTCCACGAATCCCTGACAAAACTGTACAGATCACAAAAAACTTCCCCTAATGTAGTTATAGCAGGTGACTTCAACCTTCCTGATATTAACTGGGGCAAGCAGCAAACCACTGATAACAGAACTGTCAGCAAGCATAACAAACTGCTAGAAATAATGAGAGAATTTTTGTTACAAAACATGGTCAACGATCCCACACGAATTGATTCCGGCAATATCCTTGACCTCATACTCACTTCAAATCCATCGATAATTGCTAACACTCACACCACTCCTGGAGTGATCATGAAGCTGTGACCTTTAACGTAAACCTAAATCCAATCCGTAACAGTAAACCACCACACAAAGTGTTCCAATATAAATCTGCAAACTGGGATAAGCTTAAAGACGACATAAAACAACTAACAACAACATACTTTGACACGAACCCAAATTCAACACATGTCAACACAAATTGGAACTTTTTCCGGAATAATCTTACTTCATTAGTCAACAATAATATTCCCAGCCGCAACACCAAAGCAAAAACCCACCTCCCCTGGATAACACGTGAAATAATAAGAATGCAAAGAAAACGCAACAAAAGCCATAAAAAACTGGACATAATAGTGACTGGGAAAGGTTTAGGCAACTCCAAAAACAAGCCACTAAAGCTGCAACCAAATCCTACTCAGACTATCCAAACAATCACATTGGAGACAGCCTAAAAACAAACCCAAAACAATTCTGGTCATTCATTAAAGCAAACAAACGAGAATACATTGGCATACCTACACTGCAAGCAAACGACCAACCAATCACAAACGATCACGACAAAGCAAATACACTTAACAACCAATTTAGTTCCATGTTTACTCAAGAAATCTACCCCATTCCCCAACTAGCTCCATCCATCTATCCTGATATCCCCTCCCTCGAAATCGGGATAGACGGAGTAATTAAGCAACTGAAAAACCTAAACCAAAATAAAGCTACAGGCCCCGACGAACTCCCAGCCAGAGTCCTTAAAGAGTCTGCAGTGGAAATTGCCCCCATCATCACACACATTTTCCAGCAGTCATACAACACTTGCAAACTCCCAGATGACTGGCTCCAAGCACTAGTAACACCAATACACAAAAAAAGCCACATATCAGAACCTACTAATTATAGACCAATTTCGTAAACATGCATCCTCTGCAAAGTTATGGAGCACATCATTCTAATCAACACGTGGAAACACTTACACAAACACAACATTATCCTCCACTTCCAACATGGATTCCAACCAGGTCTGTCTTGTGAATCCCAACTCATCGAGACAGTCCACGACTGGATGACTGCTATGGACAATAAGACACAAATAGATGCCATCCTACTTGATTTTGCCAAAGCCTTCGACAAAGTCCCCCATAAATGTCTCCTATCCAAATTAGTTTTCTATGGAATAACTGGAAACACACAAAACTGGATCAAATCGTTTCTATCCAATCGCAAACAAAGAGTCTCAGTCAATGGAGCCCTGTCGGACAGAACAAATGTTACATCTGGTGTACCAAAGGGCTCAGTCCTAGGACCTGTCCTATTTTTACTCTACATAAACGACATAACCGAAAATGTCCAATCTTCCGTACGTCTCTTTGCAGGCGACAGCATTATATATCGCAAAATCACATCCGAAACCGACCACGAAACTCTCCAATCTGACCTGATCAAACTCCAAACATGGTCTAACAAATGGCAGATGGAATTTAACATATCTAAATGTGTGCATCTCCCAATAACAAACAAAACAAAACCCAGACTACATTCATATTAACTCTTTGGCATGCCACTCTCTATCGTCTCTAGCCACACATATCTTGGAATAAAATTAGATTCTAAACTAACCTGGGCTAACCATATCACTGACATAGCTTCCAAATCTTCAAAAGTCCTAGGCATGATCAAACGAACCCTCGGACCATGCAAAGCTGAAGTAAAAGAAACAGCCTATAACATGCTAATCCGACCAAAACTCGAGTATGCCTCTCCCATATGGATTCTACACACTGCCACCCAAATTAAGCACCTTGAAAGAGTACAACACTGTGCTGCCAGATTTGTCAGAAATGACCACAGACACTAAACAAACGCAGCAGACCTAATAGCCACCCTTGGATGGTCAACTCTTGAACGACGACGCATTATCAAACAAACCATGACATTTTACAAAATACTAAATAACATAATCAACATCACACCCCCACCAGGTCTACTAACACAGTCAACATCACACCCCCACCAGGTCTACTAACACAGTCAACATCACACCCCCACCAGGTCTACTAACACAGTCAAAAAACCGTGGCCACTACGTAGCCCCTAGGTGCCGCATCAATGCAGCAGTGTTCTCTTTCTACCCCCGAGTAGTTCGAATCTGGAATATGATTCCACCACATATTACTGAACTAGAAAGCCCCATAGCGTTTCAAACAGCGATCATGAACCTCCCTTTCACCACACCCAATCATCTAAAGTGCCTATAAAATAAACAAACAAACTACCCACAATGCATGCGCACAAACAAGCACCATACAACTCCTGCGTTAGCTCAAGTTTGGGCTGTTTGGAGTATATCACCTAAGACCTAAGATAGTTAGTCTTTGAACCCTGTATCAAGAAATTATTGGACGTTTGCCTATAATTTTATAATTCGTGGTCTTGTTGATGTTCAGCCGTCCAGCCTCCAGGGGCTCTCCAGGCACGCCAGAACCAGTATAGTTGACATAAAATAATAGTGATCATTATATACCTGCTCAGATTATGTTGTTTTAGGGATGACAGTTATACTTTGTACGTTATTCAATGGAATTACGGTTTATATTAGTACAACTTATAAGTACCATCAGGAAATGGAACATCCTTCCAGACCTGGTAGTGGAGGCCAACACAGTCAACACTTTTGTGTCAACGATCTCCAGACTAACATTCAACTGCTACGGTTCTTGTTAGAGATCTGTAGATAACTAGTATTAGTAGTAGCTTTTGTAGTTGTTTGATTTGGTTTTTTTTGTGTCTGTTTGTTCTGTTCTTTTGGGCCTGACACTGCCTTGTGCAGGGTTTATTAGTAGGGTGTATTTTTTATCTATTTTGTAGAAGGTGGGTTTTTCTTTCCAAATGCCAGATCCCCAGTGTTGCATTATGACAATGACTGTTCCCCGCTCATTGTACTAAAATGTATTACGGGATGATCCCTTCGCATCGTGGCCTGCGACTGCAATAAACATGTCAGTTCGACAGTTCATAATGTCACTCAAATGTTTGCTTGCTTTATGCTAACAGTATAAGTGAAAACACAACACGGTGGCAGCGGTGTGTAAGTGTAACCACTCGCATAACAAACTGTGAGTACACACCTTTAGTGACTTAATTTAGAGCCCTAATCACGCTCGCTCGCTATTTCTCGCCCGTATTGCGTCAGTGTTTCGCAATCGCTCTGGCACAACAATTCGCGAACATGACTCACACGCAGCCTGCTACTGAATGGCCACCGGCTCCTGCGTTCAACTCACACATTTCGCCACCCGAAAAACTCGAACTACACAATGATACTGCAAATCAGTGGAAACTCTGGAAGCAGATGTGGAAGAATTACAGTCTCATATCGCATCTTGACCAGCAGCCACGCGATTACCAGACGGCACTGTTCCTGCTCTGAAGCGCTAAAAATATACAATGGATTCGTGTTCAGTGAGGAAGAAGACAAGACCGATCTACCAACAGTATTCAAAAAGTTCGACCAAAACATCATTGGAGACACAAACGAAACTTTTGAGCGCTATATCTTCAACGAAAGAAACCAAGACGCTACAGAGAGCATTGACTCGTATGTCACTGCACTGCGCACTCTGGCGAAATCGTGCAACTTCTGTGATTGTCTCGGAGATTCTCTGTTACGAGACAGAATTGTACGTGGCACGAAGGACAGCCAGACTAGAAAAAGACTACTTCAGCAGTCCAACTTGACACTCGAAAAGTGCATTGATATATGCCCCAGCGCTGAAGCAGCCAGTAACCACTTCAAAGTGATGAGCGGTCCCAAAGATCATGTACACAGAGTACAAACAAGACCTACTCACAAGCAGCAGACGCCCAGGCCCAAAAGAGGTAATCAAACAGGCGGACACACCTTTAAGGTCCCTCAAGATCTGATCGACTGCAGATTTTGTACAAGCCGACACATCAGAAAGAAAGAAGAGTGTCCGGCATGGGGTAAGAAGTGCACCAAATGCGGTGGCAGAAATCACTTCGCTGCAAAATGCGAGCAAAGGTCAAGGCCAAATGCAAGGCCCAGACAACACGGCAAGGTCTACTCCACGCAACAGACAGCTGAATCAAGCAACAGTGAATATGTACTTGGTGTAGAGGACACATCGGAGAAAGTATTCTCAGCTCGAGCAGGCAAAGAAATTCTTGCCAAGATGCTGCTTGGAGAACAGGAAGTTCAAATTGACAGCGGAGCAACAGTAAATGTACTGCCAGTGAAATTCGCAGCCGGCCTAGAACTTGAAGCCTATAACAAGACTCTGAAAATGTGGAACAGTACGGTTCTAATCCCCCTAGGCAAGCGACGTATGAGTATCCGCAATCCTACTAACGGGAAGAAGTACAGCATCGAGTTCGTAGTGGTGCAGGAAGACCTACTGCCCCTACTCGGAAAACGTGTAGCAGAACAAATGGAGGTGATCACAGTGAACTATCGCAACTTCGCACAAGTCGCATCTATTTCATCAAAGGACACTGACTCTTGCGAGAAACTGCTCGCCGAGTACACAGATGTCTTTGATCGAGAAATCGGCACATTACCAGGGAAAGTACATCTACATGTTGATGAGACAGTCACCCCTGTCACCTCTGCTACTGGGTGCATACCTGTGGCATCATGTTCGCAGGTAAAAGCTGAACTGAATCGATTCCAAAAACTTGGAGTGATCGCACCAATCGACGTTCCAACGAACTGGACCAGCCGCATGGTGGTCGCGACAAAGAAGTCAGGCGACCTGATGATCTGCATTGATCCAAAACCTCTGAACTGTGCACTGAAGCAAGAGCGGTACCAAATGCCAATCATGGATGAAGGCAAAATACTTCACCAAACTTGACCTATCCTCGGGATTCTGGCACGTAACTCGAGCATCCTAACGACATTCCAAACTGGATTCGGGCGATTCAGATGGCTTCGACTCCCATTCGGTCTAAACGTGAGCTCTGAGATCTTCCAGAAGCATCTTCTACAAGCTCTGGAAGGACTAGAAGGCGTGATATGCATCACCGACGACATCATCGTGTACGGTGCAGGTGACAATTCAGAGGACGCGTTGAGAAATCACGACCACAATCTGGAAAAAGTGCTGAGGAGATGCAGAGAGAGGGGAATAACGCTCAACAGACAGAAGGCAGAGGTCAAGAAAACCGAAATCACGTCCCTCGGACATCTGATGTCAGACGTTGGTCTCCGACCCGACCCCAAGAAGGTGGAAGCGATCACAAAACTCCAGACTCCGTCCTCAGTGGAAGAAGTTCATCGTCTGAATGGCACAGTGAACTACTTAGCCAAGTTTCTGCCACGGCTCTCCACTGCTATGGAACCAATTCGGCAACTCACACGCAAGGACGTGCACTGGAATTGGTCTCGCACTCAAGACCAGGCGTTCGCAGAAGTCAAGAGGCTGGTAACAGAAGCGCCACTACTCAGCTTCTACGATCCTGAGTCAGAACTGGTGATACAGTGCGACGCCAGTGAAAAAGGACTTGGCACAGCTCTTCTACAGCATGGGAAACCTGTCGCGTTCGCAAGTCGTTTGCTTACGGACGTCGAGACTCACTACGCGCAAATTGAGAAGGAGATGCTGGCAATCGTCTTTTCACTGCAGAAGTTCCACCAATACACCTTTGGCAGACACACAACTGTCCACAGCGATCACAAGCCTCTGGAGGCCATTGTGAAGAAACCTCTTGCCAAGGCACCCAGACGTCTGCAGGGAATGCTACTGAGAGTTCAACAATATGACATCGAGGTCATCTACTGCAAAGGAAAAGAAATGCACATTGCTGACAAGCTCTCCCATGCGTATCTGCCAAACGACGGCTGTAGCCAAGCAGAATTGGAACAAGTGAACATGGTGTCCTTCCTTCCAATCCGCCCCGAACGACTACAGCAGATACGGAACGCCACAGAACAAGATGAAGTATCGCAGCAACTCTCCAAGGTGATACTCCAAGGATGGCCTGATGACAGAAGTCAGCTGTATACAGTTCTGCATCCGTACTTCCACGTGAGAGATGAAATGTCCATGCAAGATGGCATCATCTTCAAAGGAGAACGTACTCTGATACCACATAGCCTGAGATCTTAAATCAAAAAGGAGATCCACTCCTCACACGTCGGAATAGATGGCTGTTTGCGAAGGGCAAGAGAATGTGTGTTCTGGCCGGGCATGTCAGCCGACATCAGAGAGTACATCTCCACATGTGAGACTTGTCGCAAATATGAAGTTGACCAGCCAAGAGAATCACTCATGCAGCACGACGTCCCTGACCGACCATGGCAAAAAGTAGGGACAGATATCTTCTCGTTCAAAAGCAAGTCTTACCTAGTCACAGTCGACTACTTCTCAAATTTTTGGGAAATTGATCGTCTTGAGGACACGACCACGACAACGGTCATTCGCAAGCTGAAGGGTCACTTCGCCAGATACGGCATACCTTGTCATGTTGTCTCAGATCCAGGTCCTCAGTTCACAGCATCGACGTTTCACGACTTCTCGGTCGAGTGGAATTTCGAGCACTTGCTGGTCAGTCCAGCGAACCAGAAGGCTAACGGCAAGGCCGCTGTGAAAGCTGCCAAGCGACTGATGAAAAAAAAACAAAGACACGAACACTGATCAATTTCTGGCACTGTTAGACGTTCGCAACATGCCCACACAAGGTGTTGGAAGCAGCCCAGTCCAGCGGCTCATGAACCGACGAACGAGGACGTTGCTTCCGATGACGAGCAAACTGCTTAAACCGCGCTCCGCGACAGCCACTGAAGTCGATAAGAGACGTCTGCAGCTTAACCAAGCCAAACAGAAGACACACTACGACAGATCTGTCCATGATCTTCCCGTTCTGGAAGAGGGAGATACTGTGCGGATGAGACCATTCGTTCAGGGTAGTCGTGTCTGGAGGAAAGCTGTCGTCAACAGACGTCTAGACGAAAGGTCGTACGAGGTCGAGACAGGCGACGGGGTATACAGGCACAACCGCGTGCAGCTGAGGAAGTCGGCTGAACCTTCGCTGCAAGTCCGCGCACCGCTCGTCGACGACATCATCAACCCTCAACGAGATGTGGATGCGGAAGATGTTACGCCAATCGAGATGCCGACAACGGTTGCCGAAGCCGCATCTACGCCGATCCGTCGAGACGTCCGTCCGCAGATCGTAACATCGAGATCAGGTCGTCAGGTGAAATCGCCAGACTACCTCAAAGATTACGACTGCAAGTAAAGACTACAGACTGTATATATTCCACCTATTTCTAATTTTTTTTGACTCCTCATGAGCTGACGTTTAAATTAGTAACAGCTTATTGTTAGTGAGTAGTATGGTTCATTTGTCCAGTGACTCACTATTATGAACATTAATATGTTAGTCAGATTAGACGACTCGCGTAATTTTCTTTTTATGTGAATACTTCCGAACAAGGACAGTTCACTCGTTCACACTATTAGTTGCTATTTTTGAGTAATTGCTACTGTTGCAAGGACTTTTATTGACACTAATGCTTATGCAATGTTAATCTAGCTTTTCTCTAAAAATGGAAGGATGTTGCATTATGACAATGACTGTTCCCCACTCATTGTACTAAAATGTATTACGGGATGATCCCTTTGCATCATGGCCTGCGACTGCAATAACATGTCAGTTCGACAGTTCATAATGTCACTCAAATGTTTGCTTGTGTTATGCTAACAGTATAAGTGAAAACACAACACCCAGAATAGTGGCAGAATAATCATATATTGATTGTGGCCACTTAACGGAAGAACTTGCTTTATGACATACAGTTAACACTGTATATAATTCAGCACTAATAAAATAAACAAAAGGCGCAACATAAACTACAGTCAGACCTATAGTAATGGCGAGGGGCTTTTATTGTTAGTAATACTTATGTTCATGAAATACATTGGTATTGTGTACTTGTTTCTTAGCGTCAACTTGGCTGTCAATGTCACCCGATCCGTCTCAGACTGTCTGCGACTGAGCTGAAGTTTGGCTACACGGATCTTCTGGATGAGATGGGGATCTCACACTTCCCGGATGAGGATGAAGGAGATACTGGAGCAGATCTGCCGACTGCACTTGTATGCTGCGCCATGTTGCTGTCATGAACCTGCCATGCTCTTTCTCTTCTTCAGTAAATTTTATTTACATTACAATGAACTTTATCTGAGCTCCAGTGAACTTTATCTGTATAAATGTTGGAATGGTGTGCTATTTTACAAATACGGTTTCCTGTTCTGTAATGTTTTTGCTACATTGCTTTGTTTGACATGTTACTATGCTGTTCAAATCACTTTGAACTATGCCATTTGATAGATTATACATTGAGTAACGTGTACAAAGTTTCAATCAGTTAGGTTGCTTTTCAGATGTTGAAAATTGTGTACAAGTGTAACTAAACTTTGAACGCGATTTTCTCAGAAACATGATTTCACTCACACCAGCTGTCTTCTTGTTTATTTATCTGAGTAACCGCTTGACATATTTGCTTGAAACTTGCTACAATGTATCTTGACAGTATGCCCCTGGTAGCCAGCAAGCTACTTTTTTTTTATAAAATGAGTCGCTAGTAAAAAAATGTTGGGAACAAATACATAATTGTTTTTGAAAAATCATTAAAAAAGTTTGAGTAATGTAAGTCTAGTAGTTACCAATATATTTCAACGCATGCATTCAATCCAAGATGGCTGCCGTACCGTGGGAAAATCCCCCCGTAAAAGTTTGAAAAAAAATCCAGGCCTTCCCCTTAGGTGGACTATCAATCTGTGGAAGTTTCAGCTCTGTGGAGTAAGTAAAAATGAAGTTATAAAATAACACGTTTAGACCCAAGCCTCCCCTTAACATGGTAAATGGCGGTGTGGCTAGTTGTTTCAGGTTGTACATGAAATTGCAACCATGGAATGATATATTTTTATATCACCATATAGATAATAATCTTACCTAAAACTTTGTTGCTGGATGTACCCATGAATTTTCTTTACTTTTCGAGTTATTGCCTTTTTAACAGGACGAATTCATAAAAATATCCATACTGTGTCGTCAGCTTTGATCGCTACGCAGCTCTGCTGCTTTCTCACATTCGCGAGAATCTGCTCGCTGTGTGCTATTTACTTTTTAACGTACTTTTGTTTTTACCACCTAACCAATTCTAAATTGATATATTATTCCATAATTCCACATTGTTTAGTCATATATATACAGACTCAGTTAAGTCCGTAAATATTCGCCATATGCAAACCGCCGCATTATTACGGTATACTGGTTGGGGCACAAATCGTGCATCCTAATGTTTTATGCCATTTTAACAAAAACCTGAACAAATTTTTCACTATGATAACTATGTGCTAAATCTCTAACACATATTTTTCCGTCACATTTGTGCCAACAGACTGTTAGAAAAGTTGTTTTCAGTGAAGTACTTACGAAAATAGGCTGTCCAAATCTAGGCTGTAAAATAGGCTGTAAATAGCTCTATGGGAGTCTATGCCCACAGTGTCTGGCGTGAATCAGTGCAACATTAGGCAGAGTAGTAGGCTAAGAGGGTTGAGAACGCGAGATTTCAGTGATACGGTTTTTGACATGACACAAAGTTTCCAGTCCAGATGCGTTTTGCGGTAAGGCAGTTTTGCCGGTTTTTTATTGTAAGCGCTTCACTCGAGCAACTTTTAAATTTATAACAATATGTTAGCACAAATTAGATTCTAACTGGTTATTGTAAATGGTTTATGTCACACATGAGCATTTTTACACCAGGGACAATTCACATCACTGTAATCAGTCATCACTCTATGTAAACGAAAAGAATTACCACTGCGACATGTGAAACTTTCTAACCCTGCACTTCTAACCACATCGTCATTGCCAATGCCAGGTTGATCCGGCATATCTCTTTCGTCTCTCATGACATCAGCGTCTGGTTCATGCAGATATGGTTGCGGACCATAATAAACCTCTTCATAATCATCTAATTCGTTGATGCCATGAGAATCAGCATGACTAGATTCATCACTACTGTCCGATATGATTATCATGGTCTTTTCAATGATCGTGCCAGTAATATAAACATGCCGTTTTCATAAAATCTTAAGAAACATTTGCAAAAGATATCCATACTGTAACTCCTTATCACGTATTTGTCTCATGTTATGCAAATAAATTGTCAGAAATGTTGGTTTTATTTAAATACATAGTTTCCGTACGAAAACAGGGCCACGCGAAAAGTTTGGTAACAGCATTTACCGTGCTAGTGATTATTACCAATGAAAACTATATATTGACACGTGACGTAATTGCATTGCGAAGTCACGCTCAATTTTTGTAAACCATACACAGAAATCGGCGGCGAGATCTCACGAGATGCAAAACAACGGATTTTGGTATGGGTTGAACAACGACCCGGTAACAATAATTTTTGAATCGGCCAGCAGAATCAGTGCCACGTAGCGAACAGACAATGCGTTAAATTAAAAGCATTCGTGCTGTTCAAATGGCAATAACTCGAAAAGTAAAGAAAATTCATGAGTACATCTAACGTTATATTCCGTTGTTGCAATTTCACGTACAGCCTGAAACAACAAGCCACACCGCCACTACGTGTTCAGCGGCATTGCCACTAGGTGTTGCAACAAACTGTGCAGAAAATGTACAGAAAAGTGTGACCAAAAGGGGCCTTTAAAAGGGTGACGGAGGGTGGTACAAAATTTACTAAATATCGGAACACTCTGAGTGTATTTCATTCAGATTGGGAATAAAAAAGGTTCATTTTGCTTAGTCTTTAAATACTCACTTGTTTTTCTGTCTCAGCTCAGCAATGTACTTGAAGTTGGGCGTGAGTTCGCCATTTGAGGTGATCACAGCCTGTGGAACATGAAATAGTTTCAACATGAAACTCTACATCTTCTTTACTCCATCAGTTAAAACAAGAAAGTCTACAGCCTCAACTCAGGTTTATGAAAGAAGTGTGTTCTATTATAGTGGGACATCTCCTTTCAACTTGTCAAAGTGTTTTGTACTTTACCCCAACATACCTGTTCGTTCCAACATCAACTCAAACTGTTTGGAAATAATTCAACTACACTTCAGTTACTACATTTAACAAGATTTAACAAGATTGCCACCCAGAGAATTAACTCTAGGTGGCAGGTGGACAAGGAAGCCCTTTGGCATATCAAGAGTCCGACCCTTTTATCTATGTGTATCCCGCCCGTCTGAGGTATCTGTCGATTTTATTTTTATACATACATGAGCGACATTCATTCATATGATTCTACACTTCTATCTATAATGTCCATTTATACTTCCTTGTGCACTGATCAAGGCTATGTGGAGTGACCAAGGCTATGTGGAGTGATCAAACTGACTGAGCTACCAAGTGAAAGCTAAAGGATATGAACAGTGCTTTCCTTGGTTGAGAGTCTGATGTTTTAATCACTACAGTACACAACCATTGCAATCAAATGACCTAAAAGTATCACAATACTAAGATACATAAACTTCACATTCACATATGTGTAATCATGAAAAAAATAAAATAAAAGGTAAGTTCTTATATAACGCAGTATCCAGTCCTCAGGACTGCTAAAAGCGCTTTACACTTTACTCCCTGGCAGACCTGTTCAATCGAACACCATCTCAACTTCTCTGGGAAGCATCCAGTCACGCTGCAATTAATGTGCAAAGACTATTCGTACAGAAATATCCACCACTCTCTATAGCCAAGTACTCATTCAAACTGGAGCAATGTAGAGTGAACGAACTTGCCCAAGGTTCGACACTGCTGCACAGGATTCAAACCCGGGTTCTCTCGGCTGAGAGTCTGGTGCTCTATCCACTGCGCCACGGCACTCCACATGTATAATGACAAGGAATAGACTGTCGCATATGACTCGTTAGTTTCACTGTTTTACTGACATTACCATTAAAATGTTACTTACATTTTTCACTGTTGGGGTAGTATCAAACTTCTCAAATGCTTCCGTTGCATCAGATTTGAGCTGAAAATGTGAAGAACATGCAGGCATAGAAACTTGTAGCTAGAACAGCACCATAACGAATACAATATTCAAAAGATACAGTGATCATTAAACAAGTAAGCAAATTAAATACATTCAATGCAAGACAGATCAGTGTAAATCAAATCAGAGAAGCAAAATTAAAACATCATGAAATATTTTTGCACGAAAAAGATGTAATCTTTCTAACCCTGCACGTCTTATTATTTCTAAATCTGCCGATGAATGTTCCTTGCCTTCCAATCTTCTAACCATGCATGACCAGTCACATGACTGTCACATGACACCCACCATGTCATTGATGTGTGGAAGAAGGAGAGAGCCGAAGAAGTCGGTGGCATCGAGGGGAAGCTGAGCGGGCATGTTGTCCACGGAGCACACAAGAACACCATCGCTACGGAAACTGAAATATTGTCCATCTGTCTATATCAACATTGCCATCAAAAGCAACAAAATGTAAAAGACAAGGAGTCCTTTAGCTGAATGAAAGTCCATCATAATTTTTTATCTACCTGGTCGAACATCTCAAAATAATGTTTTATGTTAATTTAATTACATATGATGCAGAGACTCACGTGTATGATTGTATATTTTATGTAAATTAATTTATAATTTCAAATGTTGACAATCTGTGTGATTATGCAACAAAATTAGACATTTCGTAAGACTATTGTAGCCAGGACATATTTGAAGTACAGTAATAATGGTATTGTTGGACCATTTAAAAACAGAAATAAAACAATGTGTTTAGCAGGATAATTATTATGTCTATATTTTTACAAGTCTTAAAATAAGCATTTTGAAAACAAGGAATCTGAACCTTACGCAACAATTTGAATCACTCGTGGCTCGTCTGTAGAACACAACTGTGTGAGGATGCTGAAAGATTCCTGCAAACGCAGAGACATGCACGCATGCACACACACACACACACACAAACACACGTAATTCAATGTGTCTAATGGCATTAACCAATCATGCTGCAATAGAATTGTAACATGACTGGATCCAAGTAATCACTCTCACAGTCCCACAGACCTGTCGTAGCTGGCGTTCTGTTCCGCGTCGTAAACCACAAACGGCTGGTCGATGGTGGTGCATTCCTTCATGATCTCAATCGACCCGCATGGGTCGGCTGAGATGTCACAGATCGCCAGTAGTCGGTGTGGAAGGTTTGGACACCCAGGGCTAGTTGGTACCCATGGCAATGACTGGGGCCGTAGCAACGTCTTGGCATCAGGGATTGTAATGAAGCGAGGGGCTCCCGGAGCCCAGTAGATACCATTGATGATCACCGAGGTGTAGGGCGCATACTGGAATACAAAGTGACCAGTGTCGTCACAACATCTTCAACATCCCCTAGAGTGTGTCACAAAATTATTTCCTAAATAAAAATACAGGAGCAAGATTTTGATTTAGATATGCAAAGTGAAAGAATTAGTATATCACTTCAGGTCTGACTATGACAATACAAAATTTAGGATCTGTAAGTAATAATAATTATTGATGCAATCAAATGGGAATCAAATCTGAATTGAATCTGAATAACATCGGAACCAAATTGGAATTGTTATCAAACCACTGTCCAATAAGAAACTAAATTGGAATCAAAATGGAATGGAAATTGAACTAGAATTTAATTACAATTTAATTGGAAATGAATTGTAATTGAGGGAAACATTTGGAAGTCCACAAAGTGTTAGTTGTTGTGTCTGCCATATTTCTTTTAAGTGACAAAGTCATGATATCGTAAAATCATTATTGAACTGTTGAACTGGTTACAGATGCTGGTTCTGTAAATAAAATTATAAGCAGAATTTCGAAGTGACCTCTGATAAGATTTGATTAAATTCGAACTGATAACATGTGACAGTGGATTATGCAAATGTCAACTCTCAGATGATTCATTGATACTTACTTTAACACTGAATGTGGATGCATATCGTTCTGGAAACTCAAAGTACTCATTCAGGTCAAAGCCACCGTCTGACTTGCGCACCAGATGATCCTTCATATCGACCACACACGCGTACACTTTATTGGTGGCTGAGGACAGAGAGGGGCGGGGTCAGGTCGAGTAAGGGGAGGGGTCAAAAAGAGTGAGGGACGGGGTCATGAAGAGAGGCGAGGTCATGAAGAGTGAGAGGTGGGGGTCATGAAGAGTGATGGGCTGGGTCATGAAGATTGAGAGGTGGGGACATGAAGATTGAGAGGTGTGGGTCATGAATAGTGATATGTAGGGTCATGAAGAGTGAGAGGTGGGGTAATGAAGAGTGAGGGGTGGGGTCATGAAGAGAGGCGAGGTCATGAAGAGTGAGAGGTGTGGGGACATGAAGAGTGATGGGCTGGGTCATGAAGAGTGAGAGGTGTGGGTCATGAATAGTGATATGTAGGATCATGAAGAGTGAGAGGTGTGGGTCATGAATAGTGATATGTAGGATCATGAAGAGTGAGAGGTGGGGTCATGAAGTGTGAGGGGCGGGGTCATAAAGAATGAGAGGTGGGGTCAGGAAAAGTGAGAGGTGGGGTCATGAAGAGTGAGAGGTGAGGTCAGGAAGAGTGAGAGGCGGGGTGAGAAGAGTGAGAGGTGAGGTCAATAAGAGTGCAAGGCAGGCTCAAGAAGAGTGAGGGGCGGGATTAGGAAGGGTAAGGGGTGGAGGCAAGAAGAGTGAGATACGGGGTCAGGAAGAGTGAGAGGAAGGGTCATGAAGAGTGAGAGGTGGGGTCATGAAGAGTGAGGGGCAGGGTCATGAAGTGTGAGAGGCGGGATCATGAAGAGTGAGATGTGGGGTCATGAAGAGTGAGATGTGGGGTCATGAAGAGTGATAGGTGGGGTCATGAAGAGTGAGAGGTGGGGTCATGAAGAGTGAGAGGCGGGGTCAGGAAAAGTGAGAGGCGGGGTCAGGAAGAGTGAGATGTGGGGTCATGAAGAGTGAGAGGTGGGGTCATGAAGAGTGAGAGGTGGGGTCATGAAGAGTGAGGGGCTGGGTCAGGAAGAGTGAGAGGCGGGGTCAGAAAGAGTGAGAGGCATGGTCAGTAAGAGTGCAAGGCAGGCTCTATAAGAGTGAGGGGCAGGGTTTGGAAGGGTGAGGGGCGGAGGAAAGAAGAGTGAGAGGCAGAGTCAGGAAGAGTGACAGGAGGGGTCATGAAGAGTTCAAGGACGAGGTTGGGAAGAGTGAGGAGTGGGGTCAGGAAGAGTAAGAGGCGGTGTTAGGAAGAGTGAGGGCCGAGGTCAGGAAGAGTGTAAAGATGGGAGACAGCAGCTAAAGTGAAAATTAAGAATTGGTATCAACTCATTACCAGTGATACAGGCATGTGTTGCTTCAGTAGAGCTAATAATGCAAGTACGTGGTATAAAATTGTAACTGCAAACATACAGCCACATACAGCCACATACAGCCACATACAGCCACATACAGCCACATACAGCCACATACAGCCACATACAGCCACATACAGGCACATACAGCCACATACAGCCACATACAGCCACATACAGCCACATACAGCCACATACAGGCACATACAGCCACATACAGCCACATACAGCCACATACAGGCACATACAGCAACAAAGACCTTGCGATGTCATCCTTTAAAAAGAATTACAATACTAAATATAAATTAATTAATATTACTCTGTTTGCAACTGCATCAGTTGAATAGAAAACTAGCCACACGTGCTGCCACCTACCGCCGTGTTGTGCCACCTTCTTGAGGTGTTCTGGACTGACAAGTTCATACGGCAGGTTCTGTAACATCTCCTGGGCTCCCTGGGAACATGAAACAACAGTTGAGTAGGACGTCTACATTAGATTACTTCACATGCGGGGACACTGCGTGCATGAGATTCGTGACAGTGTCAAATAAACTTTTTACAAACAACAAGAATTTAATTAACTATTCTTAAAAAACTGAACTGTTCATGAAACGAATTAAATGTTCACAAACCATGAAAAATGTGTGTGAACTATGTGAACTTTTTGTGAACTAACTGAACTGTTTATGAACTAAATTAACTGTTTGTGAACTGACTGAACTGTCTGTCAACCAACTGACCCTTCCACTAACCAGTTGAACTGTCAATGCCAAATCAACAAGTAACAAACAAATTAAAACCATTCATGAACCTACAGAGCTGTTCATGAACAAACTGAACAGTTTGTGAATCAAATGACTTGATCATGGACCAACTTAAACCATTCATTACGGACCAACTTAAACCATTCATTCATTCATTCGATTACTGAACAAACTGAACCATGCAAGAACACACTGATTCATTTATTAACAAACTGACGCATTCATGAACAATTTGATCCATTCATCAACAAACTGATACATTAACAAACAGATCAATTAGTGAAAAAACTGATCTACTCATGAACAAACCAATGCATTCATTCACAAAAACTGAATCATTCATGAATAAACTGGTACATTCTTGAACAAACTGAATCATTCACAAAATGAAATGTTCATGAACAAACTGATCCATTCATGAAAAAACTCAATCATTCACAAAATGAAATGTTCATGATCAACATGAACATTTCCTGACCGAGCAGAGATGACACTGTACCTGAGAGACATTTCCAGAGCCAGTGAAGACGAATGTGAGCGGGCCAATAGATTTGGGCATCATGCCAAGGGAGATCTCATAGCCCGCGTCTCGCAGGGCCTGGGACGCCATGCCTGTATTCCGGTAGTTGTGGGCTGGGCCTATATGCTGTCAGCAGATGACACTCACACTCATTGTGACTGGCTATAATTTGTCATCTAAACAATATTGCATTTTTTGTGATATAAAATTTAATATCTAATAGTACTGATAGCATCAAATGTTACTGTGCGTGTAGATCTGCAATTTTGAAATAAAAATAATTTTTCAATATGTTTTATTATTCAAAATAAATTCTTCAATATGACCATAATATAGAAACTACAGCACTATCATGTGATATTTCTTTTCTGACAAAATAAACTTTTAAAAACAAAAAATGCAAAGTTCTGCTGTTAGTGTCGACATTATTTATGTTTCAACAAATGTGTGACTATTTCTTTCATTTCAGCCTACTCCTTTTTTTTATACAACATCCATATTTACCGTATGTAAGCACTGAATAGACACTTATTGTTCATAAAGACTTTGAACCTCCCTATTAAGATCACCATCTAGTTAGTTAAGGTCACTTACTACCTGGTAGACTAGTTTCCTTATGGAAATAGTTAGTGACTGTCATAGGGTGACCTTAGTTGCAGGTGGTGGTATTTTTAAGGTGACCATAAAGCATGGTTCAACTGTACTTGTACGTAGGATCACCTAATTAAAATAATTAGTTAATCAAACACATCTAAATAATACTCATTTAAATATAAAATATATGTAATTAAAATTTCATTTGGATTTGTTATAATTTTAATTAAAAACCATCCGTGCAGAGTACAAGGAAGAACTGGACCGTAGAGACAGCGTATACCATGAATGGTGTGTGATGTCCAAGAGCCAACAATCGAATGCCGAGTCCATGGAGGATGTTAATCATTCCCGCGACACCGGCCATCTTGCCAAAAGCAACAATTCTTCGCCCATTACTCTCTACCATCTTCTCATAATCTATCAGTCGAACATTCTGCAATAAAACCATCCATCACACGGTTACATGTAGCAAATGAAACCAGGCTGCAATCATCACATAATTGACTACAGTCAAGGAAATATTTGTTGACATTAAGTGTGTTATTTATAGTTGACACATCATCTACATCTAATTACAGCATATGTGTAGCGCCTGCATTGTAATTGCATGTAACTGATATTGTAATCAAATCTTACTCTGAATGCTAATTTTTTATAATATACTTCAAGAATTATTCTGGTGATAACATTTATAAATATAATTTACACTAAATGACCACTTTTTTTGCATTTGCATGTTGACATATTTCAAAATATACCACTTAAATTTGTTTTACAGATGTTGCATATACAAATAAGGCCACAATCTCTCAGGACGTTTGTAGAAAATTGAAGACTTTTTAGAAAGTTTTGTAGATAAAAATTTGAAACAAAAGTTAAAATGAAATTGAGAATGAGCATGAAATTAATTTATCTTTAATAGATGAGGTAGGCAGAAACTAAATTGAAATGATAACCAGGCAAATATGATGTAAGTTTATATTGTTACATAGGCATCCAAATTGCTGCACATGTTTAAACATTTTTACACAACTGCCATCTGCAACTTACGCATGTTGATCAACAACTTACACATGTTGATCAACAACTTATCGACACCTGTTACTTTTGTAAAAACAAAACGGATATGACTACCTTCTCGAGGAGTGCGTCAAGGAGCTCCATATTGGCCTCCTGTGCCTTGATTGTGTGCGAGAAGAAGGCATAGGTCTTGTAGGGCTGGAGCAGGTCTATGGGGATAGACTTCACCCCCAGGATGAGGGGCGCTTCACTGATGTCTTCCTGAATACACGCCCCAACAGTTGCGTAAGCCTGCAGGACAGTGAAAGTAAATATAAGTTCCTATGTAACGCAATATCCAGTACTTAGGATTGATCAAAGCACTTTACACTTTACCGCCTGACAGACATGTTCAATCAAACACCACCTCAACTTCTCTGGGAAGCATTCAGCCATGCTACAATTAACGCATGAAGACAATTCGTACACAAATATCCACCACTGCCAGGTTCTCATTCATACAGTTGAGTGAACTGAAGCAACGTAGAGTAAACAAACTTGCCCAAGGTTCAACATGGCAGCATAGGATTCGAACCTTGGTTCTTATTTAAGAGCCACTGCGCTCCTTGAACAGTACAGAGGGTAGAGAAATAATGAACTGTGCTACATGAAGAAACCCTTAGCAAAAAATTATATAGAAAACTATAAATTTCCTATAGTATTCTGTAGTATTCTATAGTATTATATAGTATTCTATAGTTTTTCTATAGTATTCTATAGTATTATATAGAAAACTATAAATTGGCTATGGAAATCTTAATTTCCTACATAATTCTATAGAATATTTTATAGAATTCTATAGAATATGCTATAGTTTTTAAAGAACCTATAGTTTTCTGTAGGATTCTATAGAAAACTATAGAATATTCTATAGAATCCTATAGTTTTTAGGCAACCTATAGGTTTTTTGTAGGAATATACAGAAAACTGTAGGATATTCTATAGAATCCTATAGTTTAAGACAACCTATAGGTTTTTTTGTAGGAATCTGTATAAAACTATAGAATAATCTATAGAATTCTATAGTTTTTAGAGAACCTATAGTTTTCTGTAGGATTTTACAGAAAACTATAGAATATTCTATAGAATCCTATAGTTTTTAGAGAACTTATAGTTTTTTGTAGGATTTTATAGACAATTATAGAATATTCTATAGAATCCTATAGTTTTTAGAGAACCTATAGTTTTTTCTAGGATTCTACAGAAAACTATACAATATTCTATACAATCCTATAGTTTTTAGAGAACATATAGTTTTTTGTAGGATTTTATTGAAAACTATAGAATATTCTATACAATCCTATATATTTTAGAGAACCTATAGTTTTTGTTGTAGGATTCTACAGAAAACTATAGAATATTCTATAGAATTCTGTGGAAACTTTTAACCACTGTTTTAGAAACATGTATGTATTTTTTTGTTATGTATACATGTGGTGGATGTTACATATAAATATATATGTCAGTATGTTGTAAACTAAAAAGATGCTACTGTATTATTTTATACCAAAACATTTAGCTAAGCATATATTGTTATGAATCTGGCAGCGCCGCTACCGCATCCCATAATGTTATTACCCGTGAGTCATTTCGGCGCGTAACGTTTAATTTCAAACAGAAGAAGGCCAGACGGCCTAGCACAAAGTCGGTAGATTGCGGACAGAGTCATTATAATGAAGACATTTCGGCCATTCATGCCACGAGACAAACGGTAGGACGTTGCCAAAGATTGCTGTGTGTTGTTTTTATAACTATTTGATCCACAGAGTAAAATACAATAACAATATTACGAAATAGTTATAGACAGACAGCCGTTTGCGTAACCGCCAATTCCAACCTGCATCGATGCAACGATTTTCCCTCGTTTTCTTCTATACCAAATCGATCATTCCGTCACTCCATATTGTTTGTGTATGTCAATTATTGTTTGAGGTACACACCGAGCATTATTTTCTTATCAATTATTTTACATTTAGCCAGATGGTAAAGTGGCCTCGACCTACTAGAGTAGATTTGCCTCAATTGTCGCTCATTTCGTTGTACGTACCAAGTAACCAACTGCATTGCCATGGCCACGTGAATGAATAATAAAAACAAGTAAAATGCAACTCAGACTGTTAAAAAATACCCTAAATTAAATGACAATAGAATGCAAATATGTGTGTGTTTCAAGTTCAATTTTTTTTACCTTTTTTGTGATGCATAGGCCATAGCCAACTAGGGACTAGTGTAGCCGTAGGTATAATTAACATTTTTAGATATAAACATCAAGTCTATACTAATGTATGTAATGCCTAATGGCAATGCCAATGATTTAAACAACTATTTATTTTGATTCATAATAACAATATTAACAATTTAGTTGTCTGTTTGTTAGTGTTACTAATCCTGATAATAGTGATATATATAAAGGTAGATTACTGTCACAGTACTAGACCTACTTGTTCAAAAATTATATGGGTACCGACTACTGCTGATAATGGGAACCGGTGGCAAAGTGGTAAAGCACCGGTCGAGGGGACTGGACTCAAATCCAACTATCGGCCACAGTTTAAAAAAACTTGGGAAATTTTGTTCTCTTGGAAAATACACTAGGCCATTGCTCCCTTCTAACTGTTATCTGCCAGAGGAAGTAAAAGATCCCACACATGGGATAAATGAGCTAATTTGAGTCCATCCTGTAGTGGACTTACTACCTGTTGGGCATGTAGATGAGGATACTATGAGATAAAACCACAGTGCAACATTGTAATAGGACTTTGCTGAATATTAAGTATTTGTCAAAATGTTCCAGTTTTTAGATTTATGATGTATAATATAAGCCACACATATTGTATTTTTATTGTGTTCTGTTCCATTTATTTCAGGTTGGTGTCATCACTGATGTCCAAAAGCAAGATTTGTCCATTCTGACAGCACTGATACCAATATAAGTGGTATAGTCTTTGTGTGTATGCATTCTGAATTATTGAATATTATGATAACATACTCTGTACAATTATAATGTATATATTGCAATTCAGAACTCGGAATCAATTTATTTGACCAATAAATATGGTACATGTGTAAGGTTTCAGGGCAAAGCGCAATAATCATAATGACCGATATCTACACCCAAACTATTTTTTTTTACAGTAGAACCTGTCTTGGATAACCACCTGCTTTCTCAGTTCCTCTTGAAATTGACCATATTTTCAATGTTTATTGACCTGTCATGGGCGACCACCCATCTTGAAAGACCACTTTTGCTAGGCTGAAGTGGCGGTCACTCAAGACAGGTTCTACTGTACATTTCAATTCTGCAATTTTGCTTAGGCAAATATGTCACCAGAGCCGCATGACGTTTATTGTATTTTACCCTTAAACCCTTCCTATATATACTATTGTTATGCACTGGTAATAATGCATGAGTGTATAAATACAGTGTGGTATGCCGCGTTCCAAGTAATGGAAGAAAATCATTCAACCATGCCAATTATGTTCAGTCAGAATGACTGACCCAACAACAGTTTCCAATCTAACATTCTAGAAGTGTTGATAAACAACCCATCTTGCTTAGAGTCACTATCAACTGTTCACCCCTACCCTCTTGACACTATCATGCCAAGTGATTTTGGTTTTCTCTTTCTACCACACGTTTTCCTTGCTCTCTTTGTCAATATCAAATGGAATACCATGTTGTACCTGTTTCAAAATACCGTGGTAGTATACCAGCAGATATGGGTCAAATTCATTGACATGTATTTAAATACAAATAATCTTGAAGGGTTAAAATATTATAAAATGAAAAAGTATATATTTCAATACAAATATGTATTAAAGGTACTTTTCAGAATTCTTTTTACAAAACCGCCAATAGCAAAAATAATGGCAAATCTTATATTGAGATATGTTGTTTATCAACATAATTTGACGATGCGATGTACAAAAATGACATGAGATGTCGCTTACTGACTGGCAATCTTTGGTGTTTGTACCATGTATGAAAATACCATGTTGTACCTGTTTAAAAATACCATGGTAGTATACCCGAGTACAGTGTATATTAAGTCACTGGCATTGGAACAGGGAAGGGGACGTTCCAAAAAAACCACCTTGAGGTTCTCCAGACATCTCGATCTGCACCCCCTTGAGGCTCGCTGAAAAAAACCACCTTATGGCACTCTGAAAACCTAAATAAGCACCCCCATTCCGCAATATTTAGGGGTAATCCTATCTCCAGCCCCCATACACCACAAACTGCACACCCCTTCCTAAATGTTGGGGAGCTAAGCTCCTAATCCACAACAACTGCATGGGGGTGTGCTATATTACCCACATGGAGTGTGGTATACTACCTGCATGGGGTGTGGTATATTACCTGCATGGGATGTGCTATATTACCCACATAGGGTGTGGTATATTACCTGCATGGGGTGTGCTATATTACCCACATGGGGTGTGCTATATTACTCGCATGGGTTGTGCTATATTACCCGCATGGGGTGTGGTATACTACCTGCATGGGGTAGGCGCGTCGGTTCGACTGTTGTACAATGACCTTGACCCCGCTGTCAATGAGCTGTTTGACATGTGACGGTGCTAGTGGCGCCCTCCTTTCCCACACGCTGTTGTCTTCGCGACGGATCGCTAACACTTTCTTCCCCCCTGATGCGTGCCGACATATTTGTTTTGAAAGTGCCTGATAGTTGCTATGGCAACACAACACTGTCCTAGCTTTCCACATCTTCCTTTGTCACCTGAAACAGATATTTCCAAAATAGGTGACCCGATAAGAAACCCAAGTACTTAACATTACCCCCTTAGTACAACTGGAGTGGATACAGTGAACAGAGTTTTGTTTTTTGCAATACACAATTTTTAATATTACATTGTATTTGCAATACATTTTAAAATTAACAGTACAATATTGCGATTATTTGCAATACTCTCAAGAGTATCGCAGATACTCACAATACTATTTTGCCAATTAACCAACAACAAACACGTTGTCATTGGTGTGATTTGCATATATTGTATTATCATCGTCAAATATTGCCATATGTATTACATGATAGGGTGGAAGAGTTCTGCTAAAGTAAGCCTACCAGTAAACATGTTACATGTAAACAAACACAACAAAAAGAATGGCTTGACTTACAACTTTGTACATGCGGCTGAGTACAATGTGTAGGCCAATATGTACAACCTGATTCGCCAGGTGATGATGCAATCTTGCCTCAGGGTGTAGACTAATGCATGTTTTTAAACATTGAAAGAAGGTTATGTTGACCTGTTTAACTCTAACTTTGTACATTTATTGTCCATCCACCCTAAAAAGGTAGGTTTCTATAAGTACAATACAATATAATACAGTTGTATAAACAAATATAAGTTTAGTCGTAAAAGTTGTTTGAAATGCAGAATGAACATTCATGAGCACCTGTCTATAATAGTAGGAATGGGAGGGGGGAGGTTGTTCCTAAAATTTGGGGGCTGGTGGGATTTGTGAACTCAAATATTGTGGTAGGGTGGTTCTACCAAAATGGCGGGAGGTCGGCCCCCTAAAATAGGTGGGAAATCAGAGTTGGCCCTCTAAAACAAGTGGGAAATCAGAGTTGGCCCTCTAAAACAAGTGGGAAATCAGAGTTGGCCCTCTAAAACAAGTGGGAAATCAGAGTTGGCCCCCTAAAACAAGTGGGAAATCAGAGTAGGCCCCCTAAAACAAGTGGGAAATCAGAGTTGGCCCCCTAAAACAAGTGGGAAATCAGAGTTGGCCCCCTAAAACAAGTGGGAAATCAGAGTTGGCCCCCTAAAACAAGTGGGAAATCAGAGTTGGCCCTCTAAAACAAGTGGGAAATCAGAGTTGGCCCCCTAAAACAAGTGGGAAATCAGAGTTGGCCCCCTAAAACAAGTGGGAAATCAGAGTAGGCCCCCTAAAACAGGTGGGAAATGGGAGGTTGAGACCACTGCCACATCCCCTTTAAAAGGGTTCAAGTTTGTTTTTGGATAAGGGGGTTGCTATTGTAGTTTTTTGCTCATCGTTTGCTGCACAGGGTATTCCACCAAGGACACCCCCATAACATAGATACACAAAAACATGCCCCACTTCAAGATGTAAAAAAATGCTACACCTTGATTTACCATAATATTATGTGTGTGCATGTGAACAAAAACGTAATGGTTTATAGTTCTTATTTTAGATTTATACAAATGTTGGTTTTCATGATTAATCAAAACATATTTCCAATCCCAATTTATGAAAATAAGAACTGCCCACTTATAAGTTAAATGTGAGAGTTGGTGAAAAGGCCTGGCTTTTTAGGTTCACGAAATGACTTCATGTATATTAGGTAAAGTCCCCCATTTATATTAATTGCCTATTAGGTAAAGTCCCCCATTCATATTTTCTGGAAATCCTCCTTTTTAATTACCACCACCACCACCACCACTACCATACCCCTTCCCCGCCCCGCCCCTCGATCCCCTCACAGGCAAGTATTTAGCATCGGCAGTGTCAGTGTCGAACATTTACTCAACATGTTCAAACCGTACGCACGTACGTTCATGTGAAACGGTTCCGTGCTTATGAAGTTATAGAATTGTATAAACACCTGTCATTATTAACGAACAACAATGACATGCATGCCATCTGCATACACCAACAATTCACACAAGAAAGTTACAATTAAAGTCACATTAGTGTCCAACTTACCTGTATTACTCCCTTCAAACGCGCCTCCAACTAACAGCACTTTAAAGTTGTAGTATCGCGAGGCTCGCTAATGTGGTAATTACTGATGTACTCACACGCTGGCAGTAAACAAGATGACGCAACCGCCAGCCAACGAACTACGGATTCTTCTCACGGGGAACAAACACCTCTAACTGGACACGTGCATGGGTCACTATTAGGACCACGTAACGTCGTTAATCTCCCGTGCGCCTCCCGTAAATGGGCCAAGTGTTCATCTGGACGCCGGACAAACTTACTACTCGAGTGTACTCACCGCGTTGTCCCGTTATCTATTGACGGCGACGAAGCGACCCGGTTCGCTTGACGCTCGCTGGACCGCTAACACTTGTAAACACGCCGCCGAGGTTTACGAGCCGCTGGCCCAACCTTCGACGACCCGTGTAGGCCCTTGCTAAACGAGTTGACAGCCACTGTCGTCGTCCGCGCGACCTTGACACCACGGGAACGTCGAGGAGCGAGGAGTGTGGAAAGCGTCCTGCAATTGACACATGATTGATTGCGTTCAAGGAACGAGTCGCAACTTTTTTTGTCTGGCGCGTCATGCATGCGTGATTGCGTAAATGATTTACCTTTCGGTGAACTGTGAACATATCAAAAGCTAGGTCCTCTTCACAGATCTTGAACTTCTGTGAACGTGTTGTGCGGCATAATGCAATGTACGCGCGCTCGCCAGCGCGGACGCGCACACACGAACCCGCGCGCACGCACATACGTACGTGCGTGTGTACGCAAGCACGCACACGCGCATACATACACACGCACGCACGCGCACACACACACACACACACACACACACAGATGTGGTCCTTAGAAAATGTCTTTGACAAATCAACAATCGACCATAAATTAAGCTACGTACAACCTAAAATACTTCGTAGAAAAACTAGGAGAACCACGACGTCGTAAACAGACACGTATTGTCACCTCCGTAGCTCGGTGGATGTTGACGAAGTGACGAATTTACAACGATCGAAGGCTTTTGTTCGGTCTTTCATTGATATTATCAGTCTGTTTATTACGCCAGCTAGTCTGCGAACTCGATCAGTATGGCTCAGCAAACAAATCTGCGTTTCTATAGATCTTTGTACGTGTCCAAGCTCAGTTAATCCGCTCAATTAAATCAAACGCAGTCCAGCTGTGCACACTCAAGTAGATAATCTACACGAATTCATCAACAGCAATAATTTAGCTACACCCAAATACAAAATACATATGATGTCAGGAAAGGTTCCACGAGGACCTACACCTTCACCGTACTATTGACAATACTTGTCAATACATCATGCACAAACAGAAGACGTTTCTGATGAATGGATTGGGCAAATGACCGTCACTGAGTAATGCAAACATTGCATAACAACCAAAGTTATCACAAATTAATTTCTAACAAATTGCATGACACCAACCGATTACCAGAAAACATATAGACTTTTTTAATATGTAAAGCCGACGGGTGTAACATCGTTTCGCTAATAACAGACCGGATGGAGTGAGGTGAGATATGAGTGGATTACTCTTTGACTCGACATTGACCATGGCCTGGACGTATTCTGAGAGAAAGGTCACGGGTCCGTGGGTTCGCGCCACACCGGAGACATGGGTCCACGCAACGGCGACAGTCAAGTCTAGTCAATAAGTCGGTCAAGTCGAGTCTACGTGAATGCTGTCGAGGATGACAGCCCATGGATGGCCATGCTTCCCTGACAGATCTGTTCACTCGAACACCATCTCGCCTTCTCTGAGACGTATTCAGCCATGCTGTAATTATAATGCGCGAAGAGTATTGTTATATCTAATGGTTTAGATATAGACTCAGTCAAAGTCGTATTTATGCAGAACGATAACTGTTCATTTATTGACTCGCACCTGCGCATTGCGGCTTTTACATAAATTCAAATCTTGGGACCGTGTGTCCGCGTCATCAACACTACGTCATCCATCAGGTGACAGGTGGCTCATTATAATAATATTGTAAACACAACATTCTTCCCCTACTTGGAATTAAAGTCAGTACTGGGCTCATGCAAATACTAAAGTTCGAAATACGCTTATACTATGTTAAAAATACAATCATTAATTATACGATCGATGTAGAGGAGGGGTTACTAGCACATCACTCTTTGTTGAAGTGTTAAAAGCGTATTCACATAATCGACGTGTGTATAAACGTGAAATAGAACTAGAGGAGAGGTTGCCAGCACATCACTCTTTCTTATTCAGTGAAATCTTTGAACCTCACGGGCGGTTTACGAAACCTGCTGGAACGTCGAACGACTTCGAGTGGTCGCGGGTCGAATGGTGTTGTTAACTTGTTTCTCCGAGGTTGTCGGACGAGAACCATTTCCCCAACTTGTAATTTAACAAGAATTTAACAAGATTGCCATCCAGAAAATTACTCTGGATGGCAGGTGGACAAGGAAGCCTTTTGGCTTATCGAGAGTCCAATACTTTTTATCTACATGTATCCCGCCTTTTTAAGGTGTGTGTCGATTTTATTTTTAAACATATTCACGCTACTAGCACCAACACAATCAGGAGATAATCTGTTCCATTCATTTACAGTCCTTTGTGAGAATGAGAACTTTCTTATATCTAATCTACACTGCTCCTTTACTAATGTAGCTTCATGTCCTCTGGTCCTTCTATTTTTCTTAACTGAGAAAAAAATGTTTCTATCAATATTTTCATAACCATTCAATATTTTAAACACTTCTATGTGATCTCCTCTCAATCTCCTGGTCTCTAATGTTGTTAAACCACATTCTTTTAGGCGTATTTCGTAACTAAGATCCCTCAGATTTGGTATCATTTTAGTCGCTCTCCTCTGTACTCTTTCTAGCATATCTATGTCCTTCTTGCGATATGGCCTCCATGCTTGTATACAATATTCTAAATGAGGCCTCACTATTGTTTTGTACAGCGGTACTATTAATTCTTTTTTCTTATACGCTATATTTCGCCTAATTAATCCAAGGATTTGATTTCCCTTTGACGCTGCAATTCCGCACTGCTCTGAAACCTTCATATCAGCACTAATGGTTAACCCCAAGTCCTTTTCTTTTACAGTAGTACTTAGAACAGTACCCCCCATTTTATATTTTACCTCTTCATTCCCATGACCTGTGTGGAGGCATTTACATTTCCCAAAATTGAACAGCATTTGCCACTTTTCAGACCATTTGATCAACCTATCAAGATCATCTTGTAAATGCTGTCTGTCTCCATCACTTTTAATCCTTCTAAACACTTTTGTATCATCCGCAAATTTTAACACCTTGCTTGTTATATCATCGTCCAAATCGTTGATATATATTAAGAATAATATAGGTCCTAGTACTGATCCCTGTGGTACCCCACTCAATACCGATTTCCAGTTTGAAGCCTCCCCATCAACTACTACACGTTGTCTTCTGTCATTCAGCCATTTTTCTATCCAGTTTATTATACCATTTCCTATGCCATGGGCCTTTAGCTTAAGGAGTAATCTTTGATGTGGTACTTTGTCGAAAGCTTTTTGAAAATCTAAATAGATGATATCTACTGGTGATCCCTCATCTACCCACCTAGTGATGTCTTCCAAAAAACATAACATATTTGTTAAGCATGACCTCGCTTTTAAAAACCCATGTTGAGATGGGTTTATCAAGTTACGTTTAACAAGAAAATCCACCATGTGATCTTTAATTAGTCTTTCTAATAATTTGCAAATCACTGATGTTAAACTCACTGGTCTATAGTTCTCTGACTTGTTTCTCGAACCTTTTTTAAATAACGGTATAATGTTTGCCTCTTTCCATTCTAAAGGAACCACTCCCTCTTCTAATGACAAATTGAAAACTGTTGCAAGCGGTACGCTAATTTGTTCTACAATTTCCAATAGTAGTTTGGGCGGAATCCCGTCCACTCCAGGTGATTTATTATCCTTCATAGCCCTTATTTTCTTAGCTACCATTTCCGAGGTTACAACTAACTGTCCTAAATAGTCTGAATCTGCCCCCTTGAACTTAGCCTCTGGTACTGGCAGTGAACTAATATCTTCCCTGGTAAACACTGAACTAAAGTACTCATTCAGGTCTTCTGCCATTAAGAATCCCTCTGATATTATATTTCCAGCACTATCTTCTAGAGGACCGACCTTATCTTGAACTTTCTGTTTGCTTCGAACATACGCATAAAAACTCTTGCTGTCATGTTTTATATTACTAGCTAATTGTTTTTCATAGCTTCTCTTTGAATTTCTAATTTCAGCTGTAGCTTGATTAAGTGCTTCTTTATAAATGTTGTAGTCTTCATCATTTCCAGTACATCTATATGACTTCCACATCATTTGTTTATACTTAATTTTTCTAATGGCTTCTTTCGATAAGTGTTTCTTTTTAGACCGTTTCCCTTGTTTTTTGAAAGGTACAAATTTATCGACTATGCACTTAATTTCACTATTTAAGATATTCCAGCATTCGGTTGCTGTCTTATTCTTCAGTGTGTTATTCCAGTCTATCTTTGCTAAATATTTCCTCATGTCCTTATACCTTCCTTTGTGGAAATTTCTCCTATACTGCTTTTTACTATTCCTTTCTGATTTTACTTTGATGGTAATTGAGATAGCTTTGCGTTTCGTCGTTTGTCAGTGTAGACTTTCGATTTCACTTTGTTGTCTGTGTCGCGACGTCGCAGTTTCTCATGAATCTCAGAAGCGCGAGTCTGTTGTGGGAGTTGTGGGAGTGTGACGTTTAGTTTCCTTCCTTAGTGTGCTTCCGCGGGCGATACACCTGTCGTACAGTGTGGTGTGGCGCGATATTGCCGAAGGAAGTTGTACAGCTCCTGTTTCCAACTCCGTTGTTCCACGTGTGCCGCTCTGATGGCTTTCATTAGAGGAGCCATAAAGCGTTCTGCATCGCCGTTAGCGCACGGCCAGATCGGGGTTATTTTCTTGTGTTCGAACCCGAGATAGTGTGCGAACTTGGTTAGTTCACTGCCGTTGAATGGCGGGCCGTTGTCTGATTTGAGTACATCCGGGATGCCGTGACGAGCGAACATGCTGTCCAACTTGGGGATCACGGTGGAGGCTGCAGTCGACGTGACTATCTCCACCTCCGGGAATCTGCTGAAGTCATCAATGACTACTAGTATCAGCTCGCCTGTAGGTAATGGTCCCAGGAAATCAGCTGACAGATTCTTCCATGGTGCTGACGGAATCGGCGTTGGGATCATCGGCTCATGTGTCATGGGTGTGCTAATTGTAGCTTGACAAGCCAGGCAACTTTTGATCTGCCTCTCGGCCATGCTATGCTGTCAATTGCGGGAAACCAAACTTTCTTGCGTAGTAACATTTTTGTCTTCACAACACCCTGGTGACCCACGTGTGCAAGTTCAACTGCTCTTTGCTGTAGAGTAGACGGCAGTATGATACGGGTACCTCTTAGTACGATGCCACTGCATGTTGTCAGTTCGTTTTTGACATGGACGTAGTCGTGAACGAGTGTGTCGTCCCAGCGACCAGTTTGTATAGCCCTGGTGACGGCTTGCAGAACTACATCTGTCGCCGTCTGCTCTTTGACCTCGACAGCGGTCATGGCTTTTGGGATAGCTGCATTGCAGATGTATCGCACGTACTCCTCGGTCGAGTCGGTTGCTCCTTTCGCATATGGGTGTCGGCTTATGTAGTCGGCTGGATTCCGGTCGTCTTTTCCGGGTCGATACTTCAGTTCAAACTGGTAGGGAAGTAGACACAATCTCCATCGCTCAATCCGTGCGGACGCAGGACGCCGACTCTTGAATATTCCGAGTAGTGGCTGGTGATCTGTGTAGATCGTGAAGCTTGCACCGTACAGATATAGGTGGAAATGCTCTGCGCTCCAAACAACTGCTAGCATTTCACGTTCTGTTTGAGAGTACCTTCGTCCGACGTCTGAGAGTGCTCGGCTTGCGTAGCTGACTACCTTTCCACTTTGCGTGAGAATAGCCCCTAAGCCGAGAGGGCTGGCATCGACGAATACTTCCGACGACTTGTTGGGGTCGAAGTAGGTCATCGTGCTCGTGTTCGTCAGCGCGTGTGTTAGCGCCTGGAACGATTGTTCGTGTTTAGGCTGCCAATTCCACAGTTCATCTTGTTTGGTCAGTTCTCGCAGTGGTGCAACGGTGTTGGTGAAGTCGGCAATGAATCGAGACACGTACTGCGCCATGCCAAGTAGAGAGCGTACTTCTGATGGGTTTGTTGGTCGACTCGCCTTCGAAATTGAATCGAGTTTCTTCGGATCAGCACGCAGTCCATGCGCACCGAAAACGTGTCCGTAGAAAGTGACGGTTGGCTGCGAGAATTTGCATTTTTCTCGGTTCAGGCGAACGTTGTTTTCTCGCAGTCTGTCTAAGACTGCTCTCAAATTCGCATCGTGTTCTGCAGGCGTCTTGCCGTGGACGATGATGTCGTCTGAAATGTTTCTGCATCCATTCAGGCCGTGTAGAAGTTCTGCGATCGTATTCTGAAATATTTAAGCGGCGTTAATGCCAAACATTAACCGCTTGTACCTGTAGAGAGCGACGTGTGTGCTGAATGTCGTGATGTGTCGACTTTCAGGGTCGAGTTCCAACTGATGATATCCGGCTCTCAGGTCGAGTGTGCTGAACATTGTCGCGCCATTCAGATCTGTTATTAGGTCATCGATGGTGGGCATTAGATGTTTCTCTCGCTTTACTGCTTTATTGGCTTCTCGCATGTCCACACATATGCGCACGGCTCCCGTCTTCTTTGGCCCAACGACAATCGGACTCACCCACGGCGTCGGCCCGTCCGTCTTCTCGATCACGTCGTCTGCTTCGAGTCGTGCTAGTTCCTGTTCAACGTCCTTACGTATGTGGAACGGTATGCGGCGATGCTTTTGCTGTTTTGGCGTGACAGTCTCGTCAATGTGCAGTGTGATCAGCCTGTCCTTGACCTTTCCCATTCCTGCGAATAGGTCGCTGTAGTCCTCTATGACCTTGACCTTGTCGTCATCAGCGGTCGTGATTTGTCTCGCCATCGTCAGTATCTTAAGGTTCTCGGCTGCTGCATAGCCAAGCAAATTTCCACTGCTGCCTTCAATAACATGAAAAGGCACTGTTAGTTGCTCACCATTATGTTGCAATTCGAAGTTCGCCATGCCAAGCACAGACAGCGGCGTTGTCGCGCCGTACGGGAACACGCGAGTTGTCGTGGGCTGCAATGCTGGCTTCACATGTAGGCTGTCATACGTGTGCGATTCAAGAATGTTAACTGATGCTCCTGTGTCGACTATCATTTCTACCTGCTGACCTTGAACCTGGATGAGACGTGTTGGGATGTGCTGCCTTCCCAGAGCGACGTGGACTTGCTCATCTGTACACGAAGTGAACACGTACTCTCGTTCGTCATCGTTGGTAGCAGCGTGTGTTGTCACGGTGTTCGCAACCGGATGTCGCGACATTGGACGTGATGCATGCTGGGTAGCGCGCTGTGATGATCGACAAACTAATTCAAAATGGCCGACCTTGTGGCACGCATTGCACTTCCTGCCTCGCGCCGGGCAACCAGAACGATGTGGTAGTTGATTACCGCAGTAATTGCAGGCCTTAGCGTGTCTGCTTGTAGCATTGGAGCGATTGGTCGAGTTGTAACGCTCACCTCTGTTGCCAAAATTGCGATTTCTTGACGTGTGTCTTCCCCTGGCGGATGACTGTGAAGAAGTTGCGTTGATTGGACGATCAGCTTTCGTCCCAACTTCGACGGCGCTTAATTGCTTGTTGTTCGCTCAACTCGAGCGTTCTAGCGGCGGCGATCAGCCTGTCTAGCGATAGATCGTCCCACAGTGCACCTCTGCGTAGTGGCTTAGATTGACCTGCAAAAATGATTTAGTTAGCGATCTCCCTGTCAACGTTTGCAAAGTCACAGGATTTTGCCAATTTGCGTAGCCGTGTTGCGTAATTGTCAATCGTTTCCGTCTCACCTTGTGCAGCTTGGCGAAAGCTGTAGATCTCGAAAGCGGTGTTCGTTTTCGGCGTGAAATAGTCAGTCAGTGCGTTGGCGGCTGCTTGGTAAACATTGACGTCATCGGTAACGTCAGGCACGATCAGCGTGTCGAATAGCTCGTCGACTTCGTGTCCCGCGTAATGGAGAAGCAACGCGCGCATGCGCGTCGGCTCGCTGACTGCCATGGCCGTGGTCAACCTTTCAAAACGGTCAAGCCATTTCCTCCAACGAGGTCCCAAATTGCCATCCATTCGCATGTCAAACTGTGCGAACGTGGGTAGAGCCATTGTAGACGTAGCAGTGTGTTTTTGTGGAGTTACGAGATCAGCTGTTGACGTAGTAGTTACAGCCGTGTTCATGCCGCACGCCAGAAGTAGCAATGACGTCAGCAGAGCGAGCACCGGTCTTGTTGAAAACGGCGGCGTGTTCTGTTCATAAACTCACAGTTTAGAGAATTCCAGTCCAACTCCGTAGCTCGTTTCCACTGCATAGGCGTCTGTGGGTTGTAGTGTACCTCGTCGCCAGATGTTGTATCTAATGGTTTAGATATAGACTCAGTCAAAGTCGTATTTATGCAGAACGATAACTGTTCATTTATTAACTCGCACCTGCGCACTGCGGCTTTTACATAAATTCAAATCTTGGGACCGTGTGTCCGCGTCATCAACACTACGTCATCCATCAGGTGACAGGTGGCTCATTATAATAATATTGTAAACACAACAAGTATTAGTGCACACATATCTACCACAGTCAGTAAGCAGGTACTGTCGTATACAGTTGAGTGGACTTGAGCAACGTGTAGTGAAAACAAAACTAGCCAAAAGGTTTGAAACGGCAAGACGAATCGCATCCAGAATAAATCGATTGAGAGACCTACGCATACATGCACCCACGTCTACAATTCGGGATATTTTCATTTTTTGCCGGAAGGACAGGAGTTTCACAGCAACTCTGGGAGACTCCAGAAAAACCCGTAGGATTGGCAGGTATACAGAATGTTCTAAAAACACAAGCAAGATTTAAAAGCAGCATTCGTCATATTGTTGTTTACGATAGATGCTGTGACAGCAAGTTCCTTAGAGTTGGGGGTGTCACATTGAACAACCAGTCACACCACTGACGCCTTGCACGCGGAACATGAATGAGTTTACGTTCACTTGGTGACATCGATTGACATAATGTCCCGTGTACTCTGATGCATCACCATGCATGGCCGTTCAGTAAAAAGTAAAATAAAGGTAAGTTATCATACCCCGCAGTATCCAGTCCTCGTGAATGCTCAAAGCGCTTTACGCTTGAATCCCAAGCAGACCTGTTCAATAGAACACCATATCGACTTCTCTGGGAAGCATTCAGCCACGCTTCAAGTAATGGGCGAAGACTATCGTACACAAATATCCACCACTGTATATACATATCAGCCACTGTCTGTAGCCAGGTACTCGGACATACAGCTGAGTGAACTGGATCAATTAACGTAGAGTGAACGAACTTGTTCATGGTTCGACAAGGCAGTAAAGGATTCCAACCCGGATTCTCTCGATTGAGAGTCCGATGCTCTAGCGACTGCGTCACTGCGCTCCACTTGCAGTATTCGGTTTACGAGGGTGGGGTCTTGAACTCTACTCGTACTGCTATCGACGGCCAGGGATGTAATTCCGCATGCCCACGTACACAGATCGTCTCAATGCTGTGATTGGGCTTGTACGCGGATTGATAGGGCACCCTGAGATTGTGCTCTGACATGCTCTGACTTACAACAACAACAACAACAACTACTACTACTACTACTACTACTACTACTACTACTACTACTACTTCTACAACTACTACGATTACTACTACCTCTACCACTGATACTACTACTACTACTACCTCTACTACTGCTACTACTATTACTACAACTACTACTACTACTACTATTACTACTACTACTACTACCTCTACTACTACTACTACTACTACTACTACTACCACTACTACTACTACTACCTCTACTACTATTACTACTACTACTACTACTACTACTACCTCTACTACTATTACTACTACTACTACTACCTCTACTACTATTACTACTACTGCTACTACTACTACTACTACTACTATTACAACCGCTACAACTACTACTACTACTACTACCACTACTACTACTACTACTACTACTACAATTACTACTGCTACAACTATTACTCGTTTGTGTTTTAACTGTTGCCGTAGCAGTGTTGACTACTATTCCCAAACACCGCACATGCACACACGTACGCACGAACGCACATACGCACATACGCACGCCACACGCGGCACGCACGGCACGCACGGCACGCACGGCACGCACGGCACGCACGGCACGCACGGCACGCACGGCACGCACGGCACGCACGGCACGCACGGCACGGCACGGCACGCACGGCACACGTGCTCAAACACCAAAGGTGTTTTTCTCAGTCAACATCAATTATGGTATTTATAGTCATAATCATATTTAATTAATTCCAAGAATGAATAATACATTTGATTATATCACAGCAAAATGCTTCCCATGACAGTATGGTTAAGTTTAAAAAAATCTGCATGCGTACTAATCAAATGAACGTCACAAATGCAGCAAAATCGAACAAAAATGAAGTTAAGCCTGCCTGAGTAAATATTAACGGGGGTTCAGAATATATTGCATTTGTTTTTGTATTTTGTGTCTTTTTTTGTCATTTTCGAATGTAGTTCATATTTGTTAATGTGTATCAGTCACATATGTTCCATTTGTACTTCATTAGTTTCTCCAATTAATCTGCTATGCAGTAAAACAAAATGTATTATATTCAACACTTTTTTAAACACAAATGTAGGACATTCCCTCCCCTGTCTACCAAACACAAACGTCATGCAAAATAAAGTAGTATTTGAAATAAATATTTAGGTTTGGTGCTTTTATTGGCAAGAAATTGGGAAAAGATCGAATGACCCGCTGACGTTTAGAGTAACAGAGTTCTGCTTGAATATATATATAAAATAAAACAATTTATTTAAGAGGGAAGTGGATGTGGTTGGGAGATCTATGGGAGTCTCAAGGGTAGGTGTATTTGAATATGCGTGCCGTGTGCAACTGACTGTTGTTGGATCACCAGAGGAGGAGCAGTTGCAAGTCTCGGGACTGCCGAATGTGCACGTCTACTTTGCAAGCACTGATGTTGTTCCTCGCCAAGCTGTCCAACTGGTCCTAGGTGCTAGATGATGTTGAGCGGACAGAAGACGAGCGTGACACTTCTCCGTACCGGTGTGACGGGTCCAGATTCCGCTGTGCCCGGGCATAGGTGATCGGTTGACATGAACATCGATACATATCCATGTTTATACAAGTATATAAAATGCTGTTGAAAAATGTTCGCCGCCGCTTCGTCTATTATTGGGGGGAGGCAGAAAAACAATGTTTTATGTATGCCTTCCAATTCCACCCACCTTTCACGGACGCCACTAAAAATAAACCTTATTCCTCTCGTGAAACCTCTATTCCCACCCGCCATTTACGCTCGCTATAAAAACAAACATTCACGCTCACATTTACTGCGGGGGGATCCATATCTGTGCCCCACCCAGCGAAATTCCAGGGTGGCAACTGCCCCTCCTGCCCCCCCCCCCTGTTCCCGCGCTTATGGCTCTAGCGTGCCGCCATGATATGCCACCAGGACCGTAGACGGTGGTCACGTAACATTCACTCGACGTTTAGGGTCGATATCGCACCGTAATATTGTTGTACCTACATCACTGCCAACTTTTTATTAATTCCGGGAGATTCATTTAGCACGCTACCCAGTCGCGTTGCATGTCTCGGATCTTGACATCGGAAGAAGAGGGGGGTGCTGTTGGAGATTTCTCGCCGGAACTTCAGCAGTTCAGCACGCCTCAGCACGTCCTCGCGGTATCGCGCTGCCTCGGATGATGACATCGAAAGGGGGGAGGGGGTGCGGTTGGGGATTTTAAGTGAAACTCCGGGAGAATCATGACAAAATCATGAAAACTCCCCGAAATTTCGGGAGAGTTGGCAAGTAGTACCATACATTGTGTGTGTGTGCGTACGTGTCTACGTGTGTTTGTGTGTGTTTGTGTGTGTGTGTGTGTGTGTGTGTGTGTGTGTGTGTGTGTGTGTGTGTGTGTGTGTGTGTGTGTGTGTGTGTGTGTGTGTGTGTGTGTGTGTGTGTGTAAATCTTCATTGATTGACTTTCTTAGATACGAATCACGACAATAACAATATAAGACATTGATGAAATTCAACCGGATGAAACTCTACATACTCAGCCTGGGTCAGTGAGTTTGGTACAGTGTGGTAATTAAATTGTGTCAACATGCACTCGATCCTAACATAAAAAATACACAATAGATACATATTGGGAACATGATTATATAAATTTTCTGTTGGACCCACGCGTGTGCGTACTATGGAGTATTCCTCTTACATATGTCACCACATTAATGTGAAGGAGAAAAATGCCTATTTGTGTAGTCTAAAATTTTAATGTGGGATATTTGTTGGTTATTTTTCAGTTACTTTACGCCAGGTTTGCTCTTTGTTGAAACACCGGGCGCACTGACCGGAAGTGACAGTCGCTAGGGTTTATGCTTGAGGCTTTTCATGTAAAGTGAGAATATCAGTTAACAATAAACACACCAAAGGTAAGAATTGTTGTCTACAACTGCAAAATATATAATGGAATGTAATTGCTTCACATGGATTGTCTACCGTGTTTAATATCCGCCAAAACCGAGGGGGAAACCCAAACACGAATCCACAAACAGGACCCTCGGCCTCGGGCCTCGACAAGTCCAACCATCGCCCAGTACTGGCTACAGGGTGGCGCCCTACAGGTGTCGAAGCGCCCAGTAGGTGTAGCCCAACGTGTAGGGGCATTCTGCCAGACTCTCTGAAACTAACCTGGGCACAATACTCCCCTCGATTTTGCCGTTATAACTATAATATGATACCTCATACTTACTCTTAGCCGGCCCTTTAAGTTAACCCTTAGCCTTGGCTAATTCAGTCGGACGAGAATCCGTTGAGATTTTGCAGACTTTCAACTTGTTTCCAAGTAACGACGCATTGATCCTAAATTTGGTTTATTTTGAATAAATTACATTAATATCATTAGTATTTTTAGGATTATTGATTTCACTGCAACTTGAAATGGTTATTACACAAGCATGCTTTGAAGCTGCTACCCATTGGGTGATTTGACACGGCCCGGCTTCGCGTTTAGGGGCACTTACTTCAACGAAAAATGGGCACATGAGCTCAATACCTGACATTAATGTGATGCATCAAATTAAAAGTAACATAATAAACTGTTTATATCTAAAACAACATTATAGGGAGTTTAGTGTAACATTGTTAAAAATGTAAACAAAAACAACTGTTGTTTCGTTCCCATACTTGTGAAAATGTAAGTTTGATGGTGTTTTGTCGAGATAATCTAATACATTTCTACTTTTAAAATACATAAAGAAAAGCACCATTGTTGGTCCAGCTCATGTGCCCCTAGAGCTTAGAAGACACCACCCTCCAATTTTGAACATTCGGATGTTTCCGTGAGCGGCTTTGGCAATATCCGTCGGCTACTATTGTAAGTATTACATGATGATCAGGAGAGGCCAGCACCATATCACAGGTTTTTTCGTTTAGGGGTACACATTTCCCAAACAAATTGTACGTGAGACAAACATCCCACACATTTTTGTTACATACAAGTTAAAGCTAATTTAATATATTTAATTACATCCTGAATTGCATTGCTAGCAGTTTCTTGTAACATTATGAAATAATATAATAAATGTGTTCTGTTTTAGCAGAATCATTTATACAGGTATAGTAGACCTGTTCTACAATTTCTCGTCTTTAAATCATAATACGTATTACTCAGTATTCTTGCCATAGAGTATGATTCTATTATTTTAAAATGTTATTGTTCAGCTTAGAACAATGGCATAATATATTAATGAAGGACGGTTTTCATATAATAATTATATTTTTAAATAAAACACAAGAATCACTTTGAAATAATTTGTCTTGTTCTATTAACTATTTAATATTGTATTACTTTATTGTTCCATCTACAAAACTAATGCACATTTGATTACTTGGATACTTAGCTATCATTTGATCGATGATACACTGTGCTCAGTGCAAATTACCTTGGTCAATTAATTAATTGATTATTTTTGTAATAAATTAATAAATAGTTGTAGTGTCTACAAAAAAGAACACATACTAATTGAGGAAATCCTCAGCTTTCGATTGCTATATTACACACTGACCATTGTAAAATAATCCATTTTGTTAGTAATTAATGAATCTTGTTATATTAATTAATTGATTAATTAATGTATTGTTCTGTCTACACAAATGGTATACTTACATTGAATGCTGAACCATGCAGTTTTAATTTGCTATATTACACTGATCACTACAAAATTGTATTTTCTTCTATTAATTAATTAATTACTATTGTTCAATTAATTAATGTATTTTTCTGTCTACTCGAATTGTAGGTATATATTGATTGCTGAGAACTTCAGCTTCTATTTGCTGTATTACATGCAGTAATCACTAAAACATTCATCTTGTTTTTAATTAATTTCTTATATTAATTAATTAATTAATTAACCTATTGTTCCGTCTACACATGGTATACATATATTAAATGCTGAGCTATGCAGCTTTAATTTGCATATTACACACCGATCACGACAAAAAATGCTATATTGTTCTATTAATTAATTAATATTGATATTTTAATAAATTAATATTGTGTCCCGTCAACAAGCAGTTACATTTTCGTTGCTGAGCTTTCCCGCTTACATTTACTAGATTAAACATGAAATGTGCAACAAAATAATTATAAAATATAATTTAATAAAAAAAAATCCCTGAAAATCATGCTAAATTATGCCAATATAAATGAGTAAAATATTACTTGTTGACATATTTGGAAAGAAGGACTACAAATCTATAAGTGTGCCAAATTTCATTGATAAACATTCAACAGAAGTATTTTTATTATAGTTTTGGTGCCCTTTTCCAGTTCAGTGGTGATCTTCAAAACTTCATATCTCGAAAATTACTTTACTGATTTTGATATTTTTCCTAGGTTCCGTCATGTAATAAAAATATAAAACAACATACATCTGCAATTTGAAATGTTCAGTGACATCCCTATCTATGGGCAGTGCGTTATGATTCCATCATCCCACTTCCAGGCATATTTTGATTATAAAAATGTTACATCTTAGACTTAGCGCACCTTTGCACCTTTTTGATTTACACTGCGTCTATGATTTAACACGCAGCACGCTTGAAATGACAGGCTTTTTGTTAAGAGCTGGGACCCGGGTAATTTACCTGGCTTTGGCGATCCATGGACCCAGCTATTGAGAACGAAGAAGGGACATTTTTTATTAGCACCCGTGCTTGATTTGCAAGACACTGCTTTCGAGTGTCTTTGTGTTACAAATTGTGCTGTACATCATCTACACAAACATCTACACAAACATCTACACAAACATCTACACAAACATCTACACAAACATCTACACAAACATCTACACAAACATCTACACAAACATCTACACAAACATCTACACAAACATCTACACAAACATCTACACAAACATCTACACAAACATCTACACAAACATCTACACAAACATCTACACAAACATCTACACAAACATCTACACAAACATCTACACAAACATCTACACAAACATCTACACAAACATCTACACAAACATCTACACAAACATCTACACAAACAGTTCAGTGCATCTACACAAACAGTTCAGTGCATCTACACAAACAGTTCAGTGCATCTACACAAACAGTTCAGTGCATCTACACAAACAGTTCAGTGCATCAACAATTCAATAGTATTAACACATATCGCAACAAAACGGTGCTAATAAATGGCGCAGTTTGTGACTTGAATTCTGGTTCGTGTCATTCCTCCGACTTGACTTCCCACAATTGTTAGCCTTAGTTGTTATTCCCAGTAGAGTTCGTCACTGCATTTTTTCATACACGGGCACCCTTGGCGAACAGCTCAGCAACAATTTTGGCATAGCGACATTATTTCACAAATTAAAACAGTCGAAGACTAAGCTAAGAAGCAGAAATGTTACAAGTCATGGAATATAACCACATAATAAGTATTTAATTATTGTGGGAGCTTTATGGATCTAGTTAATGTTTACAGCGACGACTACACCAGTTTTGCACTGCATGTTCTCTACCGTTGTGTCAAAGTCCCCAAAAAATGAAACTGTCTATCTTTGGCTTGTATTAGACTATAGGTTTCTGATCTTTTTCAATTCGGTTTTTAGCCACACATTTTGTTATATAACAATATTGTTTCAGTGAGCCCAAATAGCACTCCAGTTTACATCGATCAGTTTGCTTTTTCACGCGCGTTGCGCATAACCCACAGCCACTGCGGCGCAGATCGGAGTGCCATTTGATTTGGGCCTCAACGGGGGCATAGAACGCAAAATGTTATTCGTATTTTGTAACATCACATGATGTTTAAAATGCAGACAAACATTTAGGCCTAGTCATAATATATAACGGTGACATCGAGGTGGGCTTGGTTTCTACACCCCCTACTTAACAAGATTGCCAGTAAAAGCTATACAGGCTCCAGATTAGATGGCATATGGACTAGGAAGCTTTAGGCTTATGGATAGTCCAAAGATTTTCACATATGTATAACCTGCCCGTATTACAGATTTATCAATTCTATTTTTTAACATATTCACACTGCTACAATTAACAAAATCAACTTGCTATATCCAATCAAAGTTGCATATTTGTACAGTAATATATATGTAATTTATGAAGATATTAGATATGTAATTTATGAAGATATTAGATATGTAATTTATGTAACATGCTACGGGAAATGCAATGCCACAATCTCGTTATGTTGGAAATAACATATAATTGATGTTAATAATCAATCTTGTTTTGCATTAAAGAAATTGTAGACTGACAATATATATCAACTCAATGAATAGGGATGGACATTTTGCTAGCAGTTATTTTTATGATGGACATGTTTAAATTATAAAGCTGATGATACCATTGTGAAATATTTAAATATTATGTTAAATATTAATTTTGATAGTTATTGATATTATGAAACCAACTTATGAGCACTTGAGGAAACAATCATCCTGTGCTTCAACTTAGAGCTAGATTAACTGAGGCGATTCCTGGATGCATGGATTCCATTTCCACCAGAGTGTGGGAGAATGAATGTCCTCATAGCACTATCTACAGCAGTGTCTGTAAACTCAGAGATATGTAGGCCTACATTTATGTTAAGTGGACACTGATTTTTGTTTAATAATTAACACAGATGGAACTTGACTTACATAAGTCTGTGGTTTAATAGTGTTACATCATATTGAAGTCCAGTTGTATCTGCAGTGGTTCGCGACTCCGCAACGCCCTATGACTTAGTCAGAGCATGTTATGTGGTCCCTGCTTTGGGGGTCATGGTCCCTGCTATCAACACACTTAACAAAAACCTAGAATGAGCACTATAACTATAATGCATGTTGGTGCAAACCAGAACGCTATTTGGGCTCCAAAGGTGTGTTAACGTGCAATGTTTTTATAATGTTATATGCTGGGAATGATGTAGAATGACGGAATTAATGATGGTGTTAAATGCGGCAAATACAGTGATAACAAAGTGCAGGTGGGCCTGAATTCTCCACTAGGAGCCGTGATGTGTAACGGAACGGATAACTTTGAGTGCAAATTATTTTAGAAAAGTAGTTTTGAGTGAAATACCTAGATAGCAATGAAATGACGAAAACACATTTTGCAAGAACACGCTGGCCAGTAATACTGTTGCAGTTCCAGCAAATTATATCTAAAAATAGCCTAGTGGTACATGTAATGTGAGAGAGAGAGAGAGATTTCAAAGAGGTGGATTTGACTGAGAAGGTGACTAAGATGTTGGTATTTCTTCACAGCATTAACGCATCCTGGTAGCCCACCCGTAACCATGGCAACACACTACAAGTGGAAGCCTCACAAGGCAATGCCGACAAAACGAGTCTTCTGCTCGGCGGCGGAACTTGATAATAACCTGTACGTGGTCGGAGGATGTGACGCGATGGGTCAGCCCATCGACAGTCTCGAGGTCTACATCAGTGCCAAGGAGCAGTGGAAGGCACTGCCTAACATGCCAACGAAGCGAGCGGCTCCGAGTGTGGCGGCCGTGGGAAAGAGGCTTGTTGTCATTGGAGGAGTCAGCTCCAATCAGCAGCCTCTCGATGTTGTCGAAGTTTTTAATGCTGAGAAGAAGAAATGGTCTGCAGGAGAATCGCTCAAAGACAGACTTCTTGGACTCGCCTGTGTTGTTAGGGGTGAGTAACTTCTTGGGCTTGTCTGTGTGTTGTCAGGGGTGAGTAACTTCTTGGGCTTGTCTGTGTTGTCATGGGTGAGTAACTTCTTGGACATGTTTGTGTTGTCAGGGGTGAGTAACTTCTTGGACTTGTATGTGTTGTCAGGGGTGAGTGTAGCATTTCTGCTATTTATATATTTTCAGAATTTTATTTCCTGGTAATTTTGTCTAGTCATTTTATTAAAGTTTAAAGGTCAGGCTTGTGCACTGCCTGTTGTAGACAGAATATATTGTATTGCATAATTATTTGTAGACTCATGCTGGGGTGCCTAGTGAAGTGTGGTTATAATTAGCCTTTAATTAATTTGCATTGTCGTGGACGATTACATTATTATGGGGGTGTTTTCATGATGCATTAATTAGGTAGGGCTCATTATCGCGTTCTTATTGATTTAGTTAGTTCAATCCGGTCATGTTTAGAGAAGAGAACAGGGCTATAATGGCGAGTGTCACCCCGGTGCCTAGAGAGATCTTGCAGAGATCAGAGCACATGTAGAATAGAGAGAATGTGACAGGGTTGTAAAGTGTCACCCCTGTGCCTAGAGGGAGGCAAAGTGTGAACGTGCTAGGTTGTGTGGAAACCAGTAAGGTCTTGTTCCCATTATAAGGGTGTGGGTGTGCGGAGGCATCTGCAAGAGTCACTGTATTCTGGGAATAGTGTAGCTTCCAGATCTATGTGTGTAATTGAAGGGCTAGTTTACCTTATACTAGGGATGGTGTAGATTCTACGGTATTATTTACCTGAGTCCGAGCAGACCTGAACCTGTAACAGGTTGACACGTGAATTACCATTGAGTGTGAATAATACATACTTTTTTGAATGGGCTGTTCTATTATTTTCTTTTGAGTATCAAAGATTATCTGAGAGCCGAGTTAGTGTAGCCTAGAGGATAGATGTTGTTGCTTTTTTATTATAAGAGTTCTTTGGTGACTATATGTAATCTAATTAATTAAATTTCCTTTGTTGTGTCGTTCACGGTTGCTGCCTCATACACAAGTGTTGACATAATTAATACTGAACCCTACTAGACTTGAGCCATCTAGTTACGGAGACCTCGCCAATCTGTGACAGTGAGTAACTTCTTGGACTTGTGTGTGTTGTCAGGGGTGAGTAACTTCTTGGACTTGTGTGTGTTGACAGGGGTAAGTAACTTCTTGGACATGTCTGTGTTGTCAGTGGTGAGTAACTTCTTGGACTTGTCTATGTTGTCAGGGGTGAGTAACTTCTTGGACTTGTCTGTGTTGTCAGTAGTGAGTAACTTCTTGGACTTGTCTGTGTTGTCAGGGGTGAGTTACTTCTTGGACTTGTGTGTGTTGTCAGGGGTGAGTAACTTCTTGGACTTGTCTGTGTTGTCAGTAGTGAGTAACTTCTTGGACTTGTCTGTTTTGTCAGGGGTGAGTAACTTCTTGGACTTGTCTGTGTTGTCAGGGGTAAGTAACTTCTTGGACTTGTCTGTGTTGTCAGGGGTAAGTAACTTCTTGGACTTGTCTGTGTTGTCAATGGTGAGTAACTTCTTGGACTTGTCTGTGTTGTCAGGGGTAAGTAACTTTTTGGGCTTGCCTGTGTTGTCAGGGGTGAGTAACTTCTTGGACTTGTCTGTGTGTGTTGTCAGGGGTGAGTAACTTCTTGGACTTGTTTGTGTTGTTAGTTGTGAGTAACTTTTTGGACTTGACTGTGTTATCAGGGGTGAGTAACTTCTTGGACTTGTCTGTGTGTTGTCAGGGGTGAGTAACTTCTTGGACCTGTCTGTGTTGTCGTTGGTGAGTTATGCATTGGCGTTATCTTAGGTAAATGTTCTTGGTTAATTTATACTAATTTCATACAACATTGTTGTTCATCTGTTACACTGCCATCTCTCGTTGTTTCTTCATCTGTGATGTTACACAGCCATCTCTCGTTGTTTCTTCATCTGTGATGTTACACTGCCACCTCTCGTTGTTTCTTCATCTGTGATGTTACACTGCCATCTCTCGTTGTTTCTTCATCTGTGATGTTACACTGCCATCTCTCGTTGTTTCTTCATCTGTGATGTTACACTGCCATCTCTCGTTTCTTCATCTGTGATGTTACACTGCCATCTTTCGTTGTTTCTTCATCTGTGATGTTACACTGCCATCTCTCGTTTCTTCATCTGTGATGTTACACTGCCGTCTCTCGTTGTTTCTTCATCTGTGATGTTACACTGCCATCTCTCGTTGTATCTTCATCTGTGATGTTACACTGCCATCTCTCGTTGTTTCTTCATCTGTGATGTTACACTGCCATCTCTCGTTGTTTCTTCATCTGTGATGTTACACTGCCATCTCTCGTTGTTTCTTCATCTGTGATGTTACACAGCCATCTCTCGTTGTTTCTTTATCTGTGATGTTACACTGCCATCTCTCGTTGTTTCTTTATCTGTGATGTTACACTACCATCTCTCGTTGTTTCTTCATCTGTGATGTTACACTGCCATCTCTCGTTGTTTCTTCATCTGTGATGTTACACTGCCATCTCTCGTTGTTTCTTCATCTGTGATGTTACACAGCCATCTCTCGTTGTTTCTTCATCTGTGATGTTACACTGCCATCTCTCGTTGTTTCTTCATCTGTGATGTTACACTGCCATCTCTCGTTGTTTCTTCATCTGTGATGTTACACTGCCATTCTCCTCTAATGTTAAGCAGCCTTATTTACTAAGTTTGAACGGTTGTGCTACTGCTGGATACTGTGCAATATAAGAACTTACCTTGTTATTCTATGGCTGTCACAGTATTTACAAATTTATACGATAAGCACTGAATGAATAATTATGACGTTTCTCCCTGATACATTGTAGCCACCTCTTTCACATGAGCGATGTACCTGTATACATGACGTGTCTCCCTGATACATTGTAGCCACCTCTCTCACATGAGCGATGTACCTGTATACATGACGTGTCTCCCTGATACATTGTAGCCACCTCTTTCACATGAGCGATGTACCTGTATACATGACGTGTCTCCCTGATACATTGTAGCCACCTCTTTCACATGAGCGATGTACCTGTATACATGACGTGTCTCACTGATACAATGTAGCCACCTCTCTCGCATGAGCGATGTACCTGTATACATGACGTGTCTCACTGATACAATGTAGCCATCTCTCTCGCATGAGCGATGTACATGTATACATGACGTGTCTCACTGATACAATGTAGCCACCTCTCTCACATGAGCGATGTACCCGTATACATGATGTGTCTCCCTGATACATTGTAGCCACCTCTCTCACATGAGCGATGTACCTGTATACATGACGTCTCTCCCTGATACATTGTAGCCACCTCTCTCGCATGAGCGATGTACCTGTATACATGACGTGTCTCACTGATACAATGTAGCCACCTCTCTCGCATGAGCGATGTACCCGTATACATGATGTGTCTCCCTGATACATTGTAGCCACCTCTCTCACATGAGCGATGTACCTGTATACATGACGTGTCTCCCTGATACATTGTAGCCACCTCTCTCACATGAGCGATGTACCTGTATACATGACGTGTCTCCCTGATACATTGTAGCCACCTCTCTCACATGAGCGATGTACCTGTATACATGACGTGTCTCCCTGATACATTGTAGCCACCTCTCTCACATGAGCGATGTACCTGTATACATGACGTGTCTCCCTGATACATTGTAGCTACCTCTCTCACATGAGCGATGTACCTGTATACATGACGTCTCTTCCTGATACATTGTAGCCACCTCTCTCACATGAGCGATGTACCTGTATACATGACGTCTCTCCCTGATACATTGTAGCTAACTCTCTCACATGAGCGATGTACCTGTATACATGACGTCTCTCCCTGATACATTGTAGCTACCTCTCTCACATGAGCGATGTACCTGTATACATGACGTCTCACCCTGATACATTGTAGCTACCTCTCTCACATGAGCGATGTACCTGTATACACGACGTGTCTCCCTGATACATTGTAGCCACCTCTCTCACATGAGCGATGTACTTGTATACATGACGTATGTCCCTGATACATTGTAGCCACCTCTCTCACATGAGCGATGTACCTATATACATGACGTTGCTGTGTGCAGATGGCAAGGTGATAGTGGTGGGGGGAATGTCAGTCGACACCAACCCCAAAGATCACATGTTGAGCTACGACATCGACACAGACCGATGGCAGTCCCTGCCCCCCATGCCCACTGCCCGCTATGCTAGCTTCGCCTTCCTGATACGAGACAAACTCTATGTACTTGGTAAGTTCTGTTTCGTTTTCCTAATACGCAACAAACTCTACGTCCTGGGTAAGTTCTGTTTCATTTTCTTAATACATAACAAACTCTACGTCCTGCATAAGTTCTGTTTCACTTTCATAATACCCAACAAACTCTACGTTCTGGGTAAGTTCTGCTTCACTTTCTTATACGCAACAAACTCTACATCCTGGGTAAGTCCTGTCTCGCTTTCCTAATATACAACAAATTTTATCTCCTAGATAAATTCTGTTTCATCTAATGCTTGGGAAACTGTACATCCCATTTAAGTAAGATCCTAATTACCGGTATCGATCTGCTACTATTACCTTGTACATGATGCTGTCTGTGTCCTAGGTAAGTTTTGCGTCATGCCTCTAGTATGTGACAAACACACATTGTTTAGCTTAAGCCTTCATTGTATGTGTAATTAACTCTAAACTGTAGTTGCCTGTCTTTATATCATCATTGTGCAGACGTAGTGTCCTGTGGTTTTTGCAAAGGCCTCAGCATGTCGTTTCCAAATCTTTATATGGGTACAACAAAATCTGCATTCTTGACGTGTGTATGGTGAGAGTAAAGTAACCTGTGCAGGTTACCTTTACAGTAGAATCGTGGCTGTCGTTGACAACTAAAGCTTCTCCTTGTTGACAGGAGGACGACAGGGAAAGGTTCCAGTGACTGCCTTCGAGGTGTTTGACTTTGCCGAGAACAAATGGAGGAAGTTGCCGGAGATCCCGAGCAAGAGGGTATTTGCCCTGTACACCCACTCCGACACCCACATCTTCAGTCTGGGAGGACTGAAGGAGAATGGAAGCGAGGGATTCTCTGACGTCACTGAAGTCTTTGACCTCGAGAAAGGTGTGTCACGTCAGCAACATTCAAACTGGCTGCATCGTTCGCATTTCACATGTCCAATGTGGAGTTTTGGAGGAATGCGGTGATATAATGTGATCTGCTTGCAATGTAGACGTCAAGTTGTTTCCATAGATTTAATTTTGTCTACTGTGATGTAGGTTTAAAATATTTGAAACTTTGGGTGATATGCAACGAGGGTAATTATTACCTCCTTAAATAAAGAACAAATGCTAGGTTAACAGAATGAAAGACATCCAGCTTAATAGGTTGAAAGGTTGGCTAAAAAAAAGTTATCACCCAACTGGCAAAACAAAACAGCATTAGTTCAGAAATGCCATATTAAGTTGCACGATAAAATGTTTTGTTATACATTATATATATATATAACAATATATATAAAATATTAAACACTGGAGTGGTGCTGTGTTCCAGAGACATGGCACGTCAGTAGACCAATGCCAACAAAGAGAGGCGACTTTGGCGTTGGATACATCGGCAACAAGGTCATAGTCGCAGGCGGTCTAGGTAACTCATCTGTCATTGTCTCTCATGCACCGGCTACCGTTAAAGATACAAAGCATTTTCTGTAATAAAATCATGTTATGTGAGATACTAGATATATGATTTGTGCTGCATGTGTGATATTCTATAATGTCAGTGCGCCTGTGAATGGACTGGTCCCGGATATATGGTGCTAAAGAAATGTTAATAATGATATTTGAAGAAGTGATCTGTGATGAGATTCTTGTTGGACTGACCATGGCGTATCCAGCGTAGCATTTGACGTTGACACGTTATGCGATATACTAGATAGATGATATGTGCTACTTGTGTGATATCTGTTTTATATGTCGCTATAGAAATGTTAATAATAATAGTATTTGAAACATGGGTCTGTGATGACATTCTTGTCAGACTGACCATGGCTTATCTAACATTGACTTGCTTGTTGGACACACTTGCAGGTAACCAGGGGCGACCTCTGGTCGAGACGGAATCCTACGACCAGTCGACAGACACATGGACATCTGAGGGCAGTCTACCCACTGCTCACTGTTCCTGCGCCTACACCATGTTCCAGGGGAAGCTACACATCGTCGGGGGGCTGTCTATAGGGGGTCCAACAGGGGCCGTCGAGTCACTTATTTACAAGAAGTGACCCGTAGTGGTGTGTAACGGTCGTAGGTCAACTAATGAAACGTCAGATCTCAGTTTGTTGCTCATTCATGGACTAGCCTTGGCACTTAAGACATTTCATTTATTCAAAATTCACCTCAACTGCTGTTGCTAATACTCCTTGCAATTACACATTGTCACAAAACAGAGTTCCGACTGCATGGTGTTGCAAATACTCCATTGACCGGCCACCGCATTGTCACAAATACTGCATCGCGACTGCACATTGTGACAAATACTACATTGCAACTACACATTGTCACAAATTCTGCATTGTTACTGCAGTTACTGCACATTGTATCAGAGACAGCATTACAATGTCACAAACACGCCATGCCATAAACTGCAACTTGAAAGTTGTGTCTGCACCTTTCATATTTAAAGCTGCTTCCTCAAGTAAATTTGTTGGCCTCGTTAAAATAAATTAATAAAAAATCAGACATTTTAGCTTTGATTATGACATTGCAACTTGTTTGTGCAAATATGTTGTTTAATTTTATTGCATTAATCTGACAAACTGAACATTATTTTTGACTGGATCTGCTAAAAATTATGTCTATTTACCTATATACATAAAGCCGTTTATACTTAGTTATCCAATCTAACGAACAACGTAAATTATTTTGATGGTTTTTACAAGTCTTAGTAAACCTACTGCCCATGTCACTTGGGTGACATGAATTAAGGAAGGTGTTTTACGACCTAGCATTGTTTGTATTGTACTTTTGTATTAATTTGACAAATTCGATTCTTGCATTTGTCAAAAGCTTAGACGTGTTGTGATTTTATATCAACATTGCTACAGCAGTGTTCAATTTCTGTGTTGGCCATATTGTCGACTCAAGTGTTATGCGTTGTCTGTGTAATGCAGGGTATTAAAACTGCCTGTGAAGTTGGCATAATGTGTATACTTTATACATGTCCTAGAACTGTTGACAAGATGCTAAACCAGTTTAAACCAGTTTAATGCAGTGTGGTATTGTTAAGTTTGCTTGTGGCTGCATTGTTATAGTGCAGCATATAAACTAATCAGGAAACCAGATTTGACTAGACTAGACAATGGTTGGAAGGTGTTCTTGGGTCTATCAGAATAATATATGTATTGTCTGTTGCACCCGTTATGTGCTCTTACATTTTAGTGTAGGAAGGTAGAACATATTGTCTTTCTTTGCTATATTCTGGAGGGGAATATTTTAGGATAGTTTTGCATTTTACGAGTGTTTTCTAGGTAATTTCCTTTTGAAAATGTCACCGCTATTTCTTAAACAATACAAGAAAACATATTTCTGGTGTTTTGATAGAGATTTGGTCAGACAAGAAATGTTTCCGTCTTTCCTTGTGCTTACATGTATACAGATAAATGATGTATTTTCCTGGTTGTCGTAGTAACTTGGATTGACTCGATTTAGCTGGCTTGGTCAGGTGGCTGGAAATGCAGTGCAATGGAACCTCGGTATTAAGGTCACCCTTGGACTGACCCGAAGTGACCCGATAGTCACCTGAATAGTGAGGTGACCACATTAGTGGGTCTCGTTTCCTATACTTTGCTCTGATGGAAACAATTGTAGGGCGACCTTAATTGCAAGGAGGCTGTATTACAAAGGTGAACGTAAAGGGAGATTTAATATTCTGAGACTTAATAAACAAGATAACCAAATCTAGGTGATTTCGTTAAAATGATGCATATAAAAATTGATCTTTTGAGCACTCTTGTCAGAAGGAAACTTTTTGTAAGTGTCATGATTTTGTTACCGGTAAAATGTACAGTGTAGCTACGCTACTTGAATATATACCAGTCTGTTTACCCTGATGTCACACTTGTGTATGTAAAATGTACAGTGTAGCTACGCTACTTGAATCTATACCAGTCTATTTACCCTGATGTCACAGTTGTGTATGTAAAATGTACAGTGTAGCTACGCTACTTGAATCTATACCAGTCTATTTACCCTGATGTCACACTTGTGTATGTAAAATGTACAGTGTAGCTACGCTACTTGAATCTATACCAGTCTATTTACTCATGATGTCACACTTGTGTATGTGCAATTCTTTTGTAAATATACATCGGTCTGTTATATATTTAGCAACTGAGCAACTGATTTCAGTATGCTTTTATATTGGTATAGTTTTGTCTTAGGTAATTGTCAGCATATCAAATGTCTTTCCTGTTGAAGTTGTGACATTTTGTTCAGGGTAGAATGACAGAATTTAACTAATGATGAAACTTTATGAAACATCAATAATAAATTATAGGTGTATATTATAAATATAATTGAGTCATAAGCCAGTATCGTCTGCTGGTAGAACTGGCTGGATTAGTAGAGTTCAAAGTTCAGCACCATATGAGTGTTTGGAAATGCCATGATTGTGTAATGGTATGATGCAATGAAAGGTGCAATACATCAAATCCTGTCAAGACTCGAGCTTTATCTATACATCGTCTGTGCTTTCTGCTGAAAATGCTATTAAAGTAATGTGACCGTGATTCTGTTCACATTGTTCTGTCTGTATACAATTAAACCATCTTGCTGGCACTCCTTTCCTTCGTAAATAGTATATATCTCGCACTTGGATCAGTATCACTGTATTTGTTACTTCCCCTGGCACACCATGTAGAAAGTCTCAATCAGTAATAAGTGCAGTTTCTGGCTGTGACACCCACAATAGTAACACGCCTTTTTATTATAACATATATTTTATTCACATCATTCAGATAGAACAAATTAAGCAGCTTTTCTTGTGAGTACTTGCACATAAATACCCCTTCCCCTGATTACCAATTGGAAATAAAAATTTGGTTCACTGCATTATCATTTTCTCGTCCAATGATGTGTTTAGAATTCATGATCTGACTTAACAAGACTTACTACACAGTGCTAGCAGTGTCTGGCTGTTATTGTCTCTAGATACCAACGTCGTCAGACACTAGTGTTCTTGACACTATCATTGAACACCAATGTCATAATAATAACACTATCATCAGACACCACTGTAAGGTGGCAGTATCATTACACACCACTATAGGTTGACAACATTGTAAGAAGACAGCGTTATCAACAAACACCAATGTCATAATAATAACACTATCATCAGACACCACTGTAAGATGGCAGTATCATTACACACCACTATAGGTTGACAACATTGTAAGAAGACAGCGTTATCAACAAACACCAATGTCAATAATAACACTATCATCAGACACCACTGTAAGATGGCAGTATCATTACACACCACTATAGGTTGACAAAATTGTAAGAAGACAGCATTATCAACAAACACCAATGTCATAATAATAACACTATCATCAGACACCACTGTAAGATGGCAGTATCATTACACACCACTATAGGTTGACAACATTGTAAGAAGACAGCGTTATCAACAAACACCAATGTCATAATAATAACACTATCATCAGACACCACTGTAAGATGGCAGTATCATTACACACCACTATAGGTTGACAACATTGTAAGACAGCGTTATCAACAAACACCAATGTCATAATAATAACACTATCATCAGACACCACTGTAAGATGGCAGTATCATTACACACCACTATAGGTTGACAAAATTGTAAGAAGACAGCATTATCAACAAACACCAATGTCATAATAATAACACTATCATCAGACACCACTGTAAGATGGCAGTATCATTACACACCACTATAGGTTGACAACATTGTAAGAAGACAGCGTTATCAACAAACACCAATGTCATAATAATAACACTATCATCAGACACCACTGTAAGATGGCAGTATCATTACACACCACTATAGGTTGACAAAATTGTAAGAAGACAGCATTATCAACAAACACCAATGTCATAATAATAACACTATCATCAGACACCACTGTAAGATGGCAGTATCATTACACACCACTATAGGTTGACAACATTGTAAGAAGACAGCATTATCAACAAACACCAATGTCATAATAATAACACTATCATCAGACACCACTGTAAGATGGCAGTATCATTACACACCACTATAGGTTGACAAAATTGTAAGAAGACAGCATTATCAACAAACACCAATGTCATAATAATAACACTATTATCAGACACCACTGTAAGATGGCAGTATCATTACACACCACTATAGGTTGACAAAATTGTAAGAAGACAGCGTTATCAACAAACACCAATGTCATAATAATAACACTATCATCAGACACCACTGTAAGATGGCAGTATCATTACACAGCACTATAGGTTGACAACATTGTAAGAAGATAGCGTTATCAACAAACACCAATGTCATAATAATAACACTATCATCAGACACCACTGTAAGATGGCAGTATCATTACACACCACTATAGGTTGACAACATTGTAAGACAGCGTTATCAACAAACACCAATGTCATAATAATAACACTATCATCAGACACCACTGTAAGATGGCAGTATCATTACACACCACTATAGGTTGACAACATTGTAAGAAGACAGCGTTATCAACAAACACCAATGTCATAATAATAAAACTATCATCAGACACCACTGTAAGATGGCAGTATCATTACACACCACTATAGGTTGACAACATTGTAAGAAGACAGCATTATCAACAAACACCAATGTCATAATAATAACACTATCATCAGACACCACTGTAAGATGGCAGTATCATTACACACCACTATAGGTTGACAACATTGTAAGAAGACAGCATTATCAACAAACACCAACATGGATATAGCACTGTTAGCGTTATCAATAGACATCGCAGTCATTAGGCAGTGATACGCACCCACTAAGTAGATGTCACTGTCACACACTGGCTGCACAAAGTTCCTGGCCACGATGACACCACCTTCCCCATACATGCAAGGTTGCTTGATCTTACTGCGTTAACCATATTTCAACATCTCATTCTCATGCAAACTATAATTGTTTGCATTCCCTCTAGTTAATGTATACCAATGCTGCTTATAAACTAAACTAATTGTTTTAGCGTTTGTACAGTTACCAGCGAAAACAACAAATCCAGCACTCGGAGTGACAGAGAAACTGTATTAGCTTGGTGGGAGATATGATGAATCTGTGGGATGAGAGTTCAGCTGTTGTCACCAGTTTCTTGCGAGAGGGTGTTCGGCCGCGTAACCTCCGTTCTTGAATATCGTCTCGGCCACTGCACGCAGCATCTCGTCCCCGTTATTGTATTTGGCTGACAACACAGAAACAACAAGTTCAGACATGTCAAGTCTCCCGGTGACGAGATATCTCATGCATCTTAGAAATCTTCCTGATCTCACATTTTCAAACAAAGCCCCAACTTATATTACTGCATTTGTATTTTATTTAACCTTTTTTCCTGACATGCTGGCTCATTTGGGTATTCACGTTATTTACTTTTGGATAAATAATTGGACTATTACATTATTTTCTACAACAAATTTGCAGTAAGGTGAAAGCAAACAGCTCATGAGCCTGATTTTGTGCTTTAAAATTGATTTTGCTCCTTATCAGTGATTTTGTACACTGAAAACTTACAACCAGGACACACTAGCAGGACACTTTCATCGATGTGTAACAATGTAAATAGTGTCCTCTATGATACAGCAACAGCTGCTTGCGTTTTTGAAAAAACCTAAAATTTTACAAGAGATTCTGTTAAAGATTATTAGGAGCTCATTACTATTATCCCCTGATCTACTCATCAAAGCAAAATACTTTTGAGGATTTTAATAAAACAAAAGTATGCACTCTTATTAACCATGTCAGTGCTGAGTTTCTGACCAGTCAGTTACCACTGAATACTGAGTTTCTTTTGAGCTTTCAGTGAAACGGTAGCACTTTTTAACTTCACTTTTTGCACAGAACGGTACATTTGTTTTAATAGGAACACAATATATATATATATATATTAGTAAACTAGATTCATCAAACAATATCATAAGTATACAAATCATGAGATTGGAAACCATGAAATTCAAGATGACGGAACACAGTTAGGTGTTTTGTCATGTTTCTTTTATAAATATTAATTTTTTAACAAACATGAATGACCTAGAACTGTGCCACAATGGTGACAATTCAGTGTTTACTAGTGCAGCATAAACGAGCGGCATACGTAGTACCTACATTGTAAGCTAGAAAGAAACACCCATATTGGAATAACATTTATTGTCAGCTGTCGTAATAGAAGGAAACCATTTACGCATATATTCCCTTATCATCGCTCACCACGTTGTCGGATTTACGAACACAATTTATTCCAAAGGCACTATCATAACTTCAAGGTGATATATCAATGGCCACTGATAGCACGTCGGACAATCCTATTAGAAAACTCAAAATACATTGAAATGTTTGCATACAAACACCCTATCAACTTTACGTAATCGTAAAGCTGGCATTTGTGCAATTCCAACGATAGTCATTAGGTTTCGGTACTATTAACGTTCATTTCAATAGTTTAACAAGATTTAACAAGATTGCCACCCAGAGAATTAACTCTAGGTGGCAGGTGGACAAGGAAGCCCTTTGGCTTATCGAGAGTCCGACCCTTTTATCTATGTGTATCCCGCCCTTCTTAGGTATGTGTCGATTTTATTTTTAAACATATTCACGCTACTAGCACCCACACAATCAGCAGATAATCTGTTCCATTCATTCACAGTCCTTTGTGAAAATGAGAACTTTCTTATATCTAATCTACACTGCTCCTTTGCTAATGTAACTTCATGTCCTCTAGTCCTTCTATCTTTCTTAACTGAAAAAAAATATTTCTATAAATATTTTCATAACTATTCATTATTTTAAACACTTCTATCTGATCTCCTCTCAATCTCCTGGTCTCTAGTGTTGTTAAATCACATTCTTTTAGGCGAATTTCATAACTAAGATCCCTCAGTTTTTGTATCATTTTAGTCGCTCTCCTCTGTACTCTTTCTAGCATATCTGTCCTTCCTGCGATACGGCCTCCATACTTGTATACAATATTCTAAATGAGGCCTCACTATTGCTTTGTACAGCGGCATTATTAGTTCTTTCTTTTTCCTTATACGCTATATTTCGCCTAATTAATCCAAGGATTTGATTTCCCTTTGAAGCTGCAATTCTGCACTGCTCTGAAACCTTCATATCAGCATTAATGGTTAACCCTAAGTCCTTTTCTTTTACAGTAGTACTTAGTACAGTACCCCCCATTGTATATTCTACCTCTTCGTTCCCATGTCCTGTGTGGAGGCATTTACATTTCCCAAAATTGAAAAGCATTTGCCACTTTTCAGACCATTTGATCAACCTGTCAAGATCATCTTGTAAATGCTGTCTATCTCCATCACTTTTAATCCTTCTAAACACTTTTGTATCATCCGCAAATTTCACCACCTTGCTTGTTATTTCATCATCTAAATCGTTGATATATATCAAGAATAATATAGGTCCTAATACTGATCCCTGTGGTATCCCGCTCAATACCGATTTCCAGTTTGAAGCCTCCCCCACCATTTCCTATGCCATTGGCCTTTAGTTTAAGCAGTAATCTTTGATGTGGTACTTTGTCGAAAGCTTTTTGAAAATCTAAGTAGACGATATCTACTGGTGATCCCTCATCTACCCACTTAGTGACGTCTTCCAAAAAACATAGCATATTTGTTAAGCATGACCTCGCTTTAAAAAACCTTGTTGAGATGGGTTTGTCAAGTTATGTTTAACAAGAAAATCCACCATGTGATCTTTAATTAGTCTTTCTAATAATTTGCAAATCACTGATGTTAAACTCACTGGTCTATAGTTCTCTGACTTATTTCTCGAAACCTTTTTTAAATAACGGTATAATGTTTGCCTCTTTCCATTCTAAAGGAACCACTCCCTCTTCTAATGACAAATTGAAAACTGTTGCATGCGGTACGCTAATTTGTTGTACAATTTCCAATAGTAGTTTGGGCGGAATCCCATCCACTCCAGGTGATTTATTATCCTTCATAGCCCTTATTTTCTTAGCTACCATTTCCGGGGTTACAATTAATTGTCCTAAATAGTCTGAATCTGCCCCCTTGAAGTTATGAAATAAGTCGCTGCGACGCTATCCCCGTTCTAGCAGGTTGTCGTATTCAAGTGTTAAAATACGGCAAACTGCTGTAGCTGAAGACTAAGCCAAGATGACCTCAATAGAGAGGTGACCATATTAGTGTAACCTTTCTATTAAGATCTCCCTCAGGACTAGACTAAGATGACCTGAATAGAAAGGCGACCATATTAGTGTAACCTTTCTATTTAGGTCACCCTCAGGACTAGACTAAGATGACCCGAATAGAGAGGTTACCATATTAGTGTAACCTTTCTATTTAGGTCACCCTCATGACTAGGCTAAGATGACCCGAATAGAGAGGTGACCATATTAGTGTAACCTTTCTATTAAGATCTCTCTCAGGACTAAACTAAGATGACCCGAATAGAGAGGCGACCATATTAGTGTAACCTTTCTATTTAGGTCACCCTCAGGACTAGGCTAAGATGACCTGAATAGAGACGTGACCATATTAGTGTAACCTTTCTATTTAGGTCACCCTCAGGACTAGGCCAAGATGACCTGAATAGAGAGGTGACCATATTAGTGTAATCTTTCTATTTAGGTCACCCTCAGGACTAGGCCAAGATGGCCTGAATAGAGAGGCGACCATATTAGTGTAACCTTTCTATTTAGGTCACCCTCAGGACTAGGCCAAGACGACCCAAATAGAGAGGCGACCATATTAGTGTAACCTTTCTATTTAGGTCACCCTCAGGACTAAGCCAAAATGACCTGAATAGAGAGGTGATCATATTAGTGTAACCTTTCTATTTAGGTCACCCTCAGGACTAGACTAAGATGACCTGAATAGAGAGGCGACCATATTAGTGTAACCTTTCTATTTAGGTCACCCTAAGGACAAGGCCAAGATGACCTGAATAGAGAGGTGACCATATTAGTGTAACCTTTCTATTAAGGTCACCCTCAGGACTAGGCCCAGATGACCTGAATAGTGAGGTGACCATATTGGCAGAATTAATTTCCTATACTCTACTGTTTTAGAAATAATTCGGGACCGTCCTAGGGTGACTGTTTTGTGAGGTGGCTGTATTACCAAGGTGACCATAAAGTGTGGTTGACCTGTACTTGAACTATTCAGTAGTATTTAAACACAGATCGAATGTGAACATAAAAAAAATCTGATTTGCAATGGGCTAAATCTACCGAGAAGAGTTTTAGACAAGGAGCCTTAGACAGAGAGACATGACATGTGTCTTACTTATATCCAAGTCTTCAATGTTCTTCTCTATCCGAGCGAGGGCTTGCAGACAGAAGGTCCTTGTCATGAGAGCCTAAAAGAAACATCAAACCTGAGACTGCAACATCAACTCTTATATCAATCTATTTCTTGTACAAACAACCGCTTTGAGGTAACCACGAGACCCGCATAAACCAGCTTAACAGTAGTGCTTTCACATTCTACAGAATTCAGAAATGTTTTCAATCACAACAAATACATTATATTGCCGAGATAAACAGTTAGATTATGTTGAAAACTTTTTTTGAAAGGAAAACAAAGAACAAGAACACTGCAGGAAGTGTCATTCTGTGGGCCCATTTTACCAATTGCTGCACAGTTAACCTACTCACCAATGGGCAATGTGCAAGAATTAGAATGAAAGTTGTGTTTAACTGACACTGTCACAGGACTGTGTACAACTGAGTGGTTTGTCTTACTGTGTACAACTGAGTGGTTTGTCTTACTGTGTACAACTGAGTGGTTAGTCTTACTGTGTACAACTGAGTGGTTAGTCTTACTGTGTACAACTGAGTGGTTACTGTGTACAACTGAGTGGTTAGTCTTACTGTGTACAACTGAGTGGTTAGTGTACAACTGAGTACTGTGTACAACTGAGTGGAGTGGTTGTCTTACTGTGTACAACTGAGTAGTTTGTCTTACTGTGTACAACTGAGTGGTTAGTCTTACTGTGTACAACTGAGTGGTTAGTCTTACTGTGTACAACTGAGTAGTAGTCTTACTGTGTACAACTGAGTGGTTAGTCTTACTGTGTACAACTGAGTGGTTAGTCTTACTGTGTACAACTGAGTGGTTAGTGTGTACAACTGAGTGGTTAGTCTTACTGTGTACAACTGAGTGGTTAGTCTTACTGTGTACAACTGAGTGGTTACTGTGTACAACTGTGTACAACTGAGTGGTTAGTCTTACTGTGTACAACTGAGTGGTTACTGTGTACAACTGAGTACTGTGTACAACTGAGTAGTTTGTCTTACTGTGTACAACTGAGTGGTTAGTCTTACTATGTACAACTGAGTGGTTTGTCTTACTGTGTACAACTGAGTGGTTTGTCTTACTGTGTACAACTGAGTGGTTAGTCTTACTGTGTACAACTGAGTGGTTAGTCTTACTGTGTACAACTGAGTGGTTTGTCTTACTGTGTACAACTGAGTGGTTAGTCTTACTGTGTACAACTGAGTGGTTAGTCTTACTGTGTACAACTGAGTGGTTAGTCTTACTGTGTACAACTGAGTGGTTAGTCTTACTGTGTACAACTGAGTGGTTAGTCTTACTGTGTACAACTGAGTGGTTTGTCTTACTGTGTACAACTGAGTGGTTAGTCTTACTGTGTACAACTGAGTGGTTATTCTTACTGTGTACAACTGAGTAGTTTGTCTTACTGTGTACAACTGAGTGGTTAGTCTTACTATGTACAACTGAGTGGTTTGTCTTACTGTGTACAACTGAGTAGTTTGTCTTACTGTGTACAACTGAGTGGTTAGTCTTACTGTGTACAACTGAGTGGTTAGTCTTACTGTGTACAACTGAGTAGTTTGTCTTACTGTGTACAACTGAGTGGTTAGTCTTACTGTGTACAACTGAGTGGTTTGTCTTACTGTGTACAACTGAGTGGTTTGTCTTAGTGTACAACTGAGTGGTTACTGTGTACAACTGAGTGGTTAGTCTTACTGTGTACAACTGAGTGGTTTGTCTTACTGTGTACAACTGAGTGGTTTGTCTTACTGTGTACAACTGAGTGGTTAGTCTTACTGTGTACAACTGAGTGGTTAGTCTTACTGTGTACAACTGAGTAGTTTGTCTTACTGTGTACAACTGAGTGGTTAGTCTTACTGTGTACAACTGAGTGGTTTGTCTTACTGTGTACAACTGAGTGGTTTGTCTTACTGTGTACAACTGAGTGGTTTGTCTTACTGCGTACAACTGAGTGGTTTGTCTTACTGTATACAACTGAGTGGTTAGTCTTACTGTGTACAACTGAGTGGTTAGTCTTACTGTGTACAACTGAGTAGTTTGTCTTACTGTGTACAACTGAGTGGTTAGTCTTACTATGTACAACTGAGTGGTTTGTCTTACTGTGTACAACTGAGTAGTTTGTCTTACTGTGTACAACTGAGTGGTTAGTCTTACTGTGTACAACTGAGTGGTTAGTCTTACTGTGTACAACTGAGTGGTTTGTCTTACTGTGTACAACTGAGTGGTTTGTCTTACTGTGTACAACTGAGTGGTTTGTCTTACTGTGTACAACTGAGTGGTTAGTCTTACTGTGTACAACTGAATGGTTTGTCTTACTGTGTACAACTGAGTGGTTTGTCTTACTGTGTACAACTGAGTGGTTAGTCTTACTGTGTACAACTGAGTGGTTTGTCTTACTGTGTACAACTGAGTAGTTTGTCTTACTGTGTACAACTGAGTGGTTAGTCTTACTGTGTACAACTGAGTGGTTTGTCTTACTGTGTACAACGGAGTGGTTTGTCTTACTGTGTACAACCGAGTAGTTTGTCTTCCTGTGTACAACTGAGTGGTTTGTCTTACTGTGTACAACTGAGTGGTTAGTCTTACTGTGTACAACTGAGTGGTTTGTCTTACTGTGTACAACTGAGTGGTTTGTCTTACTGTGTACAACTGAGTGGTTAGTCTTACTGTGTACAACTGAGTGGTTAGTCTTACTGTGTACAACTGAGTGGTTAGTCTTACTGTGTACAACTGAGTGGTTTGTCTTACTGTGTACAACTGAGTGGTTAGTCTTACTGTGTACAACTGAGTGGTTTGTCTTACTGTGTGCAACTGAGTAGTTTGTCTTACTGTGTACAACTGAGTGGTTAGTCTTACTGTGTACAACTGAGTGGTTTGTCTTACTGTGTACAACTGAGTAGTTTGTCTTACTGTGTACAACTGAGTAGTTTGTCTTACTGTGTACAACTGAGTGGTTAGTCTTACTGTGTACAACTGAGTGGTTTGTCTTACTGTGTACAACTGAGTGGTTTGTCTTACTGTGTACAACTGAGTGGTTTGTCTTACTGTGTACAACTGAGTGGTTAGTCTTACTGTGTACAACTGAGTGGTTTGTCTTACTGTGTACAACTGAGTGGTTTGTCTTACTGTGTACAACTGAGTGGTTAGTCTTACTGTGTACAACTGAGTGGTTTGTCTTACTGTGTACAACTGAGTAGTTTGTCTTACTGTGTACAACTGAGTGGTTAGTCTTACTGTGTACAACTGAGTGGTTTGTCTTACTGTGTACAACTGAGTGGTTTGTCTTACTGTGTACAACTGAGTGTTTGTCTTCCTGTGTACAACTGAGTGGTTAGTCTTACTGTGTACAACTGAGTGGTTAGTCTTACTGTGTACAACTGAGTGGTTAGTCTTACTGTGTACAACTGAGTGGTTTGTCTTACTGTGTACAACTGAGTGGTTTGTCTTACTGTGTACAACTGAGTGGTTTGTCTTACTGTGTACAACTGAGTAGTTTGTCTTACTGTGTACAACTGAGTGGTTAGTCTTACTGTGTACAACTGAGTGGTTAGTCTTACTGTGTACAACTGAGTAGTTTGTCTTACTGTGTACAACTGAGTGGTTACTGTGTACTGAGTACTTACTGTGTACAACTGAGTGGTTTGTCTTACTGTGTACAACTGAGTGGTTAGTCTTACTGTGTACAACTGAGTGGTTAGTCTTACTGTGTACAACTGAGTGGTTTGTCTTACTGTGTACAACTGAGTGGTTAGTCTTAACTGTACTTGTGTACAACTGAGTGGTTTGTCTTGTACAACTGAGTGGTTAGTCAACTGAGTGGTTAGTGTTGAGTAGTTTGTCTTACTGTGTACAACTGAGTGGTTAGTCTTACTGTGTACAACTGAGTGGTTTGTCTTACTGTGTACAACTGAGTGGTTTGTCTTACTGTGTACAACTGAGTGGTTAGTCTTACTGTGTACAACTGAGTGGTTTGTCTTACTGTGTACAACTGAGTGGTTTGTCTTACTGTGTACAACTGAGTGGTTTGTCTTACTGTGTACAACTGAGTGGTTAGTCTTACTGTGTACAACTGAGTGGTTTGTCTTACTGTGTACAACTGAGTGGTTAGTCTTACTGTGTACAACTGAGTGGTTAGTCTTACTGTGTACAACTGAGTGGTTTGTCTTACTGTGTACAACTGAGTAGTTTGTCTTACTGTGTACAACTGAATGGTTTGTCTTACTGTGTACAACTGAGTGGTTTGTCTTACTGTGTACAACTGAGTGGTTAGTCTTACTGTGTACAACTGAGTGGTTTGTCTTACTGTGTACAACTGAGTAGTTTGTCTTACTGTGTACAACTGAGTGGTTAGTCTTACTGTGTACAACTGAGTGGTTTGTCTTACTGTGTACAACGGAGTGGTTTGTCTTACTGTGTACAACCGAGTAGTTTGTCTTCCTGTGTACAACTGAGTGGTTAGTCTTACTGTGTACAACTGAGTGGTTAGTCTTACTGTGTACAACTGAGTGGTTAGTCTTACTGTGTACAACTGAGTGGTTAGTCTTACTGTGTACAACTGAGTGGTTAGTCTTACTGTGTACAACTGAGTGGTTAGTCTTACTGTGTACAACTGAGTGGTTTGTCTTACTGTGTGCAACTGAGTAGTTTGTCTTTCTGTGTACAACTGTGTGGTTAGTCTTACTGTGTACAACTGAGTGGTTTGTCTTACTGTGTACAACTGAGTAGTTTGTCTTACTGTGTACAACTGAGTGGTTAGTCTTACTGTGTACAACTGAGTGGTTTGTCTTACTGTGTACAACTGAGTGGTTTGTCTTACTGTGTACAACTGAGTGGTTCGTCTTACAGTGTACAACTGAGTGGTTAGTCTTACTGTGTACAACTGAGTGGTTTGTCTTACTGTGTACAACTGAGTAGTTTGTCTTACTGTGTACAACTGAGTGGTTAGTCTTACTGTGTACAACTGCGTGGTTTGTCTTACTGTGTACAACTGAGTGGTTTGTCTTACTGTGTACAACTGAGTGGTTAGTCTTACTGTGTACAACTGAGTGGTTAGTCTTACTGTGTACAACTGAGTGGTTTGTCTTACTGTGTACAACTGAGTGGTTTGTCTTACTGTGTACAACTGAGTGGTTTGTCTTCCTGTGTACAACTGAGTGGTTAGTCTTACTGTGTACAACTGAGTAGTTTGTCTTACTGTGTACAACTGAGTGGTTAGTCTTACTGTGTACAACTGAGTGGTTTGTCTTACTGTGTACAACTGAGTGGTTTGTCTTACTGTGTACAACTGAGTGGTTTGTCTTACTGTGTACAACTGAGTGGTTAGTCTTACTGTGTACAACTGAGTGGTTAGTCTTACTGTGTACAACTGAGTGGTTAGTCTTACTGTGTACAACTGAGTGGTTAGTCTTACTGTGTACAACTGAGTGGTTTGTCTTACTGTGTGCAACTGAGTAGTTTGTCTTTCTGTGTACAACTGAGTGGTTAGTCTTACTGTGTACAACTGAGTGGTTTGTCTTACTGTGTACAACTGAGTAGTTTGTCTTACTGTGTACAACTGAGTAGTTTGTCTTACTGTGTACAACTGAGTGGTTAGTCTTACTGTGTACAACTGAGTGGTTTGTCTTACTGTGTACAACTGAGTGGTTTGTCTTACTGTGTACAACTGAGTGGTTTGTCTTACTGTGTACAACTGAGTGGTTTGTCTTACTGTGTACAACTGAGTGGTTAGTCTTACTGTGTACAACTGAGTGGTTTGTCTTACTGTGTACAACTGAGTGGTTTGTCTTACTGTGTACAACTGAGTGGTTAGTCTTACTGTGTACAACTGAGTGGTTAGTCTTACTGTGTACAACTGAGTGGTTAGTCTTACTGTGTACAACTGAGTGGTTTGTCTTACTGTGTACAACTGAGTGGTTTGTCTTACTGTGTACAACTGAGTGGTTTGCCTTACCTCGTGGTCGGCGTTCTTCAGGCCGATGCTGAGAGAGCGGGAGGCGCGCGCCAAAACACATGTGCATGCGTAGAAATCAATCGCAATGTCAGCTAGTCGCCTCAGTGCCATCTGTTCATTGGCAATGCCCTGAAATATTACCACATTGTTTAATCTTGTTTTTTTAGTCATTTCCAGCACTCGGCAACATTCTATTAACTGACTAGTCTGTATACACCATGGTTACAATGTTATGGTCTTACGAGGTCTCATTCAATTATTCAGTCTTTTTCAGAACATCATCGCCAAGCCGACCTTTCTATGCTGGCACTGAGGGTGGTCACTGCCAGGGTGCTTGTCGTCCTCAGTGGTTCTTTTACGTCCCAAACCGAGACAGGTCCGATATTAACGTTATCTCCGAGTCACAAGGGATACACAATTCCCAATGTTGAGAGCGAGGTTTTGACATCAAATATCATGCCTGCCTAGTCCGGGTTTTTAATTCAGAGCGCCGTCATGTCAGGCGGGTGTGCTGACCACTATACTATCACTCTTGGTGGTAGTAACATCTCAGAACGTCGACGTCTGATATCAGACGAAATTACTTTTGTTTGTGGGAGGAGGTTCTGAAGCAGCTCATCTCGCGTCGGACATCGATATTTTACGCTTCTGATTGACACTGTTAAGGCCAGACACGGCAGGTAGATAGGATTATTTTTTTATTTGTGCAAACAGTTAAATGTTTTCTGCCCAATGCATGAAATGGGTCTTACTGAGTAAAATATATATTGAACTTTTTTCAGCCAGACCCCCCGTTTCCATGGTAACAAACAAAATGGCCGTTATTTTGAGCAAATATTGGCAAATTTGGAAACACTGCCATTTTTTATTGAATCCATATATAGTTATAATTCTTGCAAATCCATGTTCTCTATAGATTCTATTGTGAAATGATCAGAGCATTTTTTGAAATGTTGTTTTTATTTTTTAATAATTTTTGGTAAAATACAAAAAATCTTGTTTTTTGGCAACAAATATGGCTATCTTTCAAACTATTCATGATTTAAAAAAAAGGTCTGATCATTGCACACAGTAGGATATGCTGAATGCAACACTGAAAACATTATTTATATAGCATAATTATTCCAGGAGATATCCTGTTTCCAAATGCAGAAATTTGAAGAAATTTTTTTTTGAGAAAATGGCTGTCAAAGATTGCATAATGGATTCCATTACATGATATTAACATGCTTGATCCATGATTAAAACTCACTTAGAGGTACGTAATTGTCATAGAAGTGAACTTTATTGATAGTATGCATACAAAGGTATAATAATCTGGCAGAAAACCATTTTCAGTATTTTTTGTCAAAAAACACCATTTCACCTGGGGTGTCTGGCCTTAATATACTAGGATCATCACATCAATGTTTACTTTCATCTGAGGGGAGAGGTGGGGGGGCCGAGGGCAGATGAAAGTATGTTCATCTGATATTGGACATCAACGTTCTGAGATGATCCACAAGTGTCAATACTGTGCAAGCGCCATGAATGTCGCTACGGTGGATACCGATGCTACGTAAGATTTCATTATTATTATTTATGACTGACATAACACTGAATGTATATTTGATAAATTCTACCTGCATGTAAACTATTCATAATACTCCCGTTGCAAGTGATTTCGCGAATTGCGAACAGTTTGTCTGATAATGTCACAAAACCTAACTAACAAATGTGTACAAACCAGTTAACATGTTGTAATTAATACTGGAGGGTTTCAATTTGTTACAAAATAAGCCTAAAGCAAGACAGCTAAACTAACTACGTTGAAGAGAGAACTTTAAACTTACGCAATCACTGCATAATAATTTTAGTTTATATATGAAAATTTACAGTGGTGAAAATTTGTTCAGTGTGTTCTGTTCTAATGATCGTCATCTGCAACATCTCATACCTCTGACTAGAGTATCATTGCATTGGTTAGAGAGAGAGACTACCACTCTACGAGTCCACAGCAGCTTACACATGTATACTGTGCGGTATCTTCTACTTGCGCTGGCCTAGACATCAGGCAGAAGGTAACCTACAGCATTTAGTGACTCATGAATGATTCCCCAGCTTGAACCCTGTATCTCTTGGCCACGAGGCGGCCATGGAACCACTGAGTGACACCGGTGAACTATGAGTTGACTGAGAGTGTCCTCACCTCCGTACACAGGGAGAGGAACTTCTCCACCACCACCTGGAAGTTGCCCAGACTCTTTTCCAACTCCTCCGCTGCAAACTGAACAAACAGAGAGAGTGTAAGTCACTGGCCAAGAGAGAGGTTGTAACTACACTGAAATTCATTAATAATATTACAAAAAATAGCCGTCCTAAGGGATAAGTTGGTAGTTCATAAGTGGCTTGAGGTGATCGTCTTCATGGTTTCGGCAGAAATCAAGCAATTAAGTTCTTTGTTTGATATAGTATGCCAGAGGGCGCTACACACATAAGGGACAGCTTCACAAAATATTTGTACAGGACGTTTGAGAAAGATTACAAAACTGTGAGTTTTCAAGTTGTTCAAAATAATGCAAAATGTCCTCAACTGATCAGTTCATAGTTCATGTAGCTTGAAATAATGACAGAATAAATGCATAATGTTGCAATGAACATCACGGATGAACACTTAACCGGTACCAGCCTTCAACAAAGTGAATTTTGAAAAAAATATAAGTTACATTTCCTTTGTGGCGAGATGCAAAGATTCTAATTCAATTATAGTTAGCCACTTACATTCAAGTATGGATACAGTGTACTAGAGTCATGCAAATTGCTAAATGTTATTGCGAGATGCAATGCAAGTCACATGTCTGCTACGGCTAATGTTAACTTGTGTAAATGTATCATGAGTAATGTTATTTATAGCTTTGATTGACAAGTCTCTGAATCCTAGTATATATAATAATATTGTGCATAAAAACTGCAGATTCAGTCAATTTCAGCCTTACATTAATTTGTTATATATATTATTTTATCTACTTGTTTATTCTTGACATACTGATAGGTTATCTGATATAATACCTTATTATTACTACTGAATATAGATGCTTCATATGGTGGTTCAGTGATGACTCACCCCAAATTCAGGGTGTACGTGGTCGTACAGCTTGAGGGCAAAGTGCGGCTTCTTACTCGTCATCTTCCTACGTTCTATCGTCTTCTTGAAGAGAAAGCCGAGGTTGTTGAAGGGATCTTTCATTTTCCTGTTGCAATTAACACACACAAACGTTTCATCATTTCAAAGTTGTTGAGCATCTCAAGTTTCATGAATGTGTTAAATTAGGTATGCGTACGATTATGTTACAAGGTCCTTCCTAAATTTCATTTGTTTTCGATTGTCTCATTTCAGACACATTTTGCGAACCTACCTAGTATCGACTATGACAATCTAGCTCATTTCTGCAAATTCCTTTTTAGCTTTGATGATATCATCAGATAAGCTAACAGATAAATTTTGACTGGGCGCAACCAAAATCTGGTGAACTACAAACAAGGCTCCGGCTGTATATTATATAACATAAGGTTATTCACGATTTAGCAATGTTACCCATTGTAATAATAAAAGTACAATCTGTCAATCACGTTAACACTTGGCGTGCGATGTCTGCCACAGTTAGGTGGATTTTGCCTTCTCCGGCTGTGGGAAGTCATGGGCAGATACTAAGGAAGAGGGATTCACCTTTCAGTGCGTGGGGTGTTGGAAGGTGGAATGTCTGCTGAAGGAGGTAGTTAGGTTGACAGATATTGTAAAGGGGGTGGAGATAAGAATTAGCAAGGAGGCAGGTGGAATGGAGAGGCGACAGGAAGAGAGTTGGGAATACCGAGAGACTGAAGGAGCAGAGTAGTGGCAAGAAGACTGAGGAAAGGAGACTGAGAGGAGGGAAGGTGATTGGAGGGGAAGAAATTGGAGAATTAACGGCAGGAAACGTGACAGGCATGAAGGTGACAGGGGAGAAAGTGACCGTAGAGAAGGAGGTAGGAGGGAAATGAGACAGAAGAGGAGAGAAGAAAATGCGATGGGAGGAAAGTTGATGAAACGAAAGAGTCGATAAAAGGGACGATGACAGGAGGAAAGGTGACAAGAGTAAAAGCGACAGGAAAGAATGGATCGGAAGAGAATGTGACAGGAGACAAGGCAACAGGGGGAAAAGACAACAACCAGACAGATGCAAACTGGAGGAGCTACTCTGAGGCAGTGATTAAGGAGGTAATAAGAAAAGAGAGGGTGTTTACGGGCGACTCTATTCTGAAAAAGACAGATAAGACACAAAGCGAGGGGGAGGATGTCATTGTTTGTTTACCGGGGGCTAGGATAGAACATGTAGCTGAAAGCGTAGAGAAGGTATTGGGGCATAGCAAGGGAGGGTCTATACTAGTACACTTAGGGAAAAAATAATGCTGACAGGGAGGAAACAACTGGGATAGTACAAAAGTACAGACAGTTATTGAAGAAGTTAAAGAAGACAAGAGATGAACAGATTATTCTCTCAGGAATTTTGCCAGTAATGGGAGGAAGGGGGCCAACATACAGAAACTGCAAGAGGATGGCAATCAATGCACTAGTTGAGCAGATGTGTGAAGAAGAGAGGGTGGGATTCACAGATTTATGGGGATGCTTTGTTGGGAGGGAAGATATGTACAAGAGAGATGGCCTCCATCTAAGTGGAAAAGAGGCTGCAGTTTTCTCAGAGAATCTGTTGCGATCTGTTGACAGTGAGACAGGTTGCATTTATTTAAACAAGATGCACAGGAGGGATTCACAGAGAAGCCTGAAACTGGAGGCATAGATAAATATAGCACAAATAAATCAGCAAAGAACAGCCTGGAAAACTGTTCTGAAGCTGGATATAAATTTGTTCGTTTAAATGCAAGGAACATAGTAAACAAAAGAAGTGAACTAAACATTATGGTAGAAGATATTGACCCTCACTTAATAGGTATAACCGAATCATGGGCCACCACCGATATACCAGATGCCGAATTGGGACTGACAGGTTATATAATGTTTTGGAAAGATAGAATAGGAAGAAAGGGAGGTGGAGTTATTTTATATATTAAAGAATCTAACCAGGCTTATTAAATAAAATTAGAAAGAGAAGCAGATTGCAAAGAAACTGTTTGGTATAAAACTTAAATGTTGTAACCCTGAGTAAAGAACTTTCTTTCTAATGTTTATATGAGCAAATTCTTGGAACAGCTTCATACTAAGACAGACAAAAGTACTGTAACAGAATCTCCTGCATGTGTCTGTACTTACTTGACCGTTTCTCTGATCTCCGAGCCAGCAAACTGCAGGCAGTTAATGGCAATGTAGAGACGCAACACCTCATTGGTGCCCTGCAACAACCAATCAGCAACGTCTCATTACAGGACAAGAATGTGTGCATGCTCCTGTCATATAAAAATAAAATCTTTAATAATAGAATCTTTATTTCGCAACTTTAAAAATGACAATTATACAGTGTTAAAATACTGCTATATCAGTAATGATACTGTTAATAGCATCATGGTTTAAAACACGAATAATTTTGAACCATTCATATATTGTCACTAATATACATATACATACACTGTAAGCAACATTTCAACAAAGGCATTCAATCTCTCTTCTTTTGTAATTATTTATGAATAATGTATTTAAACAATTTTTGAAACTGTATTGAAAACCCTCTGGGGTGGGTTTGCGATGATGCTGTCTTTGGCATGTCTTTGTTGTGATTTGTGCCCAATCTTTCATGTGTGCCTCTCAGCGTATTCTGGCACTAAATAAGTGTTATTATTACATTAGTATTGTATCAAGTGTACAACGATGCCCCGCAAAACACACAACGCACCTTCATAAACTTTTCATATCAAATTGTGTTTCTTTAGACAGGGATTGGACAATTACAGTGGGAAGTGACCAAACAAGAATTTTACCCACAGTGAATGTTACCTACCCCTGTACAGCGTGTTACCCCATCTAAGAATAAGATGTTACCTCAGATATCATCATGATGCGACTGTCTCGTAGGTGGCGTTCAATGGGGCTGTCGCTGGTGTAGCCACGACCGCCGAACACCTGCAGACACTCACTGACACCCTGCCATGTCTTCTCCGAACTAAACACCTGCAACACACAACCATGTGCACAATCAACACACAACCATGTGCACAATCAACACACAACCATGTGTACAATCAACACACAACCACATGTACAATTAACACACAACCATGTGTACAATCAACACACAACCACGTGTATAGCAACACACAACCATGTGTACAATCAACACACAACCATGTGCACACAACCATGTGCACAATTAACACACAACTATGTGCACAATCAACACACAACCATGTGTACAATCAACACACAACCATGTGTACAATCAACACACAACCATGTGTACAATCAACACACAACCATGTGTACAATCAACACACAACTATGTGCACAATCAACACACAACCATGTGTACAATCAACACACAACCATGTGCATAATCAACACACAACCACGTGTACAATTAACACACAACCACGTGTATAATCAACACACAACCATGTGTACAATCAACACACAACCACGTGTACAATCAACACACAACCATGTGTACAATCAACACACAACCATGTGTACAATCAACACACAACCATGTGTACAATCAACACACAACCATGTGTACAATCAACACACAACCATGTGCACAATCAACACACAACCATGTGTACAATCAACACACAACTATGTGCACAATCAACACACAACCATGTGTACAATCAACACACAACCATGTGCACAATCAACACACAACCACATGTACAATTAACAAACAACCACGTGTACAATCAACACACAACCACGTGTACAATCAACACACAACCATGTGTACAATCAACACACAACCATGTGTACAATCAACACACAACTATGTGCACAATCAACACACAACCATGTGTACAATCAACACACAACCATGTGTACAATTAACACACAACCATGTGTACAATCAACACACAACCATGTGTACAATCAACACACAACCATGTGCACAATCAACACACAACCATGTGCACAATCAACACACAACCATGTGTACAATCAACACACAACCATGTGCACAATCAACACACAACCACATGTACAATTAACACACAGCCATGTGTACAATCAACACACAACCATGTGTACAATCAACACACAACCATGTGTACAATAAACACACAACCATGTGTACAATCAACACACAACCATGTGTAGAATCAACACACAACCATGTGTAGAATCAACACACAACCACGTGTACAGTCAACACACAACCATGTGTACAATCAACACACAACCATGTGTAGAATCAACACACAACTATGTGTACAGTCAACACATAACCACGTGTACAATCAACACACAACCACATGTGCAATCAACACACAACCATGTGCACAATCAACACACAACCATGTGTACAATAAACACACAACAATGTGTACAATCAACACACAACCATGTGTAGAATCAACATACAACCATGTGTACAATCAACACACAACCATGTGTACAATCAACACACAACAATGTGCACAATCAACACACAACCATGTGTACAATCAACACACAACAATGTGTACAATCAACATACAACCATGTGTACAATCAACATACAACCATGTGTACAATCAACACACAACCATGTGTACAATCAACACACAACCATGTGTACAGTCAAAACACAACCATGTGTACAATCAACACACAACCATGTGTACAGTCAACACACAACCATGTGTACAATCAACACACAACCATGTGTACAGTCAAAACACAACCATGTGTACAATCAACACACAACCATGTGTACAGTCAACACACAACCATGTGTACAATCAACACACAACAATGTGTACAATCAACACACAACCATGTGTACAATCAACACACAACCATGTGTACAATCAACACACAACCATGTGTACAATCAACACACAACCATGTGTACAATCAACACACAACCAAGTGTACAATCAACACACAACCATGAGTACAATCAACACACAACCATGTGTACAATCAACACACAACCATGTGTACAATCAACACACAACCAAGTGTACAATCAACACACAACCATGTGTACAATCAACACACAACCATGTGAACAATCAACACACAACCAAGTGTACAATCAACACACAACCATGAGTACAATCAACACACAACCATGTGTACAATCAACACACAACCATGTGTACAATCAACACACAACCAAGTGTACAATCAACACACAACCATGTGTACAATCAACACACAACCATGTGAACAATCAACACACAACCAAGTGTACAATCAACACACAACCATGAGTACAATCAACACACAACCATGTGTACAATCAACACACAACCATGTGTACAATCAACACACAACCAAGTGTACAATCAACACACAACCATGTGTACAATCAACACACAACCATTGTTAGAGCACAGCGGCACAGTGACTAGAGCAACAAACTCTCAATCAAGAAAACCCAGGTTTGAATCCTGAGTTGCAGCGTCGAACCTTGGGCAAGTTCATTCACACTAAGTTGCTCCAGTTCACTCAGCTGTATGAATGAGTTCCAGGCTATAAACAGTGGTGGCTATTTGTGTACAAATAGTCTTTGTGCATTAATTGCAGCGTGGCTGAATGCATCCCAGAAAAGTCAAGATGGTGTTCGATTGAACCGGTCTGCCAGTGGAGTATAGCTACTGCTATTTAACAGGTGGAGACACTATCGTAGTTGTGAAAGAACAATACATGTTGTCAAATAGAAAATATATTTTCCACTGTTGCCTTATAATACTATGTCAACAACTGTGCATCTGTTTCTAACTGTTTACAGTCTCTACAGGAGTAAAGCATACAGTGCTTTGAGCAGTTCTAAGGACTGGATACTTCGCTATATAAGAACTTACCTTTACCTTTAATTACACTTCTTTTATTATCTATGCATTTTTTAAACTGCAATTAAATCTTAAATCTTCTATGGCATTTTGATCTGATTTGATAGATTACAAAAACTGAACTCGATAAGCCAAAGGTTTCCTTGTCTACTTGCCATCTCAAGTTAATTGTGTGTGGGAATTTTCCGAAATCTTGTTAAACACAAGTCTGACTAACTCTTGGCCACTCTCAAAACCTAATAATATTGCAGTGTTTTAGATTCTACAGGTCAACATCACTGAGCAACATTCTCAAACAGGTGTCTACAATGGCTTACACACTGCCTCCCAAAGACAATCCTCTATGGGGAATTACCTCAAGGCTAATGCCCAGGAGGCAGACCTAAATTGCATTATAAGGATATGATAGAACATCCAAAATTTTGTAAACATGAAGGGGAGATAACCGTGACTGTAACGTAGACCCCTACATAATAATAATAATGAAGACTTATATAGCGCCGGTATCCGCCGTAGAAGTGCTCATGACGCTTGCACAGTATTTCACCATTGATGACTTTAAAGTAGTAATTTTAAGAATTATAAAAGCATTATTCTAAAATATAATAAGAGCAACGTTCTAGAAATTGTAAAATTAGTATCATTAATTATACATCATAAAATCAATAAAAAATATCATTATCAATGTAATGTAGACTCGTTAATAAAACCTTTCTAAAAATCTATATCTAGTATACACAATACAGGTTATGATATTATAAGTAATATAATAAATAATAAATACAATAAAAGTATATTCATAAATAGTATAAGATCAGTATTATACAATGTCCAGGAAATGTCCACATCATGTCTTATTTTAAGTATATTTTAAAGAGGTGGGTTGTCAGGCCTGTTTTGAAGGTGTTGATTGTTGTAGTAGCTCTAACATTGTTTGGAAGCGCATTCCAGATCTTTGCTACGGATACTATAAACGATCGTGCTCCCCACTAGTTTTTCAGTTTGTGTTCTACTAGGAGTAACTTGTTTGCAGAGCGCAGATTTAACAAGATGGCACATACTGTTTGACAAGGTTGCACAAGTAGGTAGGAGACACGGTGGACTGTCTTGAATACAAGCGTGGAGATTTTGTAGATGATCCTCTGTTTGAATGGCAGCCAGTGTAGTTGTTTGAGGATAGGTGTGATGTGTGTGAATTTCCTGGAGAGAGTGACCAGTCTGGCAGCAGTGTTTTGTAGTCGCTGGAGTCGTAGTTGTGATTTGTTGAGGCGGGAGGGGAGGGTGGTCAGCGTACCTTGACAATGGCTGATTCGACAGACACGTCTGGTTCCTCGAAGTGATCCAAGATGGCGGCCGTCATGTAGGTCATACTCTCCATGGCGTAAACATGTAGAGCAACAGTCGCAAACTTCTCCTGTACAAATATCACACTTCTTTAGAGTCATAGACATGAGGAGTAAAGCCGAGTTTGTTTCATCATAACTGTTAACAAAACGCAAGGAAGGCAGGGTTAGTTGGAGGTATTTGACAGTTGCAAGCAGACTACAAGTATTGTTGAAACATAGTAACAAACATAACATTTTATTATTTGGAAAATAAAGGTGACAAAAACTTCAAAATATGTACAATTTTTTATGTGTATGATTCAGTCTAGTAGAAAGACTAATAAAAATACCCATCCTCAAAATGACGCTACTTTCACACAACACAGATGCAGAAGACGGTTTTCTGTAAATTACATTATGACGTAAATTTTAACATTATGAACAATCGATTTACATCCGTCTAATGTCCAGTACCAACCCTAAAAGTGACATGTCCCCTTAGCCCACGGTGAATTTCCCCATCACACGTACATATACTAGTGCAATTATAGACTGATGTGTTACCTGGATCATGCCAAAGTCTTTGAGCTTCTGACCAAACTGTTCCCGATGGATTGCATGCTTGGCAGACAGCTCTACACGAACATCAGAGGAATGAAATGAACATTGGCAAATGATAATGTTTGTTCTATGTGTTCTAAATTAGCCTATCATTATACAACAGAAGAATAGCAATGTAGACATCTTAGGGTGGCTCCTACAACAGCGACTATATTTGGTCTTAGTAGGAGTCTCCCGTCCCTTATTATGACATAATCTTTTATTTTTCTAGTATGCATTAAATACTTACCACTTTTGTTTTCATGTCGACTCGCTTACAATACATTGTTTTTTGTTTTGTTTTTATAACAATTATTTTGTTGTTTTGCGTATTTTGGGAACAAATTAATATTTCCTGTTCTTGTCCTTTTGCAAGGCTGCCAAAACATGGGGATAGTCAACATGTGGGGATTCATGTGTTGGTGCCAATTTCTCTGTCAAGTTAGGTTTTGCTTATATCTAACCCACAACAGCAAACCAGATATTAAAGGGGAAGTGAAACACAGCTGTTGTATGCTATATATTTCAATATATACTATCTAAGTATACCTTTATGGTGACAGAAACTTACTCATTTATAAGACAAACTGAAAAACTGGTTTCTTCGATGCCTAAATTGGCTAGATAGAGCACTGCATATCTCCATCTTTGTTCTATGTTCAGTCGCTCCTATCTAATCAAGGTAAATTTTTGATTCTTTTCGATTTACTTCATTAATAGACATTTCTGCACGAGAAAAAAAAATATGGTGCCTTATTATACATGGTAAGCATTATATAGGTCAACAAATAATTTGTATGCATGTTCAAAATAAAAAGTGAACTTAAATTACAATTTATAACCAATGAAAGCATTTTAAACACAACACTTGCTGGTCCTCATTAATATTCATGAAGTAATGATGCGTTAATTCGCACACATGCTCCATCGTTGACGAAGCGGTCATTATTTTGCAGGGAGTTACATGGGTGGGCATTTTCGTACCAAAATAAAATATTACATATTGTAATATAAAGTTATGCATTTTTATA
>CM034531.1:4652561-4757561 GCA_020002185.1 Paraescarpia echinospica | reverse complement strand
TGCCCTTCGTAACACAATATCATGAGACAACTTGGCGGGAAAACCTTGGGGGGAAATCTCAGTAATAGAAGTGTCTGTCAAATTGTGTTGAAATAAGCCACATGCGAGTAAAAAAGTCACATTTCTAAGCAAAAAACAAGCATCTGGTGACATCCATATAATTGTAACAACGAGAAAGTATTACTTAATGTAACTTTTTATAAAAACTACAATACTTACAAAGCCATAACTTGGCATATGAACTCGACTTGTGTTTACCCAAAATTGCACGGGATGGTTTTATGTTTGGTGAAGGGTTGTGCCAAAAATGCAGTACGGATTTTTGCTGTCTTTCAACATTGTAGCAAAATGTTTATGAAGCTGTATCAAACTTAATATGCATTTGTTTACTAAATAAACCCGCGTGAATGTCAATAACATGTTTGTACTTACAACCATACCAATTTTTCTTTTGGGGAGTTTCTCAAAATGAAATAAAATGCCATTTTAAGGTGATTTTTGACATATTTTGTAATTGTCTTTAAACACATTTAAATATCTCTAAACAACATAAAAAATAAATTCTTTTTGGTCTAGAGTATTGTTTAGTATCTGAGGCAAACTCTGAGAAAAAATGGTTAACTTATATTAAAAACTTATATTAGAAATGATTAATTCAAAAGAAGCATATAATAGCTGGTGCAGCCACCTTAACTGAACAGATAGATTGCCAAACCAAGCAGTAATCCCATAGTGCAGTATGCTTTCAATAACGAAGCAATAAAAAAGAACAAGTATTTTCTCATCGACACCGAAAGCTCTGTCTGCGGAGAAAGTACAACCGCTGGTGGACTTTGGAGCACACACTGTGAACATGGACGTTCCAGCTAAGTTTGTTATCAAGATGGACACCTAGATATTTGTAATGACTGACCTGGGCAATTTCTTCACCATGGATAACAACAGGCAACAATACATTTAGCATCAAAAACCATCTCTTGAGTCTTGTTGACATTGGGTTTGAGTTGGTTGTTGTCACACCAATGTACAAAGCTTTCAATTTCAGACACGTATGTACTGATGTCAGAAGCAACATGTAACAGACCAAGAATAGCTGAGTCATCAGAGAATTTGATTATGTAGCTGTTAGTACTGCTGCTCGTACAGTCATTTGTATACAGAGTGTACAAAATCGGCAAACTGACACAACCTTCGGGTGCACTGGTATTTGTTACCATAGTTTGGGAAAGAGTCTGATTTACCTTAACAAGCTAAACGATACCACTTGAGGATATATGGATAGACATACATTTGTTTCAGCTTAGTGAGTAGAATGTGAGGTTGGATAAGGATTGAACGCCTATGAACAATAGTCTAGCATAAGCCTTGGGGTTGTCTAAGTGTTTCAAAATTAAATGGACAACAGTGTTGACAGCGTCATCTGTTCCTCAGAAAGTTGGAATATCAGGACCTGTTGTTTTTCTACTATATACATGTTGGAAGACTTTGGTGACATCATCTACATCAATTTCCAACCTATCGGCTACTGTCAAACACATCAATGAGCACAGAATGACATCAACTGGAAGAGTCCTTAGTATCAAACCGTGTAGAAATCATTCATTTCATCAGCAAAAGCCTGTGCATTTGTGGTGTGTATTGGTTTCCTAGCACAGTTCATGTTTATGGCCGACTTCATTGTATCCCATAATGTTCTATTGTTCATGCAATTAAAATGTTTCTCCATTTTGTCTTTGTAGTGTTGTTTTTCCTCTCTCAGTTTGGTGTTGAATTCCTTTTGCACCCGTTTGACCTCTTGTGTGTCTTTCCTTGTGAAAGCCTGCTTTTTTCTGTGTACGCAGTCTTTGATCTCCTTAGTGATGTAGGGTTTGTTGTTGGGAAAAGATTTCACAATTTTCTTTGGAATCACAGTCTCGATGCAAAATTTGATATAGTCTGTCACTGCATCTGTTGCCGTGTTGATATCGGGATTGTCCCGAGTGAAAACCTCCCAGTCTGTGCACATGAAACAGTCCCCTAAGGGTCCCCACATTGTCAACAGACCACACATTAACAGTTTTCAGGACAGGTTTGCTTCTCTTCAGGACTGGTCAGTATGTGGGTATGAGATGAACTGTATCGCGGTCTGAGTTGGCAATAGGTGGTTTGGTCTTAGCCGTGTATGCACCTGGTATATTCCCGTAGCATTTGTCCAGCGTTTGCCTTTTCAAGCATCACACGCAATACACTGTGAGAAGCCTGGAAGGCTGAATTCCAGTTTACAGTGATTAAAATCACCCAGGATGAAAACTGGTGCTTCGGGAGTCCGTTCTAGTTGCTTGTGGACACAGTCTGCCATAAGTGTAGCTGCTTGGGCCACATTTGCACTGGGGGACACGTAAATAGAACAAATTAGAACATTCCCAAACTCTCTGGGAAGGTAAAAAGGTCTGAGGTTTAAACAGAGCAGTTCAACATCAGTTGCACATCTTGTCTCTGGCTGTGTACTGCCTGCACCACTGGTCGTTGACCTACACACCAATGCCTTCCCCTTGCCCTTCCCTCAATGTTCATCTCTGTCTGCTCGAATGTGCGAGAAGCCATCAATTTCCATAAGAGAATCAGGAATGCCTTTGTTCAACCAAGTCTCGGTAATAGCCATGACACAGGCTTCACGAAATTCGTAGCATACCTTGGCTTGCAATCGCAGTTCGTCCATCTTGGGTTTCAGGGATCGTGCATTGCTCAAAATCATGGAAGGGGAGCCTAGTTTTTCTTCTTTGTAGGTGCTGCCTCAACCCACCTTTTCTGCCTCTTTTCCTCTGGCGTTTTTTCTGTTGTTGTCGAGATGGTTGTCTGTCAGCTCAATGGGTGGAGCAGCGCCGCTGTCCTGAAGTGACAGCAACATGTCTCTAGTGTAGGTGAGCACTCACTGACGCTAGTCGCCATGAGTGTCTAATGCTAACACACCATAACTTAATTATTCAGAGATACGGTTATTTGTATTTATCTGATTTATAAAATTATTGTTACTTATCCATTTTAATAATACCTGTACCTAAACATTGATAACAATACTTTGTGTTTTTTATTATCTTTGCCTATGCATCAACATTACTGCAATTCCATTTGTTATGGTAAAATCAATCGATGTATCATACATCTCACCACAACTGATTCACTGACTCGCATATGTGTCAGCATACATGATTCATTGTCTTACGCACGCGCGTACCGTGAGTGAGAAAATAAAACCTGTAAACCTGTAAAAACAATATACATTAGTCTGCTCAAGGTCACCGCACATAGGAAGAATGGAGGAGGATATCTCTCACTTCTTCATGAGCAGAAGGTGACACCTGTACACTGACCAGAAGGTGACACCTGTACACTGTCTGTCTGTCTGTCTGTCTCATAGCTTACAAAGGGCTCATATGAATAAAGTAAGAGTTTCAAGATGGAGGAACTGATGGAGGAGGGCGTGGAAGACTTTAAAGATGGAGGAATTGATGAAGGAGGGTGTGGAAGACTTTCAAGAAGAAGATGTGAGGAGTCTACTAAAGTGGGCCGGACACGCATGGACAGGTTAATGAAGAGAGTGGATGCACTCAAAGTTGAGAGTAAAAGGAAAGAGAAAGATGGAAGGACAGTGTGAAGAGGGATCTGTCAGGACTGGGAGGGGAGTGGAGAGAGATGCAGAGGGAGAAAGAGGGGGAGAGGGAAAGAGGGAAGGAGGGATGGAGAGACTGAGAGAGAGAGCGGGAGAGGAAGAGAGAGATGGAGAGAGAGGGAAGGAGGGAGGAAGGAAGAGAAGGAGAGAGCGAGGAAGAGAGAGAGGGAGGGAGGGAGGGAGAAAGAGAGTAAGAGGGAGGAGAGAGGGAGAGGTGGAGGGAGAGAGAGGGAGAGGGGAGAGACAGATAGAGAGAGGTGGAGGGAGAGAGAGGGATGGAGGGAGGAAGGGAGGGAGAGAGAGAGAGAGAGAGAGAGAGAGAGAGAGAGAGAGAGGAGAGAGAGAGATGGGAGGAGTGGGTGAAAAGAGATGTGTCAGGACTAGGAGAGTGGAAACTGATGGGAGAATGGTGTGAAGAGAGATGTGTCAGAACTGGGAGAGGAGAGAGATGAGGAATGGAGATGGGTGGTGGGGACAGCAGTGTAACCGCATCAGAACCGAGGCCCAGGATTGATGCGAGTCTCACTTGAAAGACATGGAGAACAACATCAAAATTCACCTTGCGAGCTCTGTGAGACAGAAGGCAGCCACATGCTCCCCACCGGCCAGCTTCGGCAGGTACTGCGCCTTTTGTTTCTCAGTCCCACATAACTGGATGCCCTGAAAGAAAAACACGATCATACCAAAACATTCTAAAAAACTGAGAATGCTCTCACAAAATTGTTTTGATGCGATTGTTTAAGTAGCACATCATGAATAATTCTTTTCCCAAATGCTGTTATCGTAATGTATTGCATCAATGCGACTATGTTTAATGGAGCTATCACTACTTTCAGAGGCAACACCCACAGAAACTTTATGTATATACAATGGTCTTGGTCAAGGCCAAACATGTGAACCCTGTTCAAATAAATCATAGCACCTGCAAACAAATGCCTATGATTACCTACATCTGTTGTTTTTCAATGCACATGCTCAAAAGGAATTTACCTTTATGCAGGATCAAATTATTACCAGTCCAAAAACTGTCTAGGTAGATGTGTGTGTTTGTGCACGCACATACAATCCAGTCCAAACGTGCACATATACATATATATATATACATTATATACATATATATGCATGTATATATATTATATGTGTGACACAGTTTTTAACGGGCACATGAATAACAGTGAGAGTCAATAATGAATATGCTTTTTTTGCTAAAATTAAATTTACATCATTCCAAATTCAAATTTAATTTCAACCGGTCCCAAAACAAACTCTACCCGTCCAAATGATAGGTGGACAGGTCATGCATGGGATCAGTATATCTACTGATAGGATCTTGCCACACTTTGGCACAACTGACTACGCACTGTAAAAATAATTAGAAGAGTTGCTCTTTGGACATGTTTTACACAAATGACTTGTGATTCTCATTTCATAAACACCAACCTCTGGCAACCTCTACTATGCCCATAAAGTAGGAAATAAAATAGTGGTATGGGTAAACTGCAAGAGAACATCGGTAATGTGTCCCATGACATTCTAACAACAAGGTGTGCGTACCTTGAGGCCAGCATTCTGGTGGGCGGCCAATACGACAGCTACAGAGTGGTCAATGGCTGTCACTTCTGCGATCCGTGCAGATTCTGTCGCGCCCAAACCTAGTCCACCTGCAGTACGCAGTGGCATCATCTCAAATGGTGTACATACATATTTGGTGAACCAGAATCCAACATAATGTTTAAACATGGTTCAAATAAAGAGGGCAAACCGCAGTGACATAAATGTTAATTTTGCTAATATCCAACTGGTTTTCTCTTACATTACTGACCAGTATCAATGAATCTGGTTTAGAATATTGTAGCACAATGCCTAAACTTGTTTTTATTAATAAGAGTTACACAAATCTTATACATGCAGCAGTGGTTGTTCAACTGACAGATTTGTCTAGCCCCACTCACAAATAGTTGTATATATGATTAATATAAATCACTTAGGCACAATAGAAAATTGGCACAAACCATATTCTTTTGGTATCCGTTGGCCAAACAGCCCAAACTTTTTCAGTTTCCGAAGAGTTTCCTCTGGAATCTGTTTGTTTGCATCAATCGCTGCTGAGTCGACTAGAAGATAAAACATGTTCCCCTAATCTCATGTTACTGCACCTGATCACATTATTGCCAGTGTCAAGTTGTCTCCATTTCTTAAGCATGTACCCACCCTGTCCCTGATCCAGTAACCCTGCTTACATCTGTCAACACTGTATCATGTGATCAAATAAAACAACTCGTACTGTTTCAACAGATAATGCAATATTGAACAGTCAGTGCATGGATCATGTATTGAGTTATTATTTAGGTGCAAAGTGCGTTACTGATCTGTGTCCATGTTAGCCAACTGAAACGTAGCTTTATTTCAGTGCTGAAATAAAATGCAGGTCACATATTTCCAATTAAATCTTAATATACATGGATGCTTGTAAACATGTCTGCATCATAATGGAGCTCATTTTCTTTTATTTATTCTGCTTATTTAGTAGTAATTGACTGTAATTGACTGTCTACTCAAGAGAGATTGACATACCTGCTTCAGCAAAGAACTGTTCAATTGGTTGGATCATCTGATTGAGATCTTCAAGTTGTTCTTCTTCCAAAGCTTCAGGAAATACCAGCATAGCCTACACAAACACATTGGTCAGAACCTCACAAAACATCAGCATAGCCTACACAAACACATTGGTCAGAACCTCACAAAAACACCAGCACAGCCTACACAAACACATCGGTCAGAGCATCACAAAACACCAGCACATCCTACACAAACACAACGGCCAGAGCTTCACAAAACACCAGCACAGCCTACACAAACACATTGGTCAGAACCTCACAAAAACCCCTGCACAGCCTACACAAACACATTGGTCAGAACCTCACAAAACACCAGCATAGCCTACACAAACACATTGGTCAGAACCTCACAAAACACCAGCATAGCCTACACAAACACATTGGTCAGAACCTCACAAAACACCAGCACAGCCTACACAAACACATTGGTCAGAACCTCACAAAACACCAGCATAGCCTACACAAACACATTGGTCAGAACCTCACACAAAACCAGCACAGCCTACACAAACACATCGGTCAGTACCTCACAAAACACCAGCATAGCCTACACAAACACATTGGTCAGAACCTCATAAAACACCAGCACAGCCTACACAAACACATTGGTCAGAACCTCACAAAACACCAGCACAGCCTACACAAACACATTGGTCAGAACCTCACAAAACACCAGCACAGCCTACACAAACACATCGGTCAGAGCATCACAAAACACCAGCACATCCTACACAAACACAATGGCCAGAGCTTCACAAAACACCAGCAGTCTACACAAACACATCGATCAGAGCCTCACAAAACACCAGCAGTCTACACAAACACATCGGTCCATCACAAAACACCAGCGCCTCACAAAACACCAGCAGTCTACACAAACACATCGATCAGAGCCTCACACAAACACATCAGCCAGAGCCTTACAAAACACCAGCACAGCCTACACAAACACATCGGTCAGAGCCTCACAAAACATCAGCACAGTCTACACAAAAACATCGGTCAGAGCCTCACAAAACATCAGCACAGTCTACACAAACACATCGGTCAGAGCCTCACAAAACATCAGCACAGTCTACACAAACACATCAGCCAGAGCCTCACAAAACATCAGCACAGTCTACACAAACACATCGGTCAGAGCCTCACAAAACATCAGCACAGTCTACACAAACACATCGGTCAGAGCCTCACAAAACATCAGCACAGTCTACACAAACACATCAGCCAGAGCCTCACAAAACATCAGCACAGTCTACACAAACACATCGGTCAGAGCCTCACAAAACATCAGCACAGTCTACACAAACACATCGGTCAGAGCCTCACAAAACATCAGCACAGTCTACACAAACACATCAGCCAGAGCCTCACAAAACATCAACACAGTCTACACAAACACATCAGCCAGAGCCTCACAAAACATCAGCACAGTCTACACAAACACATCGGTCAGAGCCTTACAAAACATCAGCACAGTCTACACAAACACATCAGCCAGAACCTCACAAAACATCAGCACAGTCTACACGAATTCATTGGACAGAGCATCATATAACATCAACACAGTCGACACAAACACATCGGCCAGAGCATTACAAAATATCAGCACAGTCTACACAAACGAATGCTAGCCTACTTGGCCCACGGACAACTCAGCTCGAGACAACTCGGCCCCCATCCTGAGACAAACTCGGTCCCCTGCAGGTCGGCTTGATGAAAAATGGGCCAACAGGCCCTGAAGTCCTTTGGACTATCTTGTGAATTTGTAATTATTAATGAAATGTTTTTTGGTGAATCATAGTTACAGATCATTAAGAGTTATTAATGAAGTAAAGTGTTGACATGTTTAGTAGCTCTCTAGACTATATGCATGCCAGTGATGATACACCTGGAAATAAAGAATTCGAGTAAACTATTTTGTGAATATTGTATATATTAGTTAATGTGTTATTAAAAAATACTGTCGGATTTTATCCCGATACTCTGCTATTCAGGCCAATTTCCAGTGGTTGTAGAAACCTTGCAGGTGAGCTGCAATCTCGCATGTAAAACATTGTTTAAGAAAATGCACACGCATTATCTGTTCTCCTTTTGCCCCTACCCCCAGAATGGGAAGAAGAAAGAGATGTACTATGATAAAACTTTATAAATTTGTTAACAAGGTACATATGCATAACATGCATTTTGACTTTAAAACAGTAGCAACGACATCATACTAATATAACTGGAGTGACGGAATTGCTGCAACATGTATAGTAAAACATCAGAATAATATTCCATATAATTTTTGGCTAAATATGCTTTAACCTTTTCGAGTATACCTAAGTTGTTTTATTACTTTATATATTATTTTATACCTAAGTTATTTTATTTTAATTCTAGGTCATATCTTTATATTGCATTGAAAATTATATCTACTGCTGATTTAACGTTGTCTGGTTCTACATGTGCAGTAGGGATTCCCATTACACATTAGTTACAGCCACCTGTTTGACACAGCTTAAATTGTACATGCAACTGTCCAGGGGGTCTAGTGGTGCTGTCTGTTGACACAAGCCTCTGCAAGTGACCAATTACAGATTAGTCACAGTTTCCATCAAACAATAGCAGACAGAGACCCTTCCTCCACAGTGAGGTGGGGGGTGGGGGTGGGTCACTTGGCACTCTGCCAACCTAGACCAGGCAGAAGCAAATAAAATGTGAATATTTAGCTTTTTGGGAGTCCCTGAGGTGCCCTTAGAATTATTCAATCAAACACAAATTTCTTGTGTACAGTGACACTACCCTAAGAGATGTCTATACAAAATGAGAGAAAAAGTTACTGAATAGTTCTTGAAATAACAGAAAAGACAACCTCTGATCCATGCAAGACACATACTCTGCATGTGACATATGTTGTAGGAAAATGGATTAGTTGAGGGAAGGACTGTAAACTAGCCAGTTATAAATAGAGCTACTGCTGCAGTAGACAATTTAGTTAGTAAATTTAGCAATTTAGTTTTTGAAAAAATAGGCAAAATGTGAAAATTTACCAGTTTTGGGGTCCTTTTTGGGGTGTCATTAGGTGCCCTTAGAATGATTAAATCAAATACAGATTTCTTGTGTACAGTGACACTACTACCACATGAAATGTATAAGCAAAATTTGAGAAAAAGTTACTGAAGTTTTTGAAAAAATAGGCCAAAACAAATGTGAAAAATTACCAGTTTTTTGGGCCCTTAGAACGATTCAATCAAATACAGATTTCTCGTGCATAGTAGCAGTACCCTAAGATACATATAATATATGCAAAATTAGAGAAAAAGTTGCTGAATGGTTTCTGAGATACGACAGCTAAAGGCGGACAGAGAGTGATGGCAATAGTCCGTTGGACCTTTGGCTCAAAGGAATAAAAATTATATGAAGGCGACTAGAGACAGATGCATACCCTTTGTCTTTGAGGAAAATTATATGATGGTGAATTCACCATGGAACAAATAGATTCCTCTAGTTACTCCAAGCTTTATGAGTTTACATAGCAGCAGACACTGGGACAGTGTGACTGCTGCCTGGCTAAATGGATGCAATGGTGCTTTGAAGTTAGTTCTTCTGCCAACTATCCTTTTCACACAAGCCTAAAGGTTTAGTGGCTGCCAGCACACTACTGAGCCTAAACTACCATGCAGGTGTAAAAAACATCCTGATGTATTTGAACTTGAGCCACTAATTAACTGACCACCAAGCTGTAGCAGAGCAGTTTTATAATAATAATCCACAAGTTAAGTGGCAGTGATCTTCCTTTTGTCATTCATGTGATGTTTATTGTTTATTGTAAGCAGGGCGGACAAATGGTTATCATACGTAGACAGGTACAGAAAGAAACTGACGTTTTCTATAAAAAGAACACATTTGCTTATCAATGGCATGTATTTCCTATTGTTGCTGTTTCTGCCGGGCTGCCCGGCAGAAATCAAACAACCCTGTAGGTAATTATTAATCAAATGTTTTTGGTGAATAATAATTACAGATCATTAAGGGTTATGATGGAAGTAAAATGTTGACATGTTTACTGTTCACTTATTGCACCATGTCTTGCATTTAGAGGAATAATTACAATAGAAAATAAAATGTTGTGGCACCTATTGTTAAATACATGCATTGATGAGAAACCGGAAATTAACCATAAAGTGGCGCCACCTACCGGAGTATCCAGCGGAACTAATAAATACACGCAAAAACGAGTGAATTTCTTGTACATTTTGATCGATAAAAAACAGTAAATGTAATTGTTTGATCATGTAACAAGTGTATATGTGTAGAATAGGTGTTGTAGATACGCGATGTGAAGTTTGGTGACTGTAGGTGACCGTTATCATGGTTTTTTCGAGGTGCGGGCCTAAAGGCTAAACTGCAAAAGTACCAATTTTGTAGGATGATGTTGAATCAAATGAATGATGGAACTAACACATCGAGATATCAAAGTTAGGCAAAATTTTAGTTATAACGGCGAAATCGAGGTAGGTCTGGATTCGACACAAGTGCCTTAATCTTTTGTACCTGTTCAATTTTTCCGAGGAATAAGTTCTTTGCAAACGGAACATTGTGACGAGGTTTGCCCGACTGACTTTGAATGCCCTCTTCGCCGTCAGCTTGGTTGACATGAGCCGGCGACGCCGACGACGCCGACGACAACCTTCTTAGTCCTGTTGTGCTCAACTGTCTCGCACCAGTAACATTTCTGCGTATATAAGTAAAACAAGGGATAGAAATTCGCTGAATTTTAGTACACAACATTGTACCGATCCTTTACGTGCGTCTATAAAATGTCATGCTTTCCGCAAGCAGCCGAATTCGGACACACAGACAGACGGATTTGGTGCCCTCGAGTAGTCAGACTCCGTGGGGTGGCGCCACGGTTTGTTCCTCTTCTTCTTTATGTTAGGCAGCCACCATTCGTTGAGCAGATCGAGTCTGCTCGGAGATTTTGCTGCACTTTGGGGGGGGGGGCTGCTGTCCTTAATAAAATGATAGGTGATGCGCTAGGGATTAAGAGATTAATAAATACATTAAAAAAAATCAAAATTTATAAACTCACAAGCGTTTATAATACAACTTTTAGGTCGCGGCCGGGTTAAAATCTAGTAATAGTAAACCTTTTCAAACACTTATTTTAGTTCGCACCTACCATTTAAAATTGGAGTGGGTCAAGAACATTTCTAGTGAATTCCATATGAAATTAATAATGATAATTATTATTATAGCGCTTGATCATAATTATATATATATTAAACTAAAATATGATTATTTAAAAAATCATTAAAATAGTCCTTCCAAAATATTTAAACAGAGTACACTGTATATTAAACAATTAGACAATAACATTAACTAATTAAAATATAAATACCAAGTGCACCGTATCATATTCACATCACAGCATAATTGGTTTCTGCATGGGCCCTTCATTTATTATGCTTAGATAGTTATTCAATCATCGGCAAATTTACCCCATTGACAGCTGTTCTGCTCACCTAGGCCTATCCTTGTTGCAGGCATTGCCTCTGCTTTCTAGTTAAATCGCCAGCAATGCCTATTAAATTATTATTGCTACCATAGTGTATGTGTGTGTGTGTGCGTGCAAGTGTGCGTGTGTGTTTGAGGCTGAGAATCTCTAAGAAACCTTGATTTGCACCCCCTTGAGGTTCGCCAAAATATCGATCCACCGAGAGAATTTCTGAAAACCTCGATTTGCACACACCCTTGAGGCTCGCCATATCACAACCACCTTGAGGCAAATAGCGCACCCTGGCCCTCCCCGAGGTTCGCCAAAATTCCCAAACCTTTAGGCTATACAAAAACATAAATTTGCACCCACCACGAGTGTGACCAAAACCTAAAATTCCACCCACCTTCCCTAAATATCTCCAGCACCACTAAAAACTTTTCACCCCTTCCCTAAATACTGGGGGCTAATCCTATCTCCAGCCCCCTCCACATAAATTATTGTGGGCTCATCCCCGAATCTGGGGTAGAGCGCTCCCTACCGGTAACATTGGCAGGAGTTTAATAATCCAGGCCATAGTGATGGGCCAATGCTGCCACCTCACGGCGTCTGGATAATCGAGGCTAATCTACCACTGGTACACCCACCGTGGAGCAACAAACTGACGGAAGCAGTTGTTACCATTACAGTATTTTTAACGAATTAATTATACGACATTGAATGCAGCAGATAATATGTATAACATAACATCTCCACAGAGATCCACTCATTGGGAATGACTGATAATTCAACTATAGAAGAATTTGTTTTTATTTGACCCAGACAATTGTTTATACATACAGTACATCCATATAAAAAATAAAATAATACAAATATATAACCTTATGAGAAACATGGTATAATGAATAAAAAAAAAGTAGGGTCAGGAAACTCCTCTAAGACTATAATAGTCGAGGAGCCACTTTTATGATAACAAATTTAACTGGATTAATACATCACCTGATTCAAAAAAAGAAATAAAATAATTATTAAAAAATGATATGAATATGAGCATGTATGTAATGTGAGCAAGCTTACGTGATTATTGTGTTTGTCGTTTAGGCACTGTTTTGTACTGTATAAAGTTGACAGGTGGTTGTCGGTTCTTAATTTTGCATACATATATAGCAATTTGTCTTGTGCATGTTACCTGATAATTTTGTAAACAAATACATTTCAATATACTTGGCAAATCCTTGTGAACTATGTGTACTAACCTTTTCTTTTACTATATCGGGAATGTTATTTAGTAAAAGTGGCAAATTATGCCTAACACATTTCTTTGCAAATTCATGTTTAATTTTATAAATGTATATTTTATTCTTGACTCTTGTATCATGATTATGTACCTCACAGTTAAGCATTATCCTCCAGTTTTGTAAATAAACTGGTAAGTCATTGTGTAAATATTTAGAGTAAAATTTTAATTGTTGTAATTTAAGGATGTCATCTACTTTTAACAAGTTGAGTTTTTTATGAAGTGGTTCTGTGTGGGAAATATGGTTACTTTAGGTAATAATTCTCAAGGCTTTTTTTTAGTTTTTTTATTATATTTGGTTGAAAGCCCAATGCCATGATGCAATAATTTATATGTGGCACTATTAAAGAATTAGATCATATTATTTTAATATGAAGAGGTAACACATGTTTCAATTTGTTTAAAATGCCAATTTTTTTAGAACAAGCATATTATATTTTTTCAGTATGTTTTTTCCAGTTTAGATTTGTATCTATAATTAACCCAAAAAATTAAATTCCGTGACTTGTTCAATATTTACATTGTCTATCTTCAGAGTGAGTGTCTGTATATTTTTCATTGCCTTTTGAAGTGTTCTGTATATTTAGATTTTGTTATGTTTAGCAATAATTTATTTATTTTGAGCCATTCATTTACTTTAAAAAGTTCTTCATTTATTAAAGGTTCAACATTTTTGTCATGTATGTTATCACTGAAAGTGTTTAATGTACTTGATAGAGTTGTATCATTGGCATAAATTATAAAATTAAAAACTTTACTGGCTTGTGCAAAATCATTGATATATATGATGAATAACAGAGGTCCTAAGATTGAGCCTTGTGGTACACCTGTTGTTATTGATAACATATTTGATTTTATATTGTCAATTTCCGTATGTTGTTTATGATTTGTTAGGTAACTGCTGAATAAGTTCAGATTTGTTCCATGTATACCATAATATTTCAATTTGTAAATTAAAATTAAATGGTGAATGGTATCAAAGGCTTTGGAAAGATCTAGGTAAATAGTTATGGGTATTTCATCCTCATCCAGTTGGGTTATTATTCTATCTATTAATTCTAGAGCCACGTATTCGGTTTCAGAATGTTTAGGTCAGAATCCATACCGATGATAAAAAAATACTTAAAGTAAGATGATAATTGGTCAAAACAAATTGTTTCGAGTACTTTTAAAATAGCTGGTAGAAGAGAGATAGGCCTATAATTATTGAATACTGTTGGCTCACCTTATTTTTTTAATAAATTGTAATTACCTTAGCAATTTTTAGATTATCAGGGAATGTTCCTATTGTTAAAACTTGATTTGTTAATAAAGTTAAAGACTTGGTTAGTGCAGGTTCAAGCATTTTTAGCAGTTTGGTGGAGAGACCATCACATCCACAGCTACTTTTGTTGGTTAGATTAATTATAGTTCTTTTTATGGTATCTTCTTCAGCATAATTAAATGTAAAATTACAGTTTACTATTTTATTTAGATAACATGAGTGATCATGAATGCCTTTGTATTTAATATCATGTGTTAGGTTACAACCTATATTGATAAATAATCTATTGAATTTGTTTGCAATTTCTAATTTGTCTGCAACAATAGAATCGGATTCTTTGAAATATTTAGGAAATGATTTATTAATTTTATTTTTAGACAGGATTTCATTTATAGTTTTCCTGTATTTTTAATTTTAATGAAATCAGCATATTTTCAATGTGCATTAATGTTTCAGTAAGAGTGTATGCCTTTAGTGTTTGAGTTACAAGATTTTTTTAGCAATATTTATCTTTTGTTCATGTAAAGCCAAAGCGGTGCATCATAAGTAGTTACTTAAAGTGTCAGAGATAGAAAAAACAGATTATGTTTAGAAAAAATACAAGAAAGAAAAAAGCAATGTAATAGAAAAAAATCAGGACAATTTGACAAGATGGCTCGAGAAAGAGACTTAATAATAGAACTGTATTTCTAGTGGTAGGAGCTAATGCATTTTAACCAACATTCTAATGCATTTTAAACCAGCACATGGTAGATGTTTTATCCAACATAATCATCCATTGAAATGAGAGCAAATCAATATAATTCATTAAATGCCTGATATAATGTTGACTTAAGACTGTTTATCACAGGAGTAAATATAATTGGTCAGACAATTTAACCATTTCATATAAAAGAAAATGTGGACAATAGTGCATGTAAATAATAACATAAAATGTGCACAATACATAGCGCACGTAAATAATAACATAAAATGTGGACAATACATAGTGCACGTAAATAATAACATAAAATGTGGACAATACATAGTACTCGTAAATAATAACAAAATGTGGACAATACATAGTGCACGTAAATAATAACATAAAATGTGCACAATACATAGCGCACGTAAATAATAACATAAAATGTGGACAATACATAGTGCACGTAAATAATAACATAAAATGTGGACAATACATAGTGCACGTAAATAATAACATAAAATGTGGACAATACATAGTGCACGTAAATAATATCATAAAATGTGCACAATACATAGTGCACGTAAATAATAACATAAAATGTGGACAATACATAGTGCACGTAAATAATAACATAAAATGTGGACAATACATAGTGCACGTAAATAATAACATAAAATGTGGACAATACATAGTGCACAATAAATAATAACATAAAATGTGGACAGTACATAGTAAATGTGGACAATACATAGTGCACGTAAATAATAACATAAAATGTGGACAATACATAGTACACGTAAATAATAACATAAAATGTGGACAATACATAGTGCACGTAAATAATAACATAAAATGTGGACAATACATAGTGCACGTAAATAATAACATAAAATGTGGACAATACATAGTGCACGTAAATAATAACATAAAATGTGGACAATACATAGTGCACGTAAATAATAACATAAAATGTGGACAATACATAGTGCACGTAAATAATAACATAAAATGTGGACAATACATAGTACACGTAAATAATAACATAAAATGTGGACAATACATAGTGCACGTAAATAATAACATAAAATGTGGACAATACATAGCGCACGTAAATAATAACATAAAATGTGGACAATACATAGTGCACGTAAATAATAACATAAAATGTGGACAATACATAGTGCACGTAAATAATAACATAAAATGTGGACAATACATAGTGCACGTAAATAATAACATAAAATGTGGACAATACATAGTGCACGTAAATAATAACATAAAATGTGGACAATACATAGTGCACGTAAATAATAACATAAAATGTGGACAATACATAGTACTCGTAAATAATAACAAAATGTGGACAATACATAGTGCACGTAAATAATAACATAAAATGTGGACAATACATAGCGCACGTAAATAATAACATAAAATGTGGACAATACATAGTGCACGTAAATAATAACATAAAATGTGGACAATACATAGTGCACGTAAATAATAACATAAAATCATAAAATGTGGACAATACATAGTGCACGTAAATAATAACATAAAATGTGGACAATACATAGTGCACGTAAATAATAACATAAAATGTGGACAATACATAGTGCACGTAAATAATAACATAAAATGTGGACAATACATAGTGCACGTAAATAATAACATAAAATGTGGACAATACATAGTGCACGTAAATAATAACATAAAATGTGGACAATACATAGTGCACATAAATAATAACATAAAATGTGGACAATACATCCTTATATCTTGGGGCATTCGGTGTCAACACCTCTTGGGGCATTCGGTCTCAACACCTCTTTTTGGCTCGGCTTGACACCCAGAGGGATGCAGACCCAGGATTCTGGTCATGTGGCCGCAGTCACATGATAAAGTAACTGACCCAGGATCACGTCCGGTCATGTGAAATATCCTGGTCTTGCATCCTGTTCTCAGGCTGTCACTGCTGGCCCCAAAGAGATCTGGCTGGACTGTCCCATTTTGCCATAATAAAAATTTGATGCATTTATCAAATGAGTTGTTGTGTTGTTCTGTCATAAAGCACGTAAATAATAACATAAAATGTGGACAATACATAGTACACGTAAATAATAACATAAAATGTGGACAATACATAGTGCACGTAAATAATAACATAAAATGTGGACAATACATAGTGCATGTAAATAATAACATAAAATGTGGACAATACATAGTACACGTAAATAATAACATAAAATGTGGACAATACATAGTGCACGTAAATAATAACATAAAATGTGGACAATACATAGTACACGTAAATAATAACATAAAATGTGGACAATACATAGTGCACGTAAATAATAACATAAAATGTGGACAATACATAGTACTCGTAAATAATAAAAAAATGTGGACAATACATAGTGCACGTAAATAATAACATAAAATGTGGACAATACATAGTGCACGTAAATAATAACATAAAATGTGGACAATACATAGTGCACGTAAATAATAACATAAAATGTGGACAATACATAGTACACGTAAATAATAACATAAAATGTGGACAATACATAGTGCACGTAAATAATAACATAAAATGTGGACAATACATAGTGCACGTAAATAATAACATAAAATGTGGACAATACATAGTGCACGTAAATAATAACATAAAATGTGGACAATACATAGTACACGTAAATAATAACATAAAATGTGGACAATACATAGTGCACGTAAATAATAACATAAAATGTGGACAATATATAGTGCACGTAAATAATAACATAAAATGTGGACAATACATCCTTATATCTTGGGGCATTCGGTGTCAACACCTCTTGGGGCATTCGGTCTCAACACCTCTTGGGGCATTCGGTCTCAACACCTCTTTTTGGCTCGGCTTGACACCCAGAGGGATGCAGACCCAGGATTCTGGTCAAGTGGCCGCAGTCACATGATCAAGTAACTGACCCAGGATCACGTCCGGTCATGTGAAATATCCTGGTCTTGCATCCTGTTCTCAGGCTGTCACTGCTGGCCCCAAAGAGATCTGGCTGGACTGTCCCATTTTGCCATAATAAAAATTTGATGCATTTATCAAATGAGTGTCATAAAGCACGTAAATAATAACATAAAATGTGGACAATACATAGTACACGTAAATAATAACATAAAATGTGGACAATACATAGTACACGTAAATAATAACATAAAATGTGGACAATACATAGTGCACGTAAATATAACATAAAATGTGGACAATACATAGTACACGTAAATAATAACATAAAATGTGGACAATACATAGTGCATGTAAATAATAACATAAAATGTGGACAATACATAGTGCACGTAAATAATAACAAAATGTGGACAATACATAGTGCACGTAAATAATAACATAAAATGTGGACAATACATAGTACACGTAAATAATAACATAAAATGTGGACAATACATAGTGCACGTAAATAATAACATAAAATGTGGACAATACATAGTGCACGTAAATAATAACATAAAATGTGGACAATACATAGTGCACGTAAATAATAACATAAAATGCATGACACAAATGTTAACACAATTTATGTGAACTAAAGTCATATTGGCACTACAAAAAATAGTGTACTTTTACAACTCAGTGTAAAAATAACTTACTATTATAAATATCCAAGTCCGAGTAAATATATTGGTGGGACAACAGTTATTTATAATACCGGTACACGTAAATAATAACATAAAATGCATAACAAAAAATATTAACACAATTTATGTGAACTAAAGTCATATTGGCATTGCAAAAAAATAGTGTACTTTTACAACTCAGTGTAAAAATAATAGTACATATAAATAATAGCATAAGAATGCATAACAAAGAAATATTTACACAATTTATGTGAACTAAAGTCATATTTGCATTGCAAAAAATAATGTACTCTTACAACTCAATATAAAAATAACTTACTATTTTAAATGTCCAAGTCGGAGTAAATATATTGGTCAGATAACAAACAAATATATTGGTCAGACAATTTAACAATTTCATAAAAAAAAGAAAAACTGGACAATACAATAAAATACAGTCATTTGTACTACTCGTAAATAATAACATAAAAATGCATAACACAACAATATTTAAAAAATAGTGTACTTTTACAACTCAGTGTAAAAATAATAGTACTTATAAATAATAGCATAAGAATGCATAACAAAGAAATATTTACACAACTTATGTGAACTAAAGTCATATTTGCATTGCAAAAAATAATGTACTCTTACAAGTCAGTATAAAAATAACTTACTATTTTAAATGTCCAAGTCGGAGTAAATATATTGGTCAGATAACAAACAAATATATTGGTCAGACAATTTAACAATTTCATAAAAAAAAGAAAAACGACAATACAAAAAAATACAGTCATTTGTACTACTCGTAAATAATAACATAAAAATGCATAACACAACAATATTAAAAAAATAGTGTACTTTTACAACTCAGTGTAAAAATAAAAGTACATATAAATAATAGCATAAGAATGCATAACAAAGAAATATTTACACAATTTATGTGAACTAAAGTCATATTTGCATTGCAAAAAATAATGTACTCTTACAACTCAGTATAAAAATAACTTACTATTTTATATGTCCAAGTCGGAGTAAATATATTGGTCAGATAACAAACAAATATATTGGTCAGACAATTTAACAATTTCATAAAAAAAGAAAAACTGGACAATACCAAAAAATACAGTCATTTGTACTACTCGTAAATAATAACATAAAAATGCATAACACAACAATATTAACACATTTTATGGGAGCTAAAGTCATATTGGCACTACCAAAAAATAACGTACTTTTACAACTCAGTGTAAAATAACTTACTATTTTAAATGTTCAAGTCGGGTGAGTGGCTACGGAGTTAATGATACACATTACTTGTATTTGTGGAGATCAATCATGGCACTCATTTTGTGGACAACATTATTTTTGTCCTTGATCAGTACCTTTCCACTGAATGTCCAACAGTCACTTATCTTGTCTTTTTTCAGTTGTCTCACTTGATAGGCCATTTTCGAGCGCAGAGATGTTAAGTCCTCATTAATGTAGATCTTTGACATTTGCTTTGATTTTCTGTCGTTCTGCGATTTCAGTGCAGTTCGTTGTTTGAACACAGCATCGCACGTTGTCTCGCTGCGGAAACGTACGATGACTTGTCAAGGTTTGGCTTTGTTGTCTAGAATTCGTCCAATTCTGTGAAATCTTTCTATGTCGCAGACATCAATGGGGGAGAAATGTTCACGTGTTGATTGAAGAGTGTCATCACCTTTTCCTCCAGGTCTTCCCCTTGATCATTTTCAACTAGACCACTTACTCGTAGATTAGCCCTACGACTGTACTGTTCGTTTGCATCTGTTTGCACTTCCAGATTGGCAATTTGATCCTCCAGGATTTGAATCTTCTTGTCCATTTCCTCTAGCTGAGTTTGCAGTTTCTTTAATGTAACGTGAAGTTCTCGAATTTGGTCAGATAGTTCACCCGGGAACAGCACAGATTTCATCTTGTCTAAAACCTCGGAGTCATTGAAAAGTTCTGTTATCCTGAGTGCCAGCTGGTCATCGTCAGTGGACACGGAGCTTGTGTTTCTAGGCCTAGGCATGTCTGTTGTCGAGTTTTACGTAAGACAGGGTATTGCGTAAGCCATGCAAAGGCTGCTAGTCACTATAAATATAATAGATGTACTTACATACAAATAAAACATTATAAATCGGCAACACTTTGGTATGATAACGTTTTTAGCTGTCCATCATATTGTCTACTCAATGTCTGTCACGTTGTCTACTCAGTGTCTACCACATTGTCTACTCAGTGTCCATCATATTGTCTACTCAGTGTCCATCACATTGTCTATTCAGTGTCCAATGTCCACCACATTGTCTACTCATCGTCATCATCCTTTTCCTCCATAGCATGGCATTTCTTTATAACTTATGTTTCACGAGGCTTGAAGGTGAACACCTTGCCTACCGCCGAAGGAGGTGATACCACCTTGATGATGTCCGAGACTTCCACAATCCCAACCTCAGGCCTCCCCCATTTCCAGTTTCCTTGAGTGCGGGTCATGTATGCTAATTCAAACATGCCATCGGTCGTGATACGCAGCACCCGGGCCATGTACCATTTCTTGTTAAATCGAACGGCCAACCAACTGTCTACCACCACTTTTTGTACTCCCATTTCCGACTCCCTTTCTTTAACTGCACCGTGATTCTCTTCATTTTCATTCACTTCTATCCCCTTCACATCAACATCTTTTCCTTTGCTGCATTCTCCCTGACATCTATTTCCTGCACCTCAATCCTCCTCATATCCACCTCTTTCTCCTGCACCTCCTTTTCCTTTGCTGCATTCTCCGTGACCTCTGTCTCTTGCACCTCTATCTCCCTCACATTCACCTATTTCTCATGCACCTGTTTCCTTGTCTACCACTGCTGTCTTCTTCCTCTCGATCTGCAGAAGTGTTTTCGTCCACGGTGGAAGAAAACACTGGGTGGCACCCTACACATGTAGGGTGGAACACACCCCCTTGTTCATAGCAGCAATCTTTGAAGCATGATGTCTCTCGATTAATCATGCATGGACCCACTGGCACGATCGTATGTGCATTTATGATGCCCGGCACTGCTGTCACCTTCCAAGACTCTAGCATACCCTTGCATCGCTGCACCTCATTGCGGTCTTCGCTTCTCTTAGCCTGTTGTAGAATTCACCGCTGTTGGTGATGATCTTTCCACTCTTGACGAGATGTCAGCCTTTTTCTTTATAGCCATATGTTGGCCTGTTAAAAAGACAAGACAAAACAAGTCAGCACAATGCAGTATTACTATTACCAGCGTATTGTGTTATCGTCCATGGATCACGGTTATCGACCGTGGCTCCCTCTAGAAAGCACTATTTTATTTTAATTTGGCCCAAATAACCTCTCCACAGTAAGCAAAAGCTTGCGATAGAATGCTAAACGTTTACTATTTTGCAGACTATTTGGTATGACAGCTTTTTCCAAATCCTTATAAATCAGGAAATAATGTGCAAATTCTACCGAAACCGATCTAATGCCAAGCATAATGGTAATTAATCATTATATAATGCGTCTTAAATTAATGAGTCAACTTGGACAGGAATATATTTTGGCTATCATATAACACACACACATAACATGTGTATGACTGTTACTGAAGATCAGAATAGTCTAGCAAAAACAATCTACATGTAGCAAAACAGTAATAAATCAGGAAATATACTTACTTAGTGCGATCTTTTGTAGCGCATATTAACAAGATGATGAACGATCGCGTAGTTTCGCTGGAAGCCGATAGAGGCTACTCAAAACACTACCACCGTCTCGCGGATCGGACGATAACTATAATCGGACGGCAACTTGATGCTTTTCCCGGGCCATATCATACAGAGAAAATATTTTGGGTGAGTCCAGATGACTGCTCTGATAGCCAGAGAGGTGTTCTTTAGTAGGAATAAAAATCTACTATTCTTCACAAGTTTGTGTTAAAACGAAAGAAACAAGGGCCCCGGATGATAACGCGAAAAACTTCCCCAAACCTGAGTCGGCGGAGAAAAAAATAAAAATACCAAAAGGTACATCTAAAAAATAGCAGTGCATTTTGGTACTACACATGTTAGTATATATGTACAGCTAAATGTGCATGTTATCGATTAATAATTTTATATGGATATGATAACACCAATATTCCCCATGACCAATATATTGTGGAAAAATCAGGTTATTTGCAAATTGCATTAATCACAAGTCAGTAACAACATAGACACATGTGGTGTTCTAATGAAGTATAAACACGGTGCATATTCATGGTTTACGATGATTACTAACTGATTTAAAAAAAATTAGAGGTCAACATTTAAAAAAATGGCCAAAAACTACCAGTTTATCAGCTTTAGTTCCAAAGGTTTTCAAACTAGAAAAAAACAAAACTATATATCCCTCGAAAGGTATCATCGAGCCGGATAAACACAGCATAACTTTTAGTCACATAATTACTCAAGATAAATGTCTAAACATGCCGTGTACCCCGTTCGTTGGATTTGACCATATATATATATATATATAATTATGTTATCCCACAGCGAGAACATTGTAATAACACATGTTATTGCTAGGTTGCGATGCATGTACAGTAAACAACCGCTAGGGTCGCGCATGATGCGTTTCGCATGAATGACTTTCACATTAGTCCTTGGCCTTGGGTTTGATTTTGGTATCGGCGTCATACGCACTGGAACATATTACATTGATCGTGTGATCATTAAATGAAAAATTTTGTTGACATATTCGTTGTTCTACTGTTGCTGTGACCGACGACACAAGGAGGTCGAGGCAAAGAAGAATACTAAATATCTCATGAATTGTTTGTTGAACTTTTTAATCGGGACCAAGTGCGGACACTTTCTGGTAGGTGGCAGATCGAAGTTAGCTTATGCAATGTAATGTACAGCTGCGTTCGAACGATGTCGTATGTATCGCGTTTACAAGCATGGGCGGATCCAGAAAGCGAGTCTAGGGGAGGCACAAAAAACTCCACTGGTGGGGAGTGGTGGCCAAACGAGAAAATGTGTCGCTGCCGCGTAACTTCACGTTCGATCTCCGCTGCCTTGGCTCAGTTTACTTCCGAAGCCGGGTGGGGGGGGTGGGGGTGCTATCGAAAAAAATTCGCCGCCGCGTCGGCATAACTTCACCTTATTGTAAGGTAAACGATGGCACATTTCAAACGGTCTGGTGGGACGGTCACGTGGGCCCATTCAAAAAGGTCTACAGGCACGCTAAATTACAAAGGTCTAGAGGGCACGTGTCCCCCAGGCCCCCTGGATACACTTGCATTGCAATATTAAATACGTAGGGGGCCAACCGTGTTTGAAATGTGAAGTCGTTTCGAAATGTTGCGTAGGCCTACATGTGATAAATGGGTTGCAGCGAACGCGATGAGCCTTCTCTACCTCCACTCGTTTCCCTGCTTCCTTCCCTCCTCGATATCCATCCCTCGCTGTCTTACCCCCCTTCATCTCCCTCTCGCCCTATCTCTCCTCTCGGTCCCCTGTCTCTGTCTGTTCTGTCTGACCAAATTGAAATTATCACTGCCAGATGTTATTCTCATCACAGTATCACTGCCAGATGTTATTCTCATTACAGTAATATTCTCACACACGCACGCATGCCCTCAAGCATACGAACGTATATGCGCACTCACGCACGCACGCACGCACGCACGCACACACACACACACACACACACACACACACAAGGAACTTTTGGCACCTAACATGTATATGATTGTGGGACTTGCAGCAGATCCAAGCATAAATCAGTATGCACCGTCCATGTATCTGGCTATTCAACCTTCCAGATGATGGAAGAGCAACACAGGGACATACTGCGGAAAAACCGTGTGTATCTCAAAGACAACCTGATCATGGTGAACTTCATTGACCACGTCGCCGTGCTGTTGACCGCAGATATGGAAGAAACCATTACGACAAAACCCACCAACCACGAACAAGTTGTTTGCTTTCTCAACATTTTGGAACGGCGCGGCAGAAGTGCTTTCCAAATATTCCTTGATGCATTAGATGAAGCCGAACATGGCCACGTGAGGAAATATTTGACAAGACAAGTCAAGGGAGAGGATTGTGCCGACGGGTTTGATGATGTTGACAGCGGCCCGATACAACAGGCGACGAATTGTGGTACTGGTAGGCCTAATATCTAATGATGTGGGTTTTTTATTTATTTATACTTACATGTTTCTTTCAAAGTTGGGGAAGGTTGAAGAACTAGAAAGCACGAAGTAAAGTTAAAATTACAACGTTGCTGTGTTCTGTGTAAATACTCGTTATGCTAGAGAAATATAAATTAATGTGAAAGTTATCTACTCACAAAAGAATGCTACCAGTATGAATAACTGAACAGAGATTTGACATAATATTATTATTAACTTTTGTCTGCATGTTTATTTGTGTACTACTGAAATGTGATGGCACAGGTTACGGTAATAAGCTCCATACAGTGGTGGATATTTGTGAACGAATAGTCTTGCGTATCAATTGCAGGGTGGCTGAATGCTTCCCAGAGAAATCGAGATGTGTTCGATTGAACAGGTCTGCCAGGGAGTAAAGTGTAAAGCGCTTTGAGCAGTCTTGCTGACTGGATACTGCGCAAAATAAGAACTTGCCTTTACCTTTACTACACTGTTATAGGAACCTACTATGTTTCTTGATATTGGTATATTTGTGTCATAACTGTATGTGTTCTAACTGAGTTATTTTAAAGAGTGGCAATAAAGTATTTATTATTGAAAAAAAATCTATAAATGTAAAGTATGTCCGACCGTCGTTTCAGACTGGTTGCTCAGCGACCTGAGTGAGAGACAACGTCGGACAGTAATCAGCGAGAGGGCGATGACATTCGTCGCGAGGGAGGTGAAGGATCTAATGGAAGTCGGCAAAATCATGGGCTTCAGCGAAGGGAGACTCGGACAGTTTAAAGGTTCTAGTCCACATCCCAACACACAAATCAGTCACATGTTTTCTGCTTGGCGTTGTAAGATGGGCGTGCAGGCCACCATAGAAACATTCGTCAGGCTACTGCGTGAAGCCAACGAAGACGATGAACACGTGAACAATATAATCAGGAAAGAGTATCTAGCTTCTGACGATTCCGTAGCGTAGCGGTGATATTTAGGTAATTCCACTGTAAATGCAACCAACCGGGCATGATGTGGAAATGGCGCCTGAACATTGTTGATGGTATTAGCTTGTATCACGCGTATGCAGAATAAGATGTCAAACTCACACGTCTAAGTAGGTTGCTTATTTTGCGACTGGCGGATTTTGATGTGGTCTGATGGTGTGCCTTGCCGTTTGGCGTAAACAAATGGTCACAAAAAAGGATAATGACAGCAGGTCTCAAATGTTGACTATCGGTTGTTTCATTAAATGTGGTATAGGTGTTTACAGCTCTGCGTTGATATTTAACCTTTTAGGGCAGAGGCCGGCAACCATTTTGAATGGAGGGCCAAAGAGATTACTTGGATTAAAGAGATTACAGCGGGCCACACACATATTATAGAATATTGGTGACTATTAGTCTAATCCTAGTGAGAAGTGGTACATCATGTTATGTTTGGAATCTTACTAAAACAATCTTGTTTATAACAATGCTGTACAGTATTTGTATTGTAGAGCATTATGAATGCTCCCCATGGCTCTGGAATAAGGAAAGCTCCCAGGCTGTGCTGACGTGTCGAATAAAAGATGGCGTAAAACATAACAGTGGCGACGGGATGGGATTAAACCAAGCTATAAGTGAGTGAACAATTAATACACATCATGGCAGCGCCAGTTGGCTGTGTGGGTGAATTTGACAATTCAAAAGAGACATGGACGGCATAATGACATTGATGAACAAAAAGGGCACACTTGCTAATAAGCGTCATGGGAAGCGACACGTATGGGTTACTGAAAATGTTGATGGCACCTATAAAACCATCAACTAAGTCATTCGCAGAATTAGTCAAAACACTTGCGGACCACCTAGATCCACAAACCACTGAAATGGGGGAACGTTTCCGTTTTGGCCGCCGATATCAACAAGAGGGTGAAAGTATCGCCTCGTTCGTGGCTGAACTGCGGAGACTGTGGTTACATTGTGTTTATGCAGCAAACCTGACAACAGCCCTAAGAGACCAGTTTGTGTTGGGTTTGCGATCGGAATCAACACAAAAGAAGCTGGTAAAAATCAAAGACCTAAGCATGGAAACTGCCATCGAAACAGCGAAGATAGACGAAACGGCTAGTCGTGACACCGAAGAACTACACAATAGCTACGGAGAGGCTAGTGCATCTGTTCACAAGCTGTATTCACGTCAGCAGCCACGTCAAGAAAGAGAGAGAACAGAGAAGAAATTACACACGCTACAGATGTAACGGGCGGGGGCACAGGTCAGACGATTGTCGCTTCAGAGACGAAATCTGCCACGGCTGTGGGAAACATGGCCACATCAAGGCTGTGTGTCGGTCTGGTGACAGAAACAAACGCTACAATAAAGGCAAAAGGGTGAACCAAATGTCAGCTGCCAAAAGTAGTGACGACAGTGAGTGGAGTGATGGGTTGGACACCCTAAATGCGGTCCACCAGTTAACAAAACCAGAACTGACACAATTTGGACGACACTGCGGGTAGCCGGACAATCACTCAAAATGGAGGTTGATACTGGGTCGGCATACTCAGTAATCCCACACCACGTGTATAAGGAAATGTTCAAGAAGCATGAACTTCAGCCTACACCGGTAACTCTCCGAACATACACGGGGGAGTTAGTTGTTCCCGAGGGAAAGCTTCGTGTCCAGGTCAAGTACAAGAAGCAGAAGGTGAAGCTGGACTTGTACGTTATCAAAGGCGGTCGACAAGTGCTGTTCGGTCGTGACTGGTTTTGGGAGATCAAGCTCGACAGGGGAGAAATTCACTCCCTGAAGTCATGGCATGGGACTGACAAGGACATTTCTCTGAAAGATGTAAATAAGCAAGTTCAACGGCTGTTGGCAAAGTATGAGTTGTTAAGCACGGACAACTTAGGGACATTGAAAGGTGTGAAAGCCAAACTCACCGTAGAGGCAGACGCTCAACCGAAGTTCTGCAGGCCACGAAGCGTGCCTTATGCGATCAAACCATACTTTGAGAAGGAGCTAGAAAGGCTCCAGAAAGAAGGAATCGTATCAGCTGTCGAGTATAGCCAGTGGGCATCAGGAGTGGTACCGGTGGCGAAACGAAATACCAAGGATGTACGTCTCTGTGGAGACTATAAACTGACACTCAACCCGGTGCTCCGGGAAGATAAATATCCGCTACCACGCATCGAAGATATTTTCGCAAAGATGGCCGGAGGTAAGAGGTTCAGCAAAATTGACCTCAAGAATGCTTACCTGCAGATGGAAGTAGAGGAGGACTCTAAACAATACCTCACAATCAACACGCACAAGGGCCTGTTTCAGTATAATAGGTTGCCGTTCGGGATCAAGACGGCACCCTCGATATGGCAGAGAGCAATGGAGCAGACTTTACAAGGAATCCCTGGCGTGGAGGTGATGTTGGATGATATCATTGTCACGGGGAAGTCTGACACTGAGCATCTGGAAAACCTGGAAGCAGTATTCAAGAGGCTGGCAGAGAAGGATCTGCGAAACAATGTGAAGAAGTGCCGGTTCTTCATGGAACGGATCGAGTACTGTGGCCACGAGATTGATCACGAGGGTCTGCACAAGACAAAGGCAAAAATAGAAGCCGTGCAGAAGGCACCACGCCCCCAAGATGTTAGTAGTTTAAAAGGATTCCTTGGGCTGGTGAATTACTACCACAGGTTTTTACCCAACCTGGCCAGTGTCTTGCATCCCCTAAACCAGTTACAAGAGAAGGATCAGAAATGGATGTGGTCAAAGGAGTGTGAACAAGCGTTCGGTGAAGCAAAGAGACTGATCACATCGGAACAAGTTCTCGTCCACTACGATCCGAATTTGCCCATCAGAATAGCGTGCGATGCATCTGCATATGGGTTGGGGGCCGTACTCAGTCATACGATGCCAGATGGGTTGGAGAGACCAGTCGCGTTCGCTTCGCGAACTTTAAACAAGGCTGAACGAAATTACAGCCAGATAGACAAAGAAGCACTGGGACTCGTGTGGGAAGTCAGGAAGTTCCACCAATACCTGTTTGGAAGACGATTCACGCTGGTGACGGATCACCAACCCCTCACAGCTATCTTTCACCCAGGGAAGAGTATTCCAGCAATGACGGCTGCACGAATGCAACGATATGCCCTACAACTAGCAGCACACGACTATGAGATAGTCTATAAAAGCTCTTTGTAACATGCAAATGCAGATGGACTTTCGAGGTTACCATTGAAAACGGGGGAGACACACCTTGATGTGGTGGAGATGTTCTACATGGACCACATGGAAACCCTTCCTGTCACGGCAGCAAACATCAAGACAGAGTCCAGCAAGGACCCAGTCATGTCAAAACTTCTGGAGAGAACCCAGCAAGGATGGCCGACGATCAGTCCAGAGGGACTTGAACCATTCTTTGCCAAGCGCTACGAGCTGAGTGTATTCCACGGATGCGTTATGTGGGGAATACGCGTCCTAGTGCCACAGAAGTTGCGCAGTCAAATCCTCCAGGAGTTACACGATGGACATGTCGGGGTTGTAAAAATGAAGGGACTGGCTCGTAGCTACGATTGGTGGCCTGGGATAGATAAAGATATAGAATCTCTGGCACGGAAATGTCAAGGCTGCCAGAGAATCCAGTTTGAAGCGCCTACCGTGCCACTTCACCCGTGGGAATGGCCTGCAAAGCCATGGCAGCGTATCCATGTAGATTACGCTGGACCGTTTATGGGACGGATGTTCTTAATAGCGGTCGACGCACATAGCAAATGGCCTGAGGTACTACCAACAGCCTCAGCATCATCAGAAAGAACCGTAGAACTGTTACGAGATGTGTTTGCAAGGTACGGTCTTCCAGAACACTTGCACAGTGACAACGGAAGTCAATTCACAAGCGAAGTTTTCTGAAACTTCGTGAAAGCAAACAACATCAGGCACACATTTTCTGCACCCTACCACCCTGCTACCAACGGGCAGGTGGAACGCTTTGTTCAGACATTTAAACAAGCCATGCGATCAGCGAGAGGTGACTCGGGTGCTGTGAAACGACACCTGGCCAGATTTCTGTTTGCCTACAGAAACGCACCACATGCAACAGCATGTGAATCTCCGGCGATGTTACTGATGGGTCGAGCCCTGCGAACAAGATTAGATGCCATACAACCAAACACGAGGAAGACGGTGGAGAACCGTCAGGCCAAGACAGTAAAGGAGAAGAGAGGGCAACACAGAGAATTTGAAGCTGGGGACAGAGTAGCGGTAAGAAACTATCGCAACGACCAAAAGTGGGTACCCGGTACCGTCCAAGAGAAGAGGGGTACCAGATCGTATGCAGTGCGCGTGCAAGACGGCGATGTATGGCGGAGACACAGTGACCAAATCAGGGCTTCTGACGTCGCCATGGTACCTCTGGGTGCGGTGGAGGTACCAGTGGTTGACGAATCGACTAGACCAACAACAGAAGCAGAAGAAGACAACCAGCCAAGTTCATTGCAAACACCGATGGCAGTGAACTATCCAGTGAGACTGGCAAGTCCAGCGCAGATACCAACGGCAGAGGAACGACAGAGAAGCTGGATCTGTGATGTTTGAAAGACGGTGTCCAATTTAATTATGGACATAGACGTTAATGGTTAATGGCTACTAAAATGTAATTGTTAACAAGGACTAATTAATGGACGCTGAATCCGTGGACTGTGTTGACGGTTGTCATATCGTATATGTGGCGTAGCGCAACCAGGGTATTAACATGTTTTAAGGGAACAACATTTGAAAGGGAGGGGTGTAGAGTATTTGTATTGTAGAGCATTATGAATGCTCCCCATGGCTCTGGAATAAAGAAAGCTCCCGGGCTGTGCTGACGTGTCGAATAAAAGATGGCGTAAAACATAACAAATGCATTGACATTTAACTTCCAGTTACCAGTTACAAATAAGACGTGTTATTATCATCACACATCAATGTCTAAATGTGAACAACTCTTGGACGTCGCAATTAAAAAGCACCCATTATGGTCAGTGTTCTTGGTACAGAAGTGGCATCATCTGACATCATGACTAGTTTGACACTTGGTGCAGTTTTACAGTTGTTTTGTTATAATTCGCTTACAACGGGTGGTTTCTTGTTATTAAAAATGTGTTGTTTTTATTATTGTTAATTAACTAGCAAGCCATTTTTCTCACTGTTCTTTTAAAAATATGATTAGGTTTCTTAGGCCGATTGTTGTAGTGGAAAGGAGTGTGGTATCGTCTGCGTATCGTAGGTCTCTTATTCTATGTCCATGGATATTCACTTCATCGTATCTTGTACTTCTGTCATCTATTTCTACATCTCTCATTATGTCTTCTGTTGAATAGGTATGGAGATAAAATATATCCTTGTCTTACTCCTTTACCCACTGAAAAAAAGTTTATCAAGTTGTATTTTCCAGCCTGACCACTGCTTGTTGGTTGCTATAAAGTGATTTCAAGAGAGCGATTATCTTTGGGTGGAAGTTCATGACCTTGAGCGTTTTCCACATCTGATTATTTACACAATCGAAAGCCTTGGAATAGTCGATGAAGCATATTCTTAGATCATTATTTATCTCTCTGAATTTCTGAATCAACATTCTCAGATTGAATATGTGGTCCCTTGTGCCTCTGTTTTTTTCCCTTAAGCCTGCCTGTGTACTGCTCACTTCCATTTTATCTTGTATTCTTTTCGTTATGATTTTCAGCAATATTTTGCTTGCATGCCTAATGAGTGATATGGTTATGGTCTATTCCTTCTTCTTCCGCTGCTTTTAACATTTCTGCCTGTATGTTGTCGCACCCAGGGCTTTCCCCATCTTTTAGACTATTAATGGCCCATTTCACCTCATCTCTTACTGGTTCAAGATCGTCCTCGTGACCTCGTCTTGGTTTTCGTTTCGCATATCAGGGAGTCGTTATTATCTCCACCTCATGTGTACACATTTTCACAATATTCTTTCCATCTTTTGGCTGCGTCTTCTGCATCAGTCAGAGTCTTCCCATGCTTATCTTTGATGACATCCAGTCTGGGCTGGAATTTACCTGTCATGTTCTTTATTTCTTTAAACATTTCTTGGTTTCGGTGTTCTGCCATACAGTCCTCTGTTTTCATACACTTTTATCTACGTGTATCCCGACACATACCCCAGAAGGGCGGGATACACGTAGATAAAGGGGTTTGACTCTCGATAAGCCAAAGGGCTTCCTTGTCTATCTGCCATCTAGAGTTAATTCTCTTGGTGGCAATCTTGTTAAAATTTGTTAAGCTAGAATGGAAAGAAGAAAACAATACACCATTATTTAAAAAGGGATCGAGGAGCAAGACAGAGAATTACAGACCAGTGAGCTTAACATCAGTTTTATGCAAATTATTAGAAACGCTTATTAGAGACCACATGGTGGAATTCCTTGTAAAACACATATTAATAATTGAATCTCAACATGGGTTCCTAAAAGCTAGGTCTTGTCTAACCAATCGCTTATGTTTTTAGAAGAAATTACAAAGTGGGTATATGGTGGGTCACCAGTGAATGATTTCTACTTAGATTTTCAGAAAGAATTTGATAAAGTGTCACATCAAAGATTGTTACTTAAACTAAAAGCCAATGGTATGATCAGTTGGATACAAACATAGTTGACAGACAGAAAGTAATAGTAGAGGGAGATATTTCAAACTGGAAACCAGGTTTAGTGGAATGCCACAGGAGTTTGGACCTACCTTATTCTTGATATATATATAAATTATTTGGATGACGATGTATCATGCAAACAAAATATTGAAATTCGCAAACGATACAAAAGTGTTCAGAACTGTTAAAACAGATGCAGATAAACACACTTTATAGGATGATCTAACCAAATTGGTCAAATGGTCTGAAAATGGCAAATGTTATTCAATTTTGGGAAGTGTAAATGCATTCACATAGGACATTAAAATGTGAACAAAGAATACATGATGGGGGATACTATATCAGGTAAAACCGTAAAAGAAAAAGACTTAGGAGTAACAGTTAGTGCTGACATGAACGTTTTGGAGCAATGTGGAATTGCTGCTTCAAAGGGTAACCAAATACTAGGGCTAATTAGGAGAAATATCACATAAAAGGAGAAACAGCTAATTGTACGTACCACTGTACAAAGCAATAATTAGGCCACATTTGAAATATTGTATACAAGCATGGAGGCCATATCACAAGAAGGACATAGATAAGGTAGAAAGAGTGCAACGAAGAGCAACTAAGCTGATTCCTGAACTGAAAGATCTTGGTTATGAAAGACGCCTATTATAATATGGGTTGACAACACTAGAGAAGTTTTTAAGATATTGAATGGTTATGAGGATTTTGATAGAAATACTTATTTTCAAACTGAAAGAAGGCAGTATAACCAGAGGGCGCAATGCAGCATTAGTCAAGGAACAGGGTAGGTTCGATATGAGAAAGGACTAATTCTCTCAGAGGACAATAAATGACTGGAACAAATTATCTGATGATTGTGTTAATGCTAGCAGTGTGAATATGTTCAAAAATAAAAAAAATTGACAGCTATCTGGCGAGAGCGCGGGTTATACGTAGGTGGAAAATTGTTGGACTCTTGATAAGCCAGAGGCTTCCTTGTCCGCATGCCGTCTGGAGCTTATAGTTCAGGATGGCAATCTGATTAAACTTGGCTTCTATATACTTTTGTTTGTCCTTTTGCAGAGTTTTTTGATTAATTTGTTCATCTCATTATATCTTAATCTGGTTGATTCCTCGTTTTTGCGTTTCTTAAGCTCTTTCCTTTCTGCTAGTTTCTTTAAGGTCTCTATACTGATCCAGGGTTGGTGTTAATTCCTCTCTCTCTCTCTTCCGCAGGTTTGTTCCGCTTCCTCTTGGAAAATTGTGTTAATATCATTTGCGATTTCTTCTGGTACTTTCTATTCTGTCATTGTCAGTAAAGTTGTAAATCGATTCTGTGTATTCGTCTGTTATATTTTCTACATCATATCTCTGTGTTGTTGTCGCTCCTTTTTTTACTTTTAACTTAAGTTTCATCTCTCCCATCAGTAGTTCATGATCAGATCCGCAGACTGCTCCTGGTAGCTAGCATGTTCTTGCACCTGTTATTATTATATTAATGATCATTAGACTAATGATCATTAATATTCAACAATTTGAATATAAATAAATTATGATATAACACCTTAATTGCTAGCGGAAACTCAGGGCAAAACGGTACTTAGTTTGCAACGACTGCCAGGGCTGGGTGGATTTGCGTTGTCTGGCTGTCCAAAATCATGGGCAGAGACCAAAGAAGACGGATTCACTTTTCGGTGTATGAGCGTGGAATGTCTGATGAAGGAGGTGTGTAAGTTGATGGATAGAGTGAAGGAGATGGACGTGAGACTCAACATGGAAATAGATGGAACAGAGAGGGATGACAGCAAGAGAGTTGGGAATACTACGACACAGAAGGAGCAGAGTTGTGGCAGGGAGACTGAAGAAAGGAGACTGAGAGGACGGAAGGTGACAGGTGTGAAGGAACAAGGAAATGAGAGGAAGACAGAGGGACGGAGGAAAAGTGTTCGGCAGTGGAAAAGAAAACGGGTCAGTGGGGATAGATCAACAAGTGGTCAGACTATAGAGAACGAGAAGAGACGCGATAGCGATACAGGTGGTCAAGAGGTAGATACCACAGAGGCAGTTGGTAAGACTGTGAAACAAAACACTTCGAAGAAGGCAGATGGAAGAAGACAAAGAAAGGTAAACAGGTCGGTGTTGATGAAAATTGTTGGACTCTCGATAAGCTAAATGCTTCCATGTCTGCATGCCGTCTGGAGCGTATAGCTCTGGACGGCAATCTTGTTAAAACTTGTTAAAAATACATGTGTGGCCCGCTGATTTAGTCCAAGTCACCTGTTTGGCCATCCATTCAAAAAGTAGCTGGCCCTGATGTAACGTCTACATTTTGACCCTACCAACGTCTATGTTTAGTCGCTAGGTGGCTGTATATTGTAAGATACGACCGCTAGAGTCGCATATGTACCTATCACGTTTCGCATGAATGACTCAGACGGAAGCGGGTCCGTGAGTTCGGTACTGGTGGTTATACAGTCTTAAAACACTGGAACAGTGTTTACATGCCACTGGTTATTTGGAAATAGTAGACCATTATTACGGCCACTCGGCCTCACTCGGCAGTCTTCCAAGATATCGAACGTTAGCCGATCCAGATCGGTGACAATTTTCAAAACTTGTAACTGGCTCTTCGGCAAATCTATGGTGATGATTGATAAACGGTATATTCAAGTTCAGAAGTGTTGTTGTATCTATATAACAGTTATTTTAACAATAAAATAATAAATTGCGAGTTACGACGTAACTAAAGCTATAAATTATATTCCGCCTGGTAAATGTAATTCGGACACCGTTAAAACTGTTTTATCATCACTGAAATGGTAATATAACATTAGAAAAAATATGCGTTTGTTTGCTGATGATACGTTGAATGTTATCTTCGTTTGTAAAGTACAGAATATTGACGTTCATAGTGTTATATATATTATATATATATATATATATACACCATATTAAACAAAAACAGTTTTTGCAACATTATAAGAAATAGCAAGGAAAACAATTGTCTCTGTTGTGTGGCTACACTTCAAATGTTCTGAATACATGGATTACAGCAGAAACCACTTCAACGGGTCATGTTCACACTTCTTTGATGTTGCGTCTAGGACACGCGGCTACGGTATAAAAGCAGTAGGAGCAGGGGCAAACCAGTCACTCTCTCCATGCATTTATTTCAAGAAGAACTCGCTCCCGTAATTTTTGGCGCTGATCATCGTGCTGTGCTCGAATACTATTTTGCAAATGGTCTTCTTGCTCCTCGCAGATCTTGTCCGACGTGTTTTTGCGACATTGAAATTGGTTCCACGCGCTCAGCTGAGCGACCGATTTGCATGGCACTGTAAGAACTTCAAGTGTGGATCTCGATCCTACCACTCCGTGAGGGCAGGCAGTTTCTTCACCAAAACCTGCGTAGGAAGAGTGGAAGAGTTTGCTATCATTGATTTGGTATGTTGTCTATGACTAATAATATAATGACTGATATTAGTTACGTGTCCACATCTGATCGACAACCCGGTAGCTCTAGTATAATTAGTTACGTGTCCACCCACCCAAAAAACATTTTACCCCAAAAAACGTTTATTCACATATTTTACAAGTCTTCAGAGACTGGCCGACTTCGAGTCCAACTCCAAATTCCAACGGCACTGAAACATCAATGTTTAATCAAAGGCATGTCAACTAGAGGGGTCAGCCCACTGTTGGTTTTCTCATAGGCGACCATGTTAACGTTTTGTCTGATTATAAGAAAACGTGACCTACAAAATGTCTTAAACTTCTCACCTGCTGTTATCATCATCTCATTGACATGCCAATAGATTTTAACAAAAATTGCATACTTCCAGCCCTCGTAAAATGCCTGTATGTGTGACACCCGTCAATATTTACAAATGCCGGCAAGAATTACTCCGCAAACAGGTCACACAGGCACATGGCTGCCAAATATCCTTCCACTTATTCAAATCATCTAGAAATCCACCATTTTACAGTCGACACCTTCTGCAATCACACATGAAAATCTCCCTACTCAAATGCACTTATGTCAAAAATCATTTCTCAAAAATACACTGCATTTTTCTTCGGAAGGAAGTCTAACTAGAACATGACCCCTAGAGCCCCATTCATACGGTCCCCATTCACACGGTCCATTTCACTTCACCAAAGCCATTCACAACCTCACACCCCCGTTTATCAATAGTGTATTGGTCCAGGCCAGCCGTGCGCCTTCAAGCTGACATGATCCCTTTTCAGCCGAGACCAAGTGCGGACACGACACGTCCTGGTACTGGTAGGTGGCCGATCGTAGTTAGGTAGAGGTCTATGCTGCTCCGTTACTTACAATTATTCTGGTGCTCACCAGTGGTATTTACTGGCTGTGGACAACAGGGTTGGGGCCGAAGTACTCGTTACTCGTACTCGATGGTACTCGAGTACTGATTTTTCACGAAGTACTCGTTCTCTAGTTCTCTAGTACTCGGCAACGTTCTATTAACTGACTAGTCTGTATATTGTGTGGTTACAATGTTATGATCTTATGAGGTCTCATTCAACTAGTCAGCCTTTTTCAGAACATTATCGCCAAGCCGACCTTTCTATGCTGGCACTGAGGGTGGTCACTGCCAGGGTGCTTGTCGTCCTCAGTGGTACTTTTACGTCCCAAATTGAGACGGGACCGACATTAACGTGATCTCCGAGTCACGAGGGATACACAGTCCCCCAATGTTGAGAGCCAGGTTTTTACATCAAATATACCATACCTGCCCGGTCCGGGTATTGAACTCGGGTTGCCGGCATGTCAGGCGGATGTGCTAACCACTACACTATCGCGCGCCCTCGTTACTCATACTTTTATTCGTAGATATTAACTAAAGTACCCGTACTCGTTACTCATTAAAAATATGAGTATTTACGAGTACTTTGGGAGTACGCTGGGAATACTTTGCATCTATTTTATCATAACATCATGTATTATGATCTTCAGTACAAATGTCTCACATTGTGCACGGATGTCATGATATCCTCATTGTGTAAAAGCTCTGGGTTGTCATGAAGACTGTTTACTGGCTGGTTCAGATCACTTGAACAAGACTGGGAGGCAGGACTGACCATCACATCAATGACCTATACTGGCACTTGAATGTCAAATAAACCCACAATGGCTTCAAACAGTGTCCACACTGTGTAGGCCTGACCAGCTGGTGTTTTCTAATTCAGTCATTCAGTCAGAAACTGGCTTCCTTTTGAAGATCTGCCACAAATCTTGAAAGGCATAGGCTATAGCTGTTTACAATCACATTGTCAACAGGCTCAAGGCTGCATGAGTGAATGAAATAGGGTTAGGTGGAATGGGGACCCAGGTGAAATACTCAGGTGTAGGTCAGTCCAGTGACTAGATTTCAACCAGTCCAAATCTGTTTTGGTGTTTTGTCAGAATGTGTGACTGCGCAGCAGGAGGAGCAGTTGGACACATGATTAACGAAAATTATATTAAGTACATGTGATCGAGTACTTTCAAAAGTACCCATACGAGTACTTTCAAAAGTACTCGTTACTCGAGTACTCTCTCGGATGAAGTACTCGTTACTCGTACATATCACAGTACTCGTACTCGTTACTCGAGTACTTTAGTCGGGTACTCGCCCCAACCCTGGTGGACAACACGTCCAGTTCGCGTAACGCCATAACGTAGGCCTATTTACATCTTTCTGTCTGTTAGGCTCGATTATCCAGGCGCCGTGAGGTGGCAGCATTGTCCCATCACAACGACCTGGATTATTAAGCTCCAGCCAATGTTACTGGTAGGGGGCTTTACCCCAAATTCGGGTAGAAACGATGATTGGCTCTCAGGCCAACTATGAAATAACAAATTAAATAAGGATACACTTTTATCAGATAATACTATAACAACTATTCAACATTAAACTTATATTGAAACATGTCACACACAAAATAAACCGACATTAAACTTTTTTCGTAGTTTAATGCCTTTTAATCACATGCATATTCTCTAGGTGGCAGCTCTCATGGCATAACATTCAGAAGGGCCATTCAGAGCCGGATTATCGTTCTGGTGAAGTCACGCAGCCAGACGAGAGTCGGTTAAGCGAGACTATCTGTCTGTCTCTCTCTCTCTCTCTCTCTCTCTCTCTCTCTCTCTCTCTCTCTCTCTCTCTCTCTCTCTCTCTCACTCTCTCTCTCTCTTCGCTCACCTTCTCTCCATTATATGATCTCCTCTCCTTTAAATTCAGATTAAAATAATGTTCACACATTTCTCCTGATTGTAATAGTATATGCATGAATCATGTTCGAATCGTTTTTATTGTTATTATTGTACGTTTACCTTTGGTCGTGATACTTGACACTTAAGAATAGTGTGATGTTTGTTGTATACTTGCTCATTTTAGTGACTGTTTCATAAGTTGTATGATTATGGGACAAGCAGCAGATCCCACTACGAATCCATACACAATCCGGTTATCTGACTATTCTGCTTTTCAGATTATGGAACAGCTTCACAAAGATCTTCTGCGGAAAAACCGCGTGTATCTCAAAGATAACCTTACCATGGTAGACATCATTGGCCACTTAGCAATAATACTGACGTCAGACATGGAAGAAGAAATTATGGCAAAATCCACCAACCGTGACCAAGTTGTTTGCTTTCTCAAAAAGTTGGAAATGCGTGGCGAAGATGCTTTCAGAACATTCCTCGACGTGTTGGGAGAGGCCGAAGGGTTTGACCATGTGAAGAAACATCTGGAAGAACAACTAAGAAAACAAACAGCGGAAGGCGACTGTGTCGATGGGTATGATGAGATAGGCAGCCAGCCGCAACAAGAGGAACAGTGTGGTAAAATCCAATTACGTAATTTGTGTTTGTTTTTTATTAAAAGTTGAATAAGGCTGAAAAACTACATGACATGAAGTAAAATTAACATTTCTCGAGTGTCGATATTGTTTTATGTTACGGTTACATAACAAAGAATTAGGGGCCTACATGTAAACAGTTACATACATACACTCAGTAGTAGTATGCTATTGGCTTTTAGCACAATAATAAAACGTACAATATTCTGTTTTATACCGACGTTTGTAATACAACTGTAACAATAATACATTTCATTAACAACTTAATTCATAGTTGCATGACATGTTTATTCGTTGATGAACGTTGTGTGTTCGTTTACTAATAAAATGTGGTTGCATATTATAACAATGTGATAGCTAGACGTTTAATGGACTATTATATTATGTTTCCCCTTGTTCTCTTTGTATTTGCTGCAAGTACGTTTCTCTGTTTCTTCATAATTATTGTAAAAAGTGGCGATAAATTATTTAATACGACCAAACACAGTCAACCTAAAGAACGCGTTGTGTGGTTTCAGATTTAGGCATGAGCCGGTTGACTCTAAACAACAAATCAGGGAGTCGGATAGACGTTTCAATCAAATGGCTGTTCAGCGACCTGAGTGAGAGACAACGTCACACAGTAATCAGCGAGAGGGCGATGAATTTCGTCGCGAGGGATGTGAAGGATCTAATGGAAGTCGGCAAAATCATGGGCTTCAGCGAAGGGAGACTCGGACAGTTTAAAGGTTCTAGTCCATATCCGAACACACAAATCAGTTCCATGTTTTCTGCTTGGCGTTGTAAGATGGGTGCGCAGGCCACCATAGAAGCATTTGTTAGACTACTGCACGAAGCCAATGAAGACCATGAACACGTGAGAAATGTGATCAAGAAAGAGTATCTAGTTTAGTGCTCCGCGTACAGCCATACTATCAACCTAGTAAACCAACCTGCTGGGTCTGGTGTAACGTTACGCCAATATAAGTCGTAATCTTCAGTAGGCCCTATATCGTATCCTATGTAGCCCCCCCAAGTCACACCGTACCTTGTGGCACATCATACCCTGTGACACATCATACCCTGTGTACATCATACCTTGTGCCACACCATACCCTGTGACACATCATACCCTGTGACACCATACCCTGTGTACATAATGCCCTGTGTCACATCATACCTTGTGCCAAACCATACCCTGTGACACACCATACCCTGTGTACATCATACCCTGTGTCACATCATACCTTGTGGCACACCATACCCTGTGACACACCATACCCTGTGTACATCATGCCCTGTGTCACATCATACCCTGTGACACACCATATCCTGTGTACATCATACCCTGTGTCATATCATACCTTGTGGCACATCATACCCTGTGACATACCATACCCTGTGTCACACGTACCATACCTGTGGCATACCATACCTTGTGCCACAACATACCCTGTGCCACAACATACCCTGTGCCACATCATACCCTGTGCCACATCATACCCTGTGCCACATCATACCCTGTGCCACACCATACCCTGTGTTACATCATACCCTGTGCCACACCACATGTATATATATATATACACACATATTATAAATATGTGTATATATTATATATATATTATATAGATTGATATATTGGTCTAATTGGATCATACGTGGTCGTCATATTTAATGAATATAGTAGATTAAGTTGCACGGATATGTATATGATGTGTCACTGCACAAGTATATTATTTATATATATACACTGTATATATATATATACTTGTGCAGTGACACACACACACACATATATATCATTGGTTAATACACCAGTGCTATATTAATCATACATTTGGGTACATGTGATAGATTTCTTGTCTGCATCAAATTAAAATAAAGATTATTCTGTATCATTTGTTCTGCATTTTAGTCTTTAAAATCAGCCGGGTTTAGTGTCAAAGATAAATAATTGTAATACACCTGTACTAATATATATATATATAATTACGTATATATTTGTGTAATTATCCGTGAGCGGACAGGCCACAGACAAGGTATAATATTACCCGTCATGTACGTTGTTCACTCTATACAGATCGTACACTCTCGCTATCAACAAAATATTGAGATGTCGACATATATTTCTATATGCACCATTTATCCGGCAGTCATATGCTGCGTTCCAATCACCTCGTGTATACCGTGAACACGACTTCGTAACCCCTACTTGACCCAGTTGCATAAATTTACAAGTGGTAAACTCGAGGAGCCCGTGAACTTTCCAGTTCGCCAACTCGTGTTTATAAACGAGCTCATTGAAACGCAGCATTATACTCTTATTCCATCCATGGGTACGGTGAGAAGAAACCTTTGTATAAAGTGAATATTCTATATATTATAATATATTGTCTATATCTATATAATTTATTTATATATATATGGGCCTAAGTCTGCTGAATTGCGTTGTTTTATATGATGTTACCCGCTGGATGGGTAACTTGACTGTCGATTTGGCGCCCCCCAGACTCCGCACTTCGTGCGAGTGCACTCCGTGGTCACTGCCCACTGGTTCTGCCACCGTGTACCGGCCTGAGCAGTCGACAAGCCGTTGCATACACTCCTGGCAACCAACCAATGCCGTCCCTGTGACGGCGTCCTCCCTGATACAACGGAGTCAGCCAGCCGTAGCATTGCCGTTGCTTGAGGGACAACTGTGGATACCTCAGCGCTGTCAGTACGTGGTATCCACAGCGCCGTCACTTAAGATTATTCCAAACATATAAAAAAGAGCTCTACCGCAAACGCGGTAGACTTGGCACCTCTTCTTTGCAATGAGATCGACCGCAACACAAAGTCAACATTGTTGTACCGAATTAACTGGCCGTCATAGGCCTATTACTGCACATGCACGCGGACTGGCCAAACAACACGGTTTTAGGGTAACATATTAATAATTATTGACAATTGTTGTAGGGCCAACTTTACATATAGTTTGCTTTCATAATTTCTTTTCACATTTCATAATATCACACATGCAGTTAAATAATAATTATAAAAATAATCACTGTACGTATACGCATGGACATTTTGAATGAAAAACTAGTGAAAAGACCAAGAAGAAGGGTAATACTTACATCATATTTACTGTAACTGACACACACACGCACACACGCAAGCACACACGCGCGCACATACAGGCGTGTCCACGAGGGCCTGGGGCACGTGCCTCCTATAGACCTTTAACATTTTGTTGCGCTATGCCTGCGCTAGAGTGGCGTGCTCCCCTCGACCTGTTGGATATGTCACCGTACACCAGTTGAATGTGCCACCGTACACCTGTTGAATGTGCCACGGTACACCTTTTGAATGTGCTGCCGTACACCTGTTGAATGTGCCACCGTACTCCAGTTGAATGTGCCACCATACACCTGTTGAATATGCCACCGTACACCTGTTGAATATGGAAATTGAGAACGCCACCGCGAACATTTTTCAACAGCTACCTCTTCCCCAACCCCCGTCTTCCGTTGTAGTGGGGTCACCAGACCGTCAGTCATTTCAAGTTGTTGAAATGACTGGCAAAGGGAATTTGCGATGTGATCGGCCTTACTCAGCACCTATTAGAATACTGGACAGTGGCTGAAACGGAAATCAGCCGAGGAGCAGGGGAATTTACCACTGATAAGATGATTACTTGTGTCACATCCTGTCACAGCATTATGATACACTGCCATCAAGCAGGAGACTTAGGGCTTTCACTGCAAAGAAGGCGGAGACATTGAGCAGTTTTGTTCCTATGTCAATTAAGATTATCAATAAATCCTAAACGTTATTTCTAATTGAGCCATTTTATGATTTTAGTGGGTTTATAATTTTAGAATATTGTGCTGTATCTACTTCGTGACCATCACAGTCATGAAGTAGATACTTGTCTGTGATAACGTGGCATTTATTAATTTATATTTATTTTATAACTGTCTCAGGTTGACATGTAAAAAGTGTGTATCCTCCTTGTCACCACCATCATTATCAGTGAATGAGTAAGGGGGATGAATGTGTGGGAATACGAGTTATATTTATTTTACTGTCACTGCCTTTTTGTGTTTTATGTATTCTTTCATGTATTAACAGACCACAAAACAAAGCTCTCTTTTGAGACATCCAATTAAGTATATTGTAATTGTGACGACGAGGACAATGAAGTGTTACAAAGAAGCCTACCAGGAACGTTTTCGACGCCATCTTAGGAATTTACTGGAAGCCCTGATGAACAAATAATGTCATTTTGAAAAAAGAGCGTGAAGACTCAATTACGTTGGACAACAAGGTGTGCGTCACGTATGTTGGAGAGCTTGAATCAAAGGGACAGGAGTAACACGAGAGCTTCATGGAAAATGTGCTGAAAGATTCAGCGACTAAGAGGAGAATCCAGCACTTCGCAGATCACGTTAACCAGCACGAACAAACTTTCATGGTGCGTGAGAGCCGAGGAGAAGACCTGGAGGAGTTTGTTCTATTCTGGCATGAATCTTTCCATACCACCTGCATTGCCCTGTCAAGGGCACCTCAACTCATGCCCCAAGGCTGACATTTTGGCATGCATTCTCGAAACCAGTAAACGTACGTCTCACTTGTATGTGACCGGATTCAGTTTTGTCATCGATGGTGGAGGACTAATCCACTCATTCACCAACTAGATGAGTGGCATTGTTTCTGAGTATAACACGCACACGCACACGCACACGCACACGCACACGCACACACACACACACACACAGCAGGACAAACTCAAGCAGCATACCGTCCGAAATGACATGTTTTTTTTAAGAGAAACAAACATCAGCATTACAAAATATTACCAATTTTGCAAATAACATCAATATGGTTACATTTAAGCACACGATACATAACCTAAAAGTTGCTACTCCACAGTTCTAATCTCTAGACACATCATAAGTTGATGTAGGATGAACGTTTCATAGATTAGGCCCGTTTTACGAATAATCCGCCAGGTGGCGTCATGTTAATATTGCTCTGACATGATAATATAACGTTTAACATAACGTTTATTTTACCCCATGTAGGTACACAATTCATTGATTTTTCTGAACATCACTTAAGAAGAGGCATCAACAAACATCAACAAATATCAGGCATTCATATACGTATATCATTATATGTTTAACATACTCTTAGATAATACATACAAACGCTTGTACACGTACTATAAATTATATGGTGTTGATGTACCATATAATGTAATCGTACAGCTTATTCAATCGGGACCGGTGACTCCTATTAAGACACACTTGTGGATATCATAAGAGCCAGCCACCCTATTTACGTAATGATTTATATGGTCCTTTTACGAGGTGTTTACCTCACGTATGTTTATTGGGAGTGCTTGTTTGATGTGAGAATGTAAATTTGGTTGCGTGCTGATCGTCTGAAACTAGCATCAAATGTATTGTATTTATTGATTTTGTTGACACGTGTAGCAATTTGATAGATTGCATATAACGTTATATTTCTATAATAAAGTTGTTTTTATATAAAATGAGAAGCCTCGCAAACTGTGAGTGTAGATTTTGTCTCTGATTTTTAAATTTCGTCATAAATTATATCATAATTTAAATTTGTGTCTGCATCCTGATTTTTTTTAGCTTGTTGTAAATCTCATATGATTTAATTTCGTATTTTAACTGTATGCATTTATTATTTTCCCATATAATATCAATTCTTTTTTGCTTTCCTTTGAATATTTTTAAATGGTGTCGTTTTGTATATGAATTATTATCCCTGTTATAAAGTTTGGAGACACTGCTATATTATATTTCTCTGTTAAAATCTTATACATTTCAACCATGTCTTCTCTGAGGCAACAATCTGCCAGAATTGGTAATTTTAGTGTTTGTAGACGTTCATTATATTCGAGATCTTTGAAACCGGGAATTAATGTGGTTGCTCTACGCTGAACATTTTCAAAATCTGTAATATGTTTCATTAAGAACGGAGTCCATACTTGATTTGCATATTCAATATGTGGACGAACGAGTTTTAAAAACGGTGGAAAACACTGTCCATGCATGTAATCAAAGGTGCGACGAATTATCCCCATCTTCGAATTGACTTTATTACTTTATTCCGAGATAATGTGCCTCGAAGTTAAGTGATGAGCCAAATGTGACGCCAATCTATTTCACCTTGTCCGTACTTGCCAGCGTTATATGGTTAGGTCTCAGTGTTTGGCTGTCATTTCTTATGGTTGATTATCATATCCTCATATGGCTGCAATTATCTGGGTGGAATTTTAAGACAGATTCGTATGTACAATGTTATGAATGGGTAAGATCTTGTTGAAGCCTTGAATAATCCTCTTTGGCGTAATCGGATGGAAGAGCTTCATATCGTCCGCAAACAGGAATATTTCGGAGCTCTATATATCACCAGGTATAGTCATTGGTAAATAAAAAAGTAGGGTGTCACAATCACCTATCTATGAGGTATGCCGCTAATAACATCATGCAAATCTGAAAATGAATTGTTGACCCTTACACGTTGTTTTCTATGGGCCAGCTGAGCTGCAACCCAACTTAGAATGTGTCCTTGAATTCCATAGCTCTGGAGATTCTCTATAAGTCGTAGATGTTGAACTTTGTCAAATGCTTTCATAAAATAATAGTGTACATTACCACATAAATACATCCACCGTTATTGATGTGGTATACTCTGATTTTATGAACGCATTTAGCAAAGATCCACATCTACGATCCATGCCGATGTTGCTTCATTGTGACGGCGTGCTGTGCATTTGGTTGTGCAAATCGGTCAGAAAAGTTTGTCAAATGTATCTAAATTCCGAGGAAGCACCATGTGGAAAAATAGTGTGGGTGAACAAAATCAGGCGAACTGGATAGAAACCGACGCGTCTTCGTTCTTGTGTCAGGTAATACTAATAATAAGGGGTGTTAAAACAACATTTCAAATGACTGATTTATTTTGTTTTATATTTTTATCAAATGGCTGTTGCCACGGCAAACTGAAATGTGAAAGAAAAGACAAATCGATATAAAGTAATTTTCTATATATAATTTTTTGAAAAAGGCAAATTTACGGCTACGCCAGGCTGCGCCTAGCTCTAGTTTGTTTATTTCGTTGCGTGTCCGACTCCTAAGGCTAAGCTGGCTAAGCCCGTGCATTATCCAATTCAGTTTTTCCCTTTTGTTTGAATGCATCGGCGAACGTTTTTGTTGACCTGACACTTACAGTAGTTAATAAACCTGGTTGGCATGTTATTATAATCATTATATGTAAAAGTTTGAGGAAATTCATTTTTTCTATGAAAAAGTACACAATACTTTGTTGCCACGGAATTTCGCGGTGCATGAACTTGGAACACTAGCAGATCTGCACATTAGTATGCATAAAGGTTAACATGAAAATATTTAAAAAATCTACTAACAGTTCAGTTTTCAGATCAGACTTTACTGCTTCATATGTGTAGTACATTTGATAGTAATGGTACTACATAAAACTACAAATTAAACATTGATATTAGACATGTTACTTTACCGTTACTGTACAGTTTTCGTGGGAATGGCCCATAAGAAGACATTAATTATTAAAACAAGATTAAGGGAACAACATACACTGTACAGTGCACTCTGGATAAGTTGAACCTCCAGGGACCCATGGCAATGCTGATACGTGGAACGTCTGATCACTTGAAAGATATCAGAAGGGCCACTTATCAGGACCTGAGTTTTAGAACATCATAGGCCCAGGACTGAGAAAAAAATTGAATTAAACGAAAATCAACTTATGCGAGTTTGAGTTATCTGGAGTGCGCTGTACATGACTAATGCAGAATTACGTAGAAGCAGCTTAAAAATTGGCCACATCGTAACGAACTGGGATTCTTGTTTGACTGAATCAGCATAACAAAGCTCTCTTGTATTTCCTTTCCATTTAGCCAGCGGTATGCTTGTTGACAAGTCCCATACTCTAACATGTAAACTGAATGAATTTATACAGTATTGAATTAGTTAACTCATATTTAGGGTCAGTTTCCTAAAATCAACTTTGCTTATTTGCAGGTATATTGTGACCACCAACAGTTTGAAAATAGCCGAACTGATGGAAAGATGAAGTTGAAGAGCTCCATTCAACAGTGCCATTGACTGGACAATGTCATACCTTAAAAAAGACAGTGCCTGAAATACACATTAATTTTGTGCTATTATTTGGACATTGCATTACCCGAGTTAGGAGTGAATATAAATGCACAACACCACGTCATATGTTGCACAATAGGAGAACAAAATAACAGTAATTTTTTCTCTTTATGTTTTCTTCTTTTAATATTTACATTTAAAATCAACGTAAAATGTTCACATTAGGTATACATACTTGTTTATACTCTTCACTATCAATTCGTTTAGGTCTTCTTCATTAGTAGAGCCAGCGAAGAAAGCTAGTTTAAAAAAAACAGGTTTTAATGACATTTAGGAAATATTAAAATAGTTCCTGGTATATCAGCAGAGCCAAAATATACCTGACGACTGCGGTTAAACGTTTTAGCATGCTGGTGGAGGTGTTAGTGACTGTCAAGGGGCATACGTTTTAATAATCAACAACTTCAGATGTGTACCTAGTGTAATTCTTGCAAAATACAGGTTTACAGCACCGATTTTTAAATGCATGCACGACTTAGTAAGCAGGAATTATTTAAAAATTGCTTTACATGTATGTGCATATTAGGCTAGCGTTTTAATCAATCCTGTTATTCAGTCGTTTACAAAAAAATCACGGTTTGGCAACGAAAAATAGCACTCCTTCAAAATCATATGCTCTTCATGTTTGTATTATTATATTCTAGAGCATATTCTTTAACACGATATTGAAGCAATGTTGTCTTATGTGAAATATCGTGGAAATAGTATGCAAAAATGTGTTCACAAAGGTTGCCTACACAATAAAACTATTTTTAAAATATATAAACAAATGCAAATAAAAAAATATGTTAGGGAATCTTTCTAGTTAAATTCACTGCGTAATTAGGATTGTGAAAACAATGTTATAGAATATTTGTTTCTTTCAAAAACGTTGGCATTTTAAACTTTAATTCAATCTGTGGACATCGTAATTGTTGCCAAAGAAAAGGGGGGTTTGACAGAAACAAATTCAATGTTTTACTCAGTAATGCCCATTCTAAACGATGGGCAGAACAAATTGCACTACCATTAAAACATGTTGCTGATATATATCTCTTGTTATAACACTCGTGCAATGTTGTATATTTTACTATTTTATCGGCAATACAATTATATTTATTATCTCTATACATATATTATTTTACAAAAAACAAGCCTTACATGTAAGGTACAATATTTAACAAGATTGCCACCCAGAGAATTATCTCTAGATGGCGCAGGTGGACAAGGAAGTCTTTTGGCTTATCGAGAGTCCAACCCTTTTATCTACGTGTATCCCGCCCTTCTGAGGTATGCGTCGATTTTATTTTAAACATATTCACGCTACTAGCACCCACACAATCAGCAGATAATCTCTTCCATTCATTTACAGAGAACTTTCTTATATCTAATCTACACTGCTCCTTTATTAACGTAACTTCATGTTCAATAGCCTTCAATCTTTCGTAACTGAAAAAAATGATATCAATATTTTCAGAACAATTCAATATTTTATAAACACTTCCATCTGATCTCATATCAATCTCCCGGTCTCTAGGGTAGTTAAACCACATTCTTTTAGGCGTATTTCGTAACTAACATCCCTCAGTTTTGATATAATTTTAGTCGGTCTCCTCTGTATTCTTTCTAGCATATCTATGTCCTTCTCGCAATAAGATTTAACAATATTTAACAATCCACACACAGTACCCACCTGAACGTACAGTTACGTACAACATTTTATTTATGCAGCTTACGGAAACAGCAGGTGGATTTGTGGTGCAGACAAAAATACAGTTTTATTATTCAACTTTGTTTCGGCTTCCTTAAGTTTCTATTAGCTAATGTTGTCATTAAAACTAAGCAACAAGAGCAATATATACGTGCATTAAGCTATACGTCTTACAAAGGGAAAATGATTGTACCACTTGTGAGATTTTCTATTAATTTGATATTCTACGCATACGCGCGCTGCAGTCGATGGAAACAAAATGGCGTCCATTTCTGAGTTGTCGCTACTCGTACTCGTCTGTACAGGGATTCAGTGTTCAAGAGTACGTACTGCCACCTTGCGTGAATTCATTGAAACAGATCGAGCACCTCGGCTCAGGTGCTCTATTTGTTACAAGTGTTTTGAATCTACAATCCGCTAGGGTCGTGCTTGTCACATGTTTCGCATGAATGACTCAGAATTTATTTTTGGCGTTGTCCACAGTCGGGTATTTCCGCAAACAGTAATCTTGAGGGCTTGAGTGTACGAGTTAATACAACCTATATATATGTTATAGGGTGTGGTGTGAGAGTTGTATGAATTCAACCTCGTAGGTAACAAGTAGCAATCCTGTATCTGCGGAGGACACACAACACTCGGTATGTACCTGGGCAGCTAGCATAGCTACAGCTTCTGTTGAATAAAGCAGAAGCTATATTTTGAATTAATCATGTAGTTCTAGCAACGTAACGTACTGCTGTAGCGCAAGCATTTCGTCCACGTATAAACCCAGGGAAGTCAAGGTAGAGCGCCAGTCTTCCTAAATAGACTACACAAGTACAGACTAGTATATAGCTAGCATACCTAGATACGTACTTATTTAATTTGAATTCAGCAGTACTTGTGAACAATACCCGGTAATTGAGAGGCTGCAAGTGTCAAGCCGGCGGCCATATTGTTTGCCTGTTTACCATTTAAGACGAGAAGCAACGGCCTCATGCGAGCGAAGTTACCTAGAGCTATGCCTTAAGAAAAAGGCTTGTTTATTAAAATTAGTAAATACCTGTTCGCGTGGAAGAAGTGAAAACTCACATTCACGTACTTGTGTTTAGCTTATGCCATTGTTTTGGTTTTGTGTTGCAGTTGAACATGTTACTACCGGTATTAATTTGTTTTACTTTGAAAAAACGTTTCTGCAATAATACCGTAACGTTGACAAGTATAACTTCATATCCAGGCAGGGCCCATTAACATACTTGTTATGTGTCTGCGTTAACATTCGGCGAACGCACATGACAGCTCCTGTAGACTTGGGTTCAATGGGTACGAACGCTCCACCCGCTGAGGGAAAACGTTCCGCTTATGGGGAAGTAGTTCCGCTTAGAGGGGATTAGTTGCGCTTGACTTGAACAAAATTATGGCGTAAAAATAGTTGGAACTGTGTGACCGCAAAAAACATTCCCTCGACCGCGAAAAAACCTCCAACACAACCCGCCTCGACTCCACAAAAATGGCCGCCCAATATTCTGCTCCAGTTCACTCAGCTGTATGAATGAATAAGTTTATCTGGCAGTATACAGTGGTGGATATTAATTTTGTTAACGAATATTCTTCGCGTTGTAATTATAGCGTGACTGAATGCTTCCCAGATGAGTCAAGATGGTGTTTGATTGAACAGATCCGCCAGGGAGTAAAGCTCAAGCGAATTGAGCAGTCATATATATATATACACACGTGTATATATATATATAATCCAGTCCTCGGGACTGCTCAAAGCGCTTTACACTTTATTCCCTGGCAGACCTGTTCAATCGAACACCATCTCGACTTCTCTTACCGCTGCGCTACCGCGCTCCATATATATAAATGTATATATATGTATATACGTATATATACATACGTATATATAAACCTCTCTATATATATATATGTACGTGTGTGTATATATGTATATACTATATATATAACAAATAACTTATACAAAACAGGTAATGACGTAAGTATATAGTTTTCCTCTAGCTAAACTGTTTTTGTCTACCAGGTTATGGAGCAGAGCCACAGGGAAGTACTGCAGAATAACCGCGTGTACCTGGTAGAAAACGTCGACATGAAGGACGTTGTAGACCACCTCACTAACGTACTGAGTCCGGACATGGAGGAGCGTATCATGAATGAACGCACGAACCGTGACAGAGTCGTCACTTTTCTCAACATATTGGAAAAGCGAGGTCCAACTGCTTTTCCCAAATTCCTTGTTGCGCTGACGAATGCTAAATTTGATTTCGTCAAGAAGAAACTAGAAGCGGATTTGAATCCAATTAGACGCCCAGTGCAGGAAACGAAAGGTAGGGCGTCAGCACCTGTCGACTACCAATGCATTCGTGAACCTGTGATGTGAGTTGAGGCAAAACACTTTTTTTTAAACAAATAACAACATCTTAAATAATAATCAAGGTTTCCGATCGAAACATTCCGCCATTAATACGGCATCTACATTAGTTTTTGATGTTGTAAATGCGTTAGAAAAAATACTCGGTCATCAGTGTATTTCTTGATTTAAGTAAGGCATTCGATGCCGGAGACCATCAGATTTTATTACATATGTTAGATTACTATGGACTAAGAGGTACCCCTCTTAATTGGTTCAGGAGCTATCTTATAAATAGAACGCAATATGTAAGTTGTAGCAACAGTGCTTCGCTTCAACAAACTATCACAATCGGTGTGCCGCAGGGCTCTATTCCTGGTTCGCTTTTATTTATTTTATACATAAATGATCTCCCCGTTTATCCGAAGCAAAGTAAAGCAATATTATTTGCTGATGACACGATCGTATATATGAATGGAAATCATATTATTAAACTTTACAATGACATAAACAAAGAACTTCAAGTATTAGCCGAATGAACAAATCACGATAGAGATGTCAGATCAGATAATTCAGCCTACCCATTGTTTAAACTTTCTAGGTCTTCTTATTGATGGTAAACTTGACAGACACGAACACATAAATGTCTGCAGAACATTTTTTCAAGTGCTTTATATGTTATAAATAAAGTTAATCGCTTTCTTCCTGTAGAATCCCTAAAACAATTTACTATGCTGCTACACAAAGAAAGGTAAGGAATAACATTTCGCCTGATATTCAAATTAAACCTAATATTACTAGCTCCGTATCTTCTCTAAAGCTGTGTGTCTTAAAACACTATATCTATGAAGATACTACACCATATATAAATGTGCTATCACTTTTGTATTTTTTTAATTATTTGATTAGCCTTAAACGGTTTATGAAAATACTACTACATATTACATTTTTATTACTGGATTGTTCTTCTGCAATCTAGCATTATTGTTGTATATATGTGAAAAGAAAAAAATTGTGTTCATTTTGTGTCTACGAACCACGTCACAACTGATATTTATTATTTATGGTAGTATATTAACTGTCTGCTTATTAATTGCACGTTGTATCTACAACAATTCAGTTTACCGTTATCAGTGGTTAATTGGCAGCGACCAGTGATTCAAGTTATATTGTTTCTGTTATAACATTGTATATATACTGGTAATTAACAGACTTGGCTCTGCTGCCAACCAGGAATTATATAGATTGTATACGCTTTGTATTTCATTTTTTTATGTATTATATACAATTCCGAAATAAAACACCTACCTACCTACCTGCCTCAATTCAGTCATTACGCTAGTCGATACAAATATTCGATATTATGCCGTTTTCAGGAAAGAAACGTTTGTGAAAAAAATCAATAACATACAGTAAATCTCTAACAATTATTTCGTCTAGTTAGTGCAAACAAAAACACACTCACCTCTCTGTTGACACTCCCGCCCGATTTCGCCAATCAGCACTGACCTCAATTATAACTTATAATTATTATAATTGAGGTCAGTGACAGTGAGACATCTAACGGCAAGATCTGGCGAGATGTCAACGAGAACGCGGTGAAGGGCGTAAACTGACTGTGTAACTATCTGCTTGTAGGAGCCGCCAGTGTGGTGGCGACACTAGTGGCGGCAACCCAACAGGTCGACTGGCTGGCTTCCCTCGACCCGACCATCCGCAAGAGCATCGTCAGCGAGAAGGCGATGACAATGATGTCCGATAACGTGTCTGACGTCATACACGTCGGCAAGATTATGGGATTTGAGCAGGGAAAGCTGCAACAGTACCAGTGTGAACACCCGTACTCCGTGTCCAACCAAGTGAGCGTCATGTTCTCCGACTGGCGAGCCAAGTACAGCTCACGAGCCACAGTGGCAGAGTTCGTCAGACTGTTGCGAGAAGCCGAGGTAGACGATAACAGACTGAAAGTCGTTATCATGAAAGAATACTGTATAGATAGAAAGCAGGCGTTTGTATAGAAAAAGACTACCCCACTTGGAATGGCTAATTGGAATTACAAAATAACTAATGCCATATTATTTATATCATACCTACTTGATGAACCAGTATAATAATAATAAGATAACTTCTGTTGCGCCTAAATCCTTGGAAATCAAGCTCAGAGGCGCATCAAGACAAAAGGATTGGTCAATCTCAAAATCCGTAAGGAGTATTCAAATTTACAACAGATGGTTAAGGCGCTAGGGAACTATGGTGAATAAGCAAGGTTGTAAAGATACATTTTTAAATGACTACGTTATTTTGAAATATTTTCAGCTGATCTATCACATATCACAGCAAAAGGTATTGGATTTCTAAATAAAAGGTTCACATGTTTGTTATATTAGGGTAGTTATGCCATGCAAGGCGTTGATTAAAGGCCCGAACTATGTTTAAAACATCTATATTGATTTAAAAAAAATTGGTGTAACGTGGAATTATAATTCGCGTAAAACCGGTTTTGTATCGGGTTGCATAATTAAATTTGAAATTGTGTTTAATTCACAAAGACAGAGCCAATATAGCCGTCCTGGCTTGTTCTGACAGACTCCGACGTCTCTTCTAGGCGAAAGCTCAAAGGTAAAATGACGTACACGTTTAAAATAATAATTATGCTAAACTGTACTCTTCTGCAAAATGTTCGTGTAACTTCTTGCAGATGACGACGAAGATATGTTCTTCCTTGTTCGCCGGTGCTAGCTATAGTCTGTTTGACGTTAGCAAAACCTTTTTTAAAGAAATATCTGGTCATAGAAATCTAAATACAATCATCAACAAATATAATTCTGCAATTGTGGTAACTATCATAAGAGTTAACATGTGCACTTATCATATACTTTAAACATGGAACATGAATATCTGCCCTTACATAATATCAATTATGATTGCTAGAGTAGAGGAATAGCAAGTTCAATAAACGTAACTCAAATGTCTAAATATACATGCCAGGGGTAAACTTGCATACACGCCAATGACTTCCTGTTTACCCCCTTCAAACATTGTACAGTGAACATTCTCATTTGTAGTTAAACTTGTTTGTCCTGTATATATATTTTTGTTGTCAATGTTTTGAATACACGTTCGTTCACACCAAGCGCTATTTATGACGTACTTCCTCCGCAGAGATATTTGGACTGGAAACGACGTAGCTGTTTTCAAATCACACACCCAAGCACATGCGCCACATGACATATATAACTTCACAACACTATTAGCTGAATTCCTCGTCGCAAAGCCCGGTAACCTGTAGATCCCGATAAATTGTAGATCCAGGAACCAGGCTAGCTCGTGAATTATGAAGTGATACTATCGTTATTTGGGTGAATGCTATGAAAAAAGTGTATTACGTCTCCGGAAGCTATGTCTTCGGGCTTTGGTTTGCCCTATTGATCTCTTTACATATATGTGTATAACAAAAGTTGATGAGCTTGTAATATGGTTTGATCACTGTGATGAACCTATAATGTTTACCTTCAGTTAAAGTCCCAAGGGGAGCTATGAGGTGCAGTTGGGTTTGTTGAGCTTCAAGGTGTTTTTACGAGCTTCAAGAGGGGTCCAGTTGGAGGTTTTCGGAGAGCCTGTATGCGTTTTTCTTGGCGAGCCTCGGGGGGATTTAGGTTTTTGAAGAGCCTCGAGGTGTGTGTGTCAAGGGGTGCTATGTTCCAACGACCGTCACTGCAGTCCAGAAATTCGTCGTTGTGAAACGTAAGAGTTTTGTTATATAACGAAACCAAACAATACGTGTATGGTGTGTTACTTCCAGCGGGCACAAGTCACGTTCACTACGTCTTCAGAAAAGACTCTCGTCTTGTAACACCAAAGCACACTTTCGATCACAACTCTCAAATGTGACTCAGAATATCGGGAGAAGCAGAGTTTGATAAGAGAATAAGAAGACATCTTGGTGTGATGTCTCTACATTTTCTTGTTCTCCTTGCTCCCTTGCGCGGTGGAGTGCACGTCACCCGGTAACTTCTTCTGCTCTTAATGCTCTCCATTTATCTCTGTCTTTCGCAATGACCTTCCACTTCTGGCTGTTCGCACCTGCCCTCCAAAGATCTCGTTTCACCCTGTCGTTCCATTTCAGCTTTGGTATTCCTCACCGTCTTCTGTCACGCTTTTCTGTTTTCGGTCCTCTTGTTGTCAGTCTCTACTCGCTCATTCTGTCTACATGTCCTGCCCGCCTAATTGCGTTTCCAACTACGATAATTTTAGGTTTGTTTTCGTGTTAATCTCTTTTCTCAATTCCTTCATTCTCCTTCTATCTTCTCGGATTACTATGCTAGTTTTCAGGACCCAGTTATTTCCTGGTACCTGTAGCTTCTCCTCCTATCTCTCAGTCAGTGCATGTGTTTCCAACCCATGTATAATAATAATAACAAACTTCTACAGCGCCAAAATCCCCAGGAATCTGAGCTCAGAGGCGCAACATTCAAGAATCATTTAGTTGTTTCTTCAGTCTTATGTCTAACATAATGCCTCCCAACCCTCTACATGCTGCTGCTCCTGCTTGTATCATCCTCTGTATCTCTGTAGTATAGCCTCCTTTCCCACACCCTGTCCCGCCCATGTATACAAAGCTGTTCACTGGTTTAATGTTTTCTTTTCGGTCAACAACTGCTCGCTGTTCACCTATCCACGTTACTCCAGTCTTCTCCCAGTTCATTCGAAGGCCATCATTTTTTTTATGTTCTAAAAGTGTTGTTCCATTCTTGCAATATTTTACGTGGTTCTTCTTTGTTATCAGCCGCCACTGCTAGATTTTCTGTATAAGGTATCTTCTTACGTTCTTCCTGTTCAGATACTTTTCCATTGACCCGATTCTTTATCATAACGAGGAGGGACTCAATGCATTTCTTGTCTTAAATGTACTCCCACTCCAAATGATCATTCCGATGTTCGTCATTTGACTCTCACCGCTGTTGTCTGTTGTCTCCTTGTACATTCCATCCACCATTCTGACCTCTGCTTCTCCAAACCCCATCCATCTAATGCAAATGCAAGTTCTCTTAGCACGGTTTCAAATTTTTCCACATCCACAAAACTTAAAGGAAATAACAACAAGGCATTAGCTAAAATCCGTTTTCCATGTGTACACAAAGATTAACATTGTATGTAACATTTGACAACATTAAAAAAATACAGAAAAATACGTTTGTAGACAAAATTCTATTTTAAACCCGTCTGTGTAGAGATTCCCGCAGAAAGTTGAAATTTAATGAGCTAGGCGATCACGTGGTATCGTGACGTCAATGCCGACTCGCGGCTTTGTTGACATCTATGCATCGCCATTGTTGTTCTCTCCATTCTCTTGTAACATCATGGCTAGTGGGAGTTTCGCAGAGTTTCAAGTGAAATCATACGATTTTGAGCCACTAGCGGGAACGGTTACAGCGGATGATTCGTCTAATTCCGCTCTTTCCGAGCGTTTCAGCGACGGTAGCGAAGAAGATGATGCGGAGTCGGACAGTCACAAATGACAATGTTCGCTCATGCAACACCGACTGGTATTGGTAAGCTTCAACTTCATTATAATGACACATATGGTGTGAAAACTGTCGACAACAACAATTATATCGTTTTAGTACGACGTTATATTATAAAATGCGGTGTCAAAGCTGTACAGAGAGTTAGCTAGAGGTTGTAGCTAAGTAGGTCATCGGACGAAGTAATTGTAAACAGACTTGTCAAAGACAAACTTCACAAAGTTACGAACCGTCGAACGTCGTAAGCATGGTTGTCTGGTTTATGCGGATTGAGTTTAGGACGTTATAGCTACTTACGATATCACCCCTCTGGACAAAACCCACACTTTTTTAGTTGGACAGTTGTTCGCGAGATGACCATAATATCATGACATATAATGACAGCTCTAGATTATCATTGTCATTTATGTGGAACAATAATTTTATTACTCTGAGTCTGACACATAACAATATACTAGCTACTATATAATCAAAATAAACTAAAATAAACATTAAAACAACATGCAGAACAATTGAATAATTATGGTAATGGGTTATAGCCTGAAGGGTTATGTCCTAGAATAGGGGTTTAGTGTAACCTTAGGGGTCTTATATGTGAGATGCTACCAGTGGGTATATATGTGCCCTACGACTATGTCCATAAAAATCATAAGGACATAGCATTTTTAATCACATTTTTTGTGTGACATATTTATTACAAATCCATCAAGCAAGTTTCAGAACACAGTTTTACTGGGTTGAATCATTACAAATTCATCAAGCAAGTTTCATAACACAGTGTTACTGGGATGAATCATTCCAAATGTTGGTAACTGTGTATACCTGGTAACACAATGTGAATCACCACATGGTGCACAGACGATGGTTATAAGCCAAACAACACCCATGGGAATACTTCCCCTGTAGGCAGATGAGAATATGGCTTCAGCAAATACCCATTGATAAACAAGTTATCTAGTCCATTTTGTTGATCACTTTACCTATGACATGCTAATAAATAGCATAGCTTCACATCTACAGACCAATTATTATCTTTACAGGGCAACTTCCCATTGAGCCGAGAAACTGCTGCACTACGACATTGGTTTGGCCAGTGCAGTTTCGGCAACGTGCGAAAAGATGACGAAGTGAAGACTCTGCAACCAAGAAGTACCTCTCCCTGGAAGGGCAGCAATCTTTCCTCAAGGGAGTCTTGTTTGTAACACCCTCCTCTGTGTCAGTGTACTGGTCGACATGGTCATCGCTGTCACTGTTGCTGCTGTCACGACTAGTCGACTCATTGTCAGAGCAAACATACTCTGGATCTGCAGCAGATGTCACTTCCTCCCCGTTTTAGTCACTCGAGTCACTAATCGGACCAGTCAACAAACTGCACTGCACACTCGTTGACCTCACTGCTGATGTCACCTGCACAGCAACCTGCTCTGATGCACAGACTGCTTGCACTCTTCTCGTGCGAGTTGATGGCCTGATGTCAACCTGAAAGCATTTGCTGCTCCTTTTTGGAGTGGAAGCTGTGACTGACTCGGGTGTGGAATCCTCTGTATCACAGGAATCCGTACGAGAGCTGTCATATTCAGTTGCTGTATCTTCAGATGACCCATTCTTGGTCGACGGTGGACTATCTCGAGCTGCTGCCAAAATGTCAGCAAATAACTGAAATAACAAATGACCCTTATAGAATTTGCAAAAAATAAATTGTTGTAGGTTTCTGACAAAAGCAAACAAAATCCTGTCTTTTATCATCTTGTCAGAAAGGAGTACATCCATTTGTCTAGTCATTTGCCCAGCTTCCAAGTGTGAACAGACTGCCTAGCTGTGAAAAATACAAATTAATAAATTAATTTCAAGTTGCAAGGTATGTATTGTTTATTCTATGATAAAAACATCATAAATAATTGATATCACGCTTACAGAATCTACACAGAGACATAGTTACTTTTGTTATGTTACACTTTTATGCAAACAATTACCTGGAAAATGTGACAATATATTACTTGTGAACATTTTATTTTTGGTTATAACTAATCATCTATTAAATATACAATAGATAGGTTTGCAACTTGCATTGCATTTATTGTTATTGTTTCACAACAAATGACCATTTTCACACTTGGTAGCTGGGCAACAACCCACATCCAAATGTGAACATATTTATTATTTAATAAATTTACTTGATTTTTTTAATAACATTAAGTTAAAAATCATATAAATTCATTAATGACATTTTGTAACATCATTAGTAGAATCCTTATCCATTGATATAGTTACTATCATAACAATATGTGACTGCAGACATGAACAATCCTGCAATACTCAATTTTATAGTCACTATAGGAAGCCTGCTCCAGGAGTGGTGTAATAATAATAATACCTATTAGTAACAATAAATTGAACAAAGCACAATATAATAACAGAAACAATGTAATAGTAACTGGCATATAATATATATATACATGTTTATTAATATATGTCGCATCAAAATATAAATTTAATTATGCTTTCTGTATCCTATTGAACTAGTTTATCCAGGTTTTATGATTGCCAACATCCATCCATTGAATAATGTGGGAGCCGAATAATGGTCCTTGGTACATTTCTGAGCTTCTGTTTAAAAAAAATCATGACTTGTGCCAGTAATTAGCAATGCACCAAGCAGTAAGGTGTAATTACACTGATTGCAATCTATTAAATTGCAGTGACATTTCTTTTGTCTTCCATTCATTCATGTTATACAGACATAAAATGAAAAATATGTTCTATCGTAAACGTTGTTAGTAGATAATACAAGATACAATAGTTATATTTTTGTTCTAAATATTTATCTCGGTACATACTGTAGTTCCAATTCAAAATGTAATGATAATACCTTCAAATGTAATAGTATATATTGCATGATGTACATTGTCTTCGATATTCAACTGTAATAAAATGGAAACTAGGCAATAGCAATATATGACACTGTAATGTAATTCACCATAGGCCTGTGCACTGGAGTTATGAAAATACAAATCAATAAATTACTATTGAAATATTAAAAATTCTATAGTAACAAATGTAACAGTACTTGTGTGTTACAATAGTGTGTGTTATGAAAGCTGCTCTCTACTGTAAGAATTCTATAGTAACAAATGTAACAGTACTTGTGTGTTACAATAGTGTGTGTTATGTAACAGTACTTGTGTGTTACAATAGTGTGTGTTATGAAAGCTGCATCTACTGTAAGAATTCTATAGTAACAAATGTAACAGTACTTGTGTGTTACAATAGTGTGTGTTATGAAAGCTGCATCTACTGTAAGAATTATATTTATTGAAAACATTACTTTTGAAAACTTAAACATAATATATTATTAACTCGATGAATACATACTGTAATCTACAGGGTGTTCAATGTGGTAACCATTCAATATTAATAATAATTAATCACATCTACCTGCAAGGTTTACCAATTGCAATGGTGATCAGGGTGATGTTAGGCATGGGTTAATTGCATGGGTTAATTATAGTAATAATAAGTATCCGACATGTCACATCCATGTTACCCAGTTCCTGCCATTTCCACCTAGCATGCTTTAATTACCAGTAGATCAGGTTCAGATAACTATTTTAACTGGAGGGAGAATGCAGTGGGCCAGCTGGAGGTGGCTGGTGTATTTGTTATTCATAGCAGGAAAGACCTACAAAGTGCAATGTCAACTGGTAATTAATTAGATTTGATCTTTGATCAGTTGACTAGGGCAAACACTACACTTAGTTCCTCAGTCAAGTGGAGGAGTCACAACAAAGGAGTCCAATTAGCTGGATTAGCAGACAGGTGCCAAACACTGTAATAAACTGTTTCTACAGAGAATACTGATGGGGGATAATTCTTCAGCAAGTCATTGATGACATAAGACTTTAGTGAGTCATGTGTCAGAGGAGGAGATTGCCAGCAACTGGTTCCAACTATGAGAGTGAGACAGACCACTTCCTAATTTTATAATTTTTGTTTTAAATATCTAACTTATGCATGGTACTTTATGTGTACATACATTTGATGTTGATCAAAATGCATGGCACTTTCATAAAGTCCAAGTATTGTCATTTAAAAAACAACAAATGTTATGTATGAAAAATAATAATTAATTTATGCAAATTCAACGTTAAATACATTTGAAAATATAATTATTCTTCCATCTGCAAATTCACATTGCAATGTTCTACATCCAAGTATTGCTTCTTACGGTTTAAAAAACTTATTATAACAGACTAACCTGACTCGGCAACGAGTATAATTAAAATAATTATTTCTTATTTGCATGTAAAAGTAAATAGATTAATTAAATGCATAACTAACAAATTAGCATCAATTAATTTGCTGACGTTTTTGTTTTATTGCCTTACATTCCTGTAACCATGATAATGATAAAAACAGTCACCTGAATCGATTTGATTACACTATCAAATTTTCCACAAAACTGAGTATATGTAGATTTATTATAGTAGTATCGTGCATAACTACAACATTTAGAATATAAGATACTTAGGAAGAGTTCCGTGATATGATTGGAACCAATGGGATACAATGACAATAAGTTGAATAACTTATTTTGACACTTGACACACACGAGACCGTCCAGTCCAGGCATTATACTAGACCTACAGAATAATAATAGTAGATATAACATGTAAGAATTACCTTGATTCGTTGCCACTTTCGGTAAGCAGACCTCGTAAATTCACCACTCGTCGAAGGAACCTGGTACCCCAAAGAAGCCATGGGTGTAGTTGCTGAGCCGGCTGTAGTGACAGCGGCAGCGGAGCCTGCAGCGGCGACTGCGGCACTGGAACAACGCTTGCGAGACCCGCTTGCCTTCGACTCGGGCAAAGCGGCCGTCGATCCTGCCCGTGCCGACGCCTGTCTTCTGCGGATTGACGGCATCAATGCAGCTTCTACTGCCGGGAATATTGTTGGGACTGCATCGCTTTTCAACGATATTCGAGCACCAGGATATCCAAGGGTTGCCAACATCTCCGGATCGCGATCAAAACAGCTTTTCTCAAAATGAGCGGAGCAAAGCCGGCTGTGTTTCTTCAATAAAACTGGATCCGTAGGGAACCGAAAAAAATGGTGTGTTGCTGTATGTTTAGAAGAGTTTGCATTACAACCGAATGCCGCACAATGAACCATGATGATATTCGCATTACACAGCCACCTCTGCTGTCATATTGCTGAGAATGAATGTAAACAAGCGGTCGCTGTATCGGCAGAGTCAACTCTGACGTCACATCTCGGCATCCCGAAAAGCGCGCCAAAAATATGCATATTCGAAAATGTCCGGATGTACAGCATAAAATGTGGAATTTTTAATTCTTCGATTTTTGGGGATTTTTTTGGCTTGGTGGACATGGAAATATATAGCAGGATCTAATTTAATATGAATTCAAGCAATATATGTTTTTATTCCCTTTAATTTCCCTACACCTCTCAATAATTTGTCTGATCACAAACAACCCATCGTCTGTTCCTCTTCTCCCTTTTCTAAATCTGATGATGTCTTTTGTCTCCATTATAAAATTATGTCTCACCCTAGCATCCAGTATCCGTTCCAGCAATTTCAGCGTTTAGCTCAGTAACGCGATGCCTCTGTATCTCCGCGGGTTATTGGGTGTCCCCTTTCCCCTTACATATCGGCTCAATCACTCCTCTTCACCACTCCGCTGGCATCTATCCTGCTGTGGTGCACACATTAAACAGCCTCGCCAACCACGTGATTCCCACTAGTCTGTTTGCTTTCACCATTTCCACTGACAGTTCGTTCACTCAAACACTCTTCGCAGTTTTCATCTTTACTGCTTTCCACACTTCTAATTTTGTTCTCCTCACCTCCAGTTCTCTCCTGGCAGAATGTGCTCACTCTCTCTCTCACGCCCGCCCGCCCGCCCGCCCGCCCGGCCGGCCGGCCACTCGCCCACTCGCACGCGCGCCGCACACACACACACACACACACACACACACACACACACACACACACACACACACACACTGTGATGCTGTCGCGCAACGGTCGTGTAATTACGTGTTTAATGGATAATAACAAATGGTACATGCATGTGAATACAATAGATTAACAGATTAACGCTTACGTAATTAACACAGAAGCGAGTCGCACGAACACAACTAAATCACTAAATAATATCTTCGATAATATTGTTCGATCACGACTCACGTGTCTACCTATGCGTCGTCACGGACGTTACGCCACATGGTACTCTGTTTCCGACCGTCGCGTCGAATCACGGATGTCACGCCATGTGATGTGTCGTTCCCGGGCGTTGCGTCACGAATGTCGCTCGTCTGGTGTGTCATTCCCGGGCATCGTGTCACGAATATTACGCCACGTTATGTGTCGTTCCCGGGCGTTGCGTCACGAATATTACGCTACGTGACGTGTCGTTCCCGGGCATCGCGTCACGGATGTCACGCGTCTGGTGTGTCGTTCCCGGGCGTCGTGTCACGAATATTACGCTACGTTATGTGTCGTTCCCGGGCGTTGCGTCACGAATATTACATGACGTGTCGTTTCCGGGCGTCGCGTCACGGATGTCACGCGTCTGGTATGTCGTTCCCGGGCGTCGCGTCATGAATATTACGCTACGTGCTGCGTCGTTCTCGGGCGTCGTGTCACGGATGTCTCGCCACGTCGCAGTCCGCCTCTTCGCGAATCACCGCCTCTTGCCGACTACTGCGCATTCGGCCTCTGACTGTCAGTCAATTACATTACAGTCAACCATACACCGACTGTCCGCTAAGTACGAGCGGCACAGTCAACCACTATTGGACAGTCCTCTCACTGTCGAAGCTTCCCTCGCGAGCTACATTTGATCGGCTACACTAGACTGTCCGCTAAATGCGACACCATCAACCACCAACGGACGCTTCTCCTCGTTGTCGCAGCTTTCCCTAGCGAGCTACGTTTGATCGATCCCAGTAGACTGTGTCTTAAAGGAAATAAAAACAAGGCATTAACTGAAATCGTTTTCCATGTGTACACAAAGTTTAACATTGTATGTAATATTTGAGAACATTAAAAAATACAGAAAAATACATTTGTAACATAAATTCGACTTTAAACCCGTCTGTGAAGAGATTCCCAAGGGAAATTAAAATTTAATGAGCTAGGCGATCACGTGGTATCGTGTCGTCACATATGACATGTATTCGCATCACGCCGACCCTTTCCATGCATTTAGAGCATGTTTACAAAGATAGTTTTTAGTTCGAAACGAGCGTCAAAATGAGTTATTGTGCGATATTCCGATGTAATACAAACACTAGTCATTAACTTACGGTTCCACATGAATCTAATTTATTCAAAACAATGAATGCGAATGGGCCGACAAGCAGTGGCGTAGCCAGAGGAGGGGGGGGGACCAAGGGGGCCATGGCCCCCCAATTCCGGAAAATTAGGAGAGTGGTGGCCTGATTTATAGAGTGACAAGGTACATAGATTATAGTGGTGCCTGTGTAGGACTTCCCAGTCCTACCCGTTGGCAAAGAATGCAAAATGATAGTTGCCTCGCAAGATGATTAGTTACTGGACTAAGATCAAGTTGCACGTTGGTTGCGGTCAAAGCAATTCGTGAAATTATTAATTTTAATAAGCGACAACGTTACACATGACACGGACAGTTTTGTGAAGCTCACTCAACGCCGCCGCCGCCGCCGCGGTACGGATTTGTTGTGAAGTTATTGGTTGAACACCAGCGCCTCATCATCCATGTTAAGGTACGAATGTTTATTGTTTCATCGGAGTAAGTGACTAAGTGTTGGTATTTGTCATGTTGCTTGTCTGTAGGTTTGTGAGATGTAGCATGAGAAATATGGCTTTATGTGGATATTATGTAGGGGTTTTATGGGTTCGTGTCTTTCTGGAATTGTGTCGTTGTTTTCTTAGTTTGACGGCTTAGATGAAAGTTTTTGTTGAACTGGCAGCTACATTAGTAAGTAAACTTGGTTGTCATGTCGTCATTCAGTTTAAACGAGTTGGGTTTGAGAAACCGACACAATGCAGCATTGCGATGGAATCATGCGCTGCACGAATATTGGAAATTCTAGTTTACTGTACAGGTATATGTATATATAATATATATAATGTAATTCGAAAACGTCCGGATGCACAGCATAAAATGTGGAATTTCTAATTCATTGATTTTTTGGCTTGGTGGACATGGAACTAGATAGCAGGATGTAATATAATAAGAATTCAAGCAATAGGTGTTTTTATTCCCTTTAAATGTGAGTGAACCGTGTCTTATGTAAGAGGCTAAGTTGTCTTGTGACTAAGAATAAGCAGGCACTAGGGTCATTTTCAATGCCAACTACATTGCACACAATGCAATACATAGCACAATTAGTTGTCCATCGTAAAAGCACTGATATATTCATCCTTCTGCTACACGAAGCAGAACAAGTTGAAACAGGTATGTGGATTGATGTAGACCTCAGATCAACGAATTCACGACGTGTTATCAACATTACCATACTGGTTACATCTGGCATATTCTATGCCTTACCAAGTTTTCATGCGTAAAGGCAAAGTGAGGCCTTATCAACTGATAGTAAAGCATGTTGACTACAAACAGTCTTCTTTGTTGGTCACTCTAGAAGGGAACGCCTGTCGTCTTCACAAAATGACACTGCCTCCTCGATGCTTCGGGATTATCATATATCTTCTCGTTCAGGGGTGTCCTCTGGCCATGCATGCTGCCTGTAGCCATCGTGTAGTGGGCAATACTGGAGTAGGTGCTCACTGGTCATCGGGGCGTTTTCACAGGACACGGACTTGGTGAGTGAAATACAGTAGCTGCTGATGTAATAAGTACAATAGAAGAGTTCGTTTGTGCAGTGTGTGGTGCTTCCAAAGTCAAGGAGGTGAACGAAGCAAGGTTCCATGTGTTCAGCAAACTACACGCACCGCGTGATCCCAATCTTCCACTTGAGAAGATAGTCTTCTGACCCACGTTGCTTTCCACCCTGCAAGGCGGTTTTGCTACAGAAGTTGAAGCGAGCTACCTTGGTAACACGTGTGGAAAAACGCAAGACTGCCTCAACCAGGACAATTTGGACCAGAGGGGCAAGGATGGAAACCTGATGTTAACAACCACCTACAAATTGTATGGTTTGACAGTAGGCAGACATCTGTAGACATCAGGATTGACAGTTTTGATGATATTGTTAGCGACAGCGAAGATGATGACGACGAGGAACCGGTTTACGAGTCATCTGAGGAGGACGATTACCTTGAGTTCTATATGCTTGCCATTATTTATATCGTTTTGATAAGGTGCAAATTCTGACCGAAACTAGATCAGACTGCCACATGCTATGTTCATCTTTGTGTTTTAAGCAGTCATCAATAAATAATGTATAATGACTATAAATTTATTTTTCATTGGTACACAATTATTAGCCTGCAAGATGTATTCATGGTTTTTCGTGATCAACCTAAATGGAAAAATTACTCCTATATGGTCTATTGACTAAAATGTGCAGTGATTTACATATAATACTTTAGGAATTATGTCAATATGATATCACTACATCTTAAACACAGATTGATTATGACACCGTTGGAACGAATATTCAAATGCCTTTCCCACGATGCCTCACTTGCTACAGTTCGGCTGATCTGCATGTATTGATGAAGTGGGCTGATGTTTACTCCACCCCCTTATTTCGCTAATCATGCTTGTTGTAATAAATCAATAAAAAACTAAACGATGGCTCCACTCCCAGGTTGAAAACAATTGAATTTCACATAAATGTTGTATATTGTGAGTCTTGAAAAACATTGTTGCGGAAATTCCTTAGGTTAGAGATTTTCACCTACGTAAACTACGGACTAAAATGTAGAGTAATTTATAGCATTGTCATAAAGACGTCATTACACCATAATAACACATTAATTATTACATCGTTGGAAAGGGCATTCAAATACTTTTCCAATATCATAATACCACATTTGCTATAGTTTGGAAGATTTGTATTGATGAAATGGACTACTATTTACCCCTACCCCCATCTTTTATTATTCACAACTAAGGGCATTCATCATCCCCTAGCACGTCAGCCCACCGCTCGGGAATCTTAAGACGCGGTGTTTTGAATAGCCCAGGTGTAGGGCTATTCGGAAATGGGGTAAGACCACATTTAACGGCCATTATAACGTTTCCTTCATTTCCTGCTAAATTTGACATACAATTTTCTTGAAAATTTCACACCATATTTAACCACCATTGACACAAGTGCTGTGGAAAACTCGTAAAATTCTCATACCTCAGTTTTCAGAAAAATCCACCCAAACCTGACACCCCTCAATTTCGCTCCAATCTGGTGACGGATTTTGAAATATTGGTGCGTTCTGCAAAATAGCCACTGTGCGAATACGCGAGCGACTGGCGTATGTTTATTGCTACCTCGTGAAAGATCTAATATAGTAGTACATTCAGTATTCACTGGACTGACATGTGCCATGCCAAAGTGCTCGAACAAAAATCACACATGACACCAACACGGTATTTTTAAGGGCACTCTTTCGGGTAATGGCGGACCAATCCTTAATGTGGTCTTACCCCAAATAGATATGAATCTTGCAAATCTTCACGAAAGTTAGATTTATATCAAGCTATACATATAACTAGATTAACCACAAAGGGAAATTTACACTGTCTCAATAACAATTAAAATCATACTTTGCACACCTCCAAGCTAAACAGCGCCTTGAGTTGGTTTAAACATGCTTATTCAGTACTTTATATTACATACGACGTTTGCCTGATATGAATGGTACTGAGCATAGCATACAGGCCAACACACTATCTTACCGATATGGGAATAAAATATATAGAATATTAACGAAATTTTTTTTTTTTTAATTTTTCATAAAATGTATTTGTTTGCAAAAAATACACATCATTATTTTAAGTAGCATTTTATTGGACATGCACGTTGCAAATCTTCACGAATTTTGGTATAACGTAATGCCCACAAACTGTGCTAAATAATCTGATGCAATCATGAACTATACGTCATTCGTGTACGACACCAGTAGGTGTCAAAAGCACAAGCCAGGCATTTCAACAATATTCACAATATTGAAAGGCACAGAGGCGTCTTTTGATGGTAACTACAATTATATTGTAGATAACGGGCTAAAATGCTGGGTGTAAATTTAGGTATATACATAGTACATTATGAAACCAAAACTGGGATGCCCAGTGGAACGTATATCTTGCGTAACACAACTTGTTGTCCTAACCCCCCTTAAAATAACCATACTTTTACACAGGCGCAGATCTCTGCTTGATACAGAGTGTCCAAACATCGCCACACGTCAATTACTTGGCCACTATATATTTCGCTGATGTACACACATTACTGGAAACAAGGGATACTACTGGCAAAATTGTTAATTTCAGAAAGAAACAAACGTTTGACAAGGACATCCAAGACACGTGATAAAGGTTGTTGACAGTTGTGGCACCCAGTATCTCTCCAAGTACATCAACGAGTCCATTGTCCTAATCATATTTTATTCAAACATCGCCAAATTCTTACAAGGGTACTAACAAACATTTCTGATGTTAAATATACGGATATAACGTACAAAATACCAGTGGTAAAAACAGCTTCTTGTCAGAGTAGTTGACGTCAGCCTACAGTTAGTTTAAGCTGCCAGTCCATGTACACCATTTCAACATATGACACTTCTCTTAGGTGACCAGTTTTAATTTTTATGGCTAAATATGAACTAATTCGGATCATTGCGTATTTGGAGAGTCACACACTCTTATGATATTCTCTGTTACATTCGGGGTATATTTATGTAGATTCTCAATTGTTCTTGTTGTCTCAGTTAGTGTATGGATGTTGCTATAAAAATAGGTGCTAGATGCCTGATTAGTAGAAGTGTGTGGACAACTTGCTTCCTATGGTGGCCAATATTTCACTAAAATTAGGGCTGCGTTAGGGGAGGGGGTGGAATCAAAATGTTACCTGCTTGCCCATTACTGCTTATTGTGCAATCCAAGCATGATATATATAAGTGCCATATAATTAGGAAGGACAAATTGGAACAGCAGAAACACCCACGTTAGTATTGGGGTTAAGAAACACGCATTTATGGATGTCGCCTACAAAAAAATAAATGATATAACTAAGGCGAAATTCATCCTACTGGAAATATGTCAATATTGTTGCACATGATGTAGATTTAAAAGAAACTCCACACCCTGATACATATACACTTTTTTACACAAGCTTTCGTGGTACTCAGTATCACAGAACATGCTTGGAATGTACTTTTTAACTTTCACACCACCAAAATTATCACTTTATTTTCCATGCATATCACCTAATAACTGGCTTATTAATTACTTTTAAAACTTCTTTTAGATGTAATACTAACAGTATGCAATAGCTGCACGATATTATGGTCTACACCAGCTTCTAAATACAGCCGAAAAACCATCACCCATCGCTCAAATCACATTTTGGCAGTTTTTGTGAAAATATATTTAACCTCCATTGACATAAGTGATGTGGGAAACTCGTAAAATCCTTAATGTGGTCTTACCCCAAATACCCACCAGATACCCGGTCATTTCAAGCAAATAATGCTGCGTTCCAATCACCTCGTGTATGTCGTGAATACGACTTCGTAACCCCTACTTGACCCAGTTACATAAATTTACAAGTGGTAAACTCGAGGAGCCCGTGAACTTTCCAGTTCGTCAAGTCGTATTCACGACTTACACGAGGTGATTGGAACGCAGCACAAATGACCGCTGGCTCTTGGACTAAATTGTCGGAAACAGTGCCTCCATCTGGCGGGTTTCGTAGAAACAGTAAATGACGATAGCAGTCGTCTTAGGCTGCGACTTTAATCAACAATCTGGTGCTGAAGGTATACTATTAAATTTAATATGTATACGTACACGGGAGAAGGATCTACTTTCTGTATAGAGTTTGCAACGTCACTTAATATTGCCTTTAGATAAACTTAACTTATTAGTTACGTTTGCGTTGTGAAAGTAAACGGCTTGTGTCTTTGTAATTGTTAGTTTAAATACTTCCTGGTTTCTGTTTCTTGACTGACCTACACATGCTTCCATGGACGTGGCTGTGGTTTTGTGCGTTTCACATGTTATGCGTTATTTAAATCAAACATTAGTCAAAAGAGATACGTAATTATAATTTGTATCCACAACGTTCTTAAAAATAAATTCATATAGATATCCATTGTGTGTGTGAGCGTGCGTTTGTGTGTGTGTGTGGTGTGCGAGCGTGTGTCTGCGCGCGTTATAAATGAATTGGAAGATTCATATTTTTTATTAATTGATTAAATCACTTATATTAACTAATTGAAAAATGTCTGGCTACTTTAGGTAATACAAATGAGGATCTATATATTATTTCTACTTGGTATCTGTGGAAAGGTATAAAAACATCACAGGAAAAAATGTAAAGGTAATAATCATATATACAGGTGGATCCAGGGGGGCTGGAGGAATGTGTCCCCCTAGATCGTAGGAATGTGCCCCTGTCTTGGCGAGCTTTGGGGGAGGAGTGCAAATGGAGGTTTAAGAGGGATGCAACTGGAGGATTTTTGGATAGCCTGAAGTGTTGGTATTTGGGCGAGACTGAAGGAGGGATGTAATTGGAGGTTTTTTGGATAGCCTGAAGTGTTGGTATTTGGGCGAGACTGAAGGAGGGATGCAATTGGAGGTTTTTTTGGATAGCCTGAAGTGTTGGTATTTGGACGAGACTGAAGGAGGGATGCAATTGTAGGTTTTTTGGATAGCCTGAAATGTTGGTATTTGGACGAGACTGAAGGAGGGATGTAATTGGAGGTATTTTTGGATAGCCTGAAGTGTTCGTATTTGGGCGAGACTGAAGGGGGGGGGGTGCAATTAGAGGTTTTTGGCAAGCCTCAAAGTGATATTTTTGGCAAGCTTTGGGGGATGCAATTGGGGTGTTTTTGCCCCCACCCTAGACTACCCTACCTGCATCTGCGTGATTGCCTCAAGATATAGATGGTCATGAGCTCATTCGTTAACCAACGATTGAACATTAGGCATTGATCTGTTTTCATATGAACGCTGCAATACCTAGTAATTGTTTCACTTGCAGAGGCTGTGCGTAACCACAGAGTGGGCCATCATCAGACGCTGTTTGTAACCACTGAGTGGGCCATCATCAGAGGCTGTTTGTAACCACTGAGTGGGCCATCATCAGAGGCTGTTTGTAACCACTGAGTGGACCATCATCAGAGGCTGTTTGTAACCACTGAGTGGACCATCATCAGAGACTGTTTGTAACCACTGAGTGGACCATCATCAGAGACTGTTTGTAACCACTGAGTGGGCCATCATCAGAGGCTGTGCGTAACCACTGAATGGGCCATCATCAGAGGCTGTGCGTAACCACAGAGTGGGCCATCATCAGGGGCTGTGCATAACCACTGAGTGGGCCATCATCAGAAGCAGTGCGTAACCACTGAGTGGGCCATCATCAGAGGCTGTGCGTAACCACTGAGTGGGCCATCATCAGAGGCTGTGCGTAACCACTGAGTGGGCCATCATCAGAAGCAGTGCGTAACCACTGAGTGGGCCATCATCAGAGGCTGTGCGTAACCACTGAGTGGGCCATCATCAGAGGCTGTGCGTAACCACTGAGTGGGCCATCATCAGAGGCTGTGCGTAACCACAGAGTGGGCCATCATCAGAGGCTGTGCGTAACCACAGAGTGGGCCATCATCAGAGGCTGTGCGTTACCACTGAGTGAGCCATCATCAGAGGCTGTGCGTAACCACAGAGTGGGCCATCATCAGAGGCTGTGCGTAACCACAGAGTGGGCCATCATCAGAGGCTGTGCGTAACCACAGAGTGGGCCATCATCAGAGGCTGTGCATAACCACAGAGTGGGCCATCATCAGAGGCTGTGCGTAACCACTGAGTGGGCCATCATCAGAGGCTGTGCGTAACCACAGAGTGGGCCATCATCAGAGGCTGTGCGTAACCACAGAGTGGGCCATCATCAGAGGCTGTGCGTAACCACAGAGTGGGCCATCATCAGAGGCTGTGCGTTACCACTGAGTGGGCCATCATCAGAGGCTCTGCATAACCACAGAGTGGGCCATCATCAGAGGCTGTGCATAACCACAGAGTGGGCCATCATCAGAGGCTGTGCATAACCACAGAGTGGACCATCATCAGAGGCTGTGCATAACCACTGAGTGCACCATATCATGGCAGAACCCAATAACAACATTGCAGCAGGTGGGTGTGATTGTCTTAATCAACTTACATTATAATATATTAATTCATTTTAATTAACTAATTGTAATTAATAGTTTCATATTAATAGAAAGTATTATTATTTTCATTGTAAGGAATTTTTTACACATTTTGCCAATTATTTTAAGAAAGCATAACATAAATGGTTTCCGTATAACTTTGTTCAGCTCTTTTAAGAGGTGTTCATCACATTATTGTATGTGGAAGTTGTTGGCCACCAAAGTAGTTTGTCCTAAGATATCTCAAGTTGTTACCCAATGCTGCTGTTACAGGTGACTGGCTGTGTAACTTTGGAGAAGCTCAACGCAAGAAGCAGATCACCGACAGGGCATTGGCTCTTGTAGCCCAACAGCTCGGGGACATCACCCATATTGGTAAAGTGATGGGCTTCAGTCAGGCCAGGATCCATCAGTACCAGAGCAACAGCCCATTCTCTGTGTCCAACCAGATCAGTCGCATGTTCTTCGACTGGCGAGCAAAGTTAGCTTCGGCAGCCACTGTTGAAAAGTTTGTCGAACTGATGAAAGAAGCCGAGGTGGGTGAGACCATGGTGATGGAGGTAATCACGCAGGAATATTCTGGCGGCGTGGTTAATGGTGTGATGCATCTGCGCTGAAATGTGTTGCAACTGAGTTGAAAATGTATTGCTGCTGTGTTAATAATGTGTTGTAGCTACATTTATAATGTGTTGTAGCTACACTAATAATGTGTTATAGCTACATTGATAATGCGTTGTAGCTACATTTATAATGTGTTGTATCTACATTGATAATGTGCTGTAGGTACATTGATAATGTGTTGTAGCTACATTGATGTGTTGTAGCTACATTTATAATGTGTTGTATCTACATTGATAATGTGCTCTAGGTACATTGATAATTTGTTGTAGCTACATTGATAATGTTATAGCTACATTGATAATGTGTTGTAGCTTCATTGATAATGAATTGTAGCTATACTGATAATGTGTTGTAGCTACACTGATAATGTGGTGTAGCTACACTGATAATGTGTTGTAGCTACATTGACAATGTGTTGTAGCTACATTGTAGGCACATTGACAATGTGTTATCACTACATTGACAATGTGTTGTAGCTACATTGTAGGTACATTGACAATGTGTTATCACTACATTGACAATGTGTTATCACTACATTGACAATGTGTTATCACTACATTGACAATGTGTTATCACTACATTGACAATGTGTTATCACTACATTGACAATGTGTTATCACTACATTGACAATGTGTTGTAGCTACATTGACAATGTGTTGTAGCTACATTGACAATGTGTTGTAGCTGCGGTAATGTGTTGTAGCTGCGGTAATGTGTTGCAGCTGTGGTAATAAGTAGATTAACACATGATATTGCAACGCCACAATATACATGTTAATGGCGTATGCAGTATTGGACATACTAATTATTTATATAGTTGTATACTTATATATAGTACACTTACATATATCCCAGTGAATACTCATTGAAACGTTTGATACAAGACACACGTATAATGGTCAAAACAGACCCAACCGTAGTACCTAGATAATAAACTAACTACCGGGTACTCTACTCACCATGAAGAGTTGTGAGTTGAAATGTGTTTATGTGTTAATGATTTATAGCAAACGTTTGTGTACATTGTTTGGTATGTCAGCATGTCGAGAATGAGATTTAGTTTCATGTACAGACACAGTATCAAATATTAAACAGACTTACCAGGTAGGATAAAATACTGAACAGACTTACCAGGTAGGATAAAATAATGAACATACTTACCAGGCAGGATAAAATAATGAACATACTTACTAGGTAGGATCAAATAATGAACATACTTACCAGGTAGGATCAAATAATGAACAGACTTACCAGGTAGGATCAAATAATGAACATACTTACCAGGTAGGATCAAATAATGAACATACTTACCAGGTAGGATCAAATAATGAACATACTTACCAGGTAGGATCAAATAATGAACATGCTTTCCAGGTAGGATCAAATAATGAGCAGAGTTAGCTGATTGTATCAAGTGACTTAGAAGACCAGGTTCAAATATACAAACAACCCAGGAATCATTCTATCTAATATACTCAGAAATGGACCATATGATTAACACACACAGGACCATTTCATTAACACACCCATGACCATGTGATTAAAACACGGGACCATATGATTAACACACACAGGACCATGTGATTAACACAGCCTGGACCCTATGAGTAACACACCCAGGACCATATGAGTCAGAGATGGGGTGATTACAATACCAATGTAATCGATTACAATTACTATGAAGATGTATGAGTGCGATTATGAGTAAGATTACTCAGAAAACAAATGTAATTGATTATGATTACTTTAGCATGTAATCATTATTACTTTAGCATGTAATCATTATTACAATCATGATTATTAATTAACATAATGAAAACTGTTTTAGGAATATTAGGTGTATCACAATATGAAAGATTTGTATAATTATTATACAGCTGTAGCTTTATTATTAATATGAAATAGAGAATAATCATAGTTTTTTTAACCATTGTGGTACATGGAAGAGCACCTCAGTAGATATGTCACATATTAGCATTTTTATATCATCTTTTGCCATAACAGTTTTGTCACAGTCTTACATAACTTTCACAAGACACACTGACAAATGTTCATAAATGTTGGTAGCATGTCACAAGCTTGGCTACTTTCTTTTGGGACTGGGGGCAGGGCTAATTCAATTGATCTATTCAGCAATTGGAAGATGCATGCCACTCAGAATGTTGGGCATTGTTTTAGTTGATGAGTTGAGCTCACGGACTTCACCATTTTGGAATTGGTGGTGGCTTTGATAGTTTATGGACTGTAAATGACAGTCAAACGAAATTCTTTTTGCATCTTATAAACATTAGTGTCTCAAACTTTGAATCAGTCGGGCGGCAGCGGTCTGATGACTTTTCCTGCGATGCTAAAAAGCCTCTCTGCAGGTGCTGAGGTAGCAGGAATTGCCAGGTATTTCTGAGACAACTGGCACAGAATGGGCAGACTGACTGATCTTGTATGCCAGTACAAGGTTGGGACAAATATGTTTCAATCTCCTCGACTGTGCTTGAAGTAGACTCCTGGACTCCCATGAAGCCGAACAATTTGTACCATTTGGCTGGTGGAGAAGAGGCAGATGATCCTGGCTGGGATTGAGCTGATGATACTGGAGGAGGAGCCAGTATGTTAGCAAGGAGAGATGTCCTCTGCTTCTGTGCCTTGCATGTGTCTTTGCACCAGGCCAACTTGAAGCAGGGGTCGAGTGTGGCAGCTAACTGGAAGGATGTCTGTTCCTCATAGACAAACACACCTGCTCAATTATTCAGTGATTCTACCATCTTACAGTTGTACTTTACTTTGACCTGCGCCAGCTGAGACCTGAGTCCACACACACAAGGGATGACTAAGTTGGCTGTCACTACTTTGTCACCCTGTGTAAATTCTGTTGCTGCTTCAAAGGGAGCAAGGATTTTACAAAGTTCTCCCAGCAGAATGCTGTCATGATGTGTCAGCTTGTGCACAGTGTCTAGTTAGTCCAAGTTCTCTTCTCTTTTTAACATTTCAAATACAAATACACATGATCAAATACATTACACTGATAAAATTTCAAATACAGAGGGTCAGATTCAAATATGCTATATATCAGATAGGTCAAACACAGAATACTGTGGTGAACTTAGATAGGTTTTCCCTTAGACATGATAGATTGGGATTTAGCAGCTAACCAGCCAGTCAGGAGCTAGGAACCATGCTCAGTTGTTCACACAATACTAACAGTGCAAACAGTACAGGTGGCATGGCATGGCTTCTAAAATTATGAAACAATTAAGGTGGTAGGGGAGGCTTATTTACTGCAGTGCCTTCCCAGAGCCTGTCATTACAATAAGTTTTACTACTACTGTAAGCAGGAAGTGTGGCTTCTCTGGGGAGAGAAGGTATTAACTAGTGAAATCTAACTGAATTTTATGCAATGAAATGCTCAATTGTAATAGAAAAGTAATAGCTCAATTACTCTTACATTTATTACATTACTTACTTCTGGTATAGCCATTTCTATATCTGTCTAATCTATCTGCTTGAATTGTAAGTGAACAAAAATTGTAATAATAAGTAATCAGGATTACGATTACTTTGGCAATGTGATCAAGTACGATTGCGATTACTTGGCTTTTTTGACCAATGTAATCGAGTATGAGTACGATTACTCAAAAAGTTGCCCACGTTTACTACGAGATTACAGAGTATGATTACCCCACCTCTGATATGAGTAACACACCCTGGACCATGTGATTAACACAGCCTGGACCAAATGATTAACATATACCCTGGACCATATGATTAACACACCCAGGACCATCTGGTGAACATAGCCTGGACCACATGATTAACACTCCCAGGACCATGTAACAAACACTCCCTGGACCATGAAATTAACACAGCCTGGGCAATATGACTAAGCATTAAGGACCATGTGACTAACACACCAAGGATATAATTACAAAAACCCCGTGGAGCTTTGCTCAGTTCCTTGAGTAATCACTTGCCATGTGCTTCCTTCAGATGAGTTGGTTGCATTTAACGCACCGAGGAACATGTAGCACAGTGTGTGAGAACATCAGACTCTCACCTGAGAGGATGGGTGGGTAGGGTTCAAACCCTCTTGCTGCTGCTCTTTCAAAGGTAAAATTGTTCATTTGACCTTATTTCATTTGACAATAAAATGGGTACCTGACTACAGACAGGATGCAACTTAGGATAGTCTTTGCATAATAATTGCTGCAAATGTGGAATTCTTAGTTTGGTCTTCCTCTTAACACTGGCACTGCTTCCCCAATTGGTATAACACTGTAACAGCATGAATTAAAGCAGAACGTGGTATTCAAATTGTTGGTATATTGTTCATGCAATTGTGACGGGGCCAATTTGTACAACAAACAAGTCGGCTCCAATCTTTTCGATCAAATTCTTTATTTGTGGTCTTACTTCCGGATACAAAAAGAAACCTAAACAAAGTAAACAGTTTGTCAATACAGTACGAACAATACAAATATAAGTAAGTAGATATATTAATGATTATGATGCATGTACACATGTCACACAGCACGCATGTGCAATATAATGAATCCAGTATAATGTAAAGTAATCTAAAGATATATAATTGTTGTACAAGTTATACTAGGAATACAATTGTATGTAGATCAACAACACAAGTATATGCATCTAACAGATGCATATTTACATAATCTACCATGACTGTAATGGCCATGCTCACCCCAACACTGCTCTGGAGGCTCATTAATGAATCTCACTTCATTCATTCCAGGCCTGGCTCCCTCCTGCAATGGCATGGTGCAACATGTCATTTATAGCAGAACACAGATAATTATTTAAACAACTATTTCAATTCCATATTCAACTTGTTTTCAAGTATCAGTCTCTAGGGAATATGCTCCACATCCTACCCAGCCAACCCCATAGGATGATTAATCATGAGGACTTTAGTGGCCACTGGGCAGTTTCTGATACTGACTGCATAGCTTCATAGAACACATTCTGTTGCTAAATGCATAATATGGCCGTACATTAACCTAATAGCACGTAGATTAAGCATCATAATACAAAACACAGTACCTGATTAAACATGATTAAAACTGTATACTCTGCAAATTATATCACCAGCAGGATGCAAGTATTCTAAAACTCATTAAGACCACTAGTGTTTACAACCAGCCAGTGGGGGTCAACCACAGCATCCATTCCTGGGGTGTCCACTCAAAGCAATTTTCCATATAGTGAAAACCCTTATAAGTTAACTAAATAATTGCTTTAAACCATCCATGCAAGTTTAGGTCTAATGATGGACCATCTTTCAATTCATGATGTGGTACAATTAGAAAAGGGAAATAATACCTTAAAAGTATTATTTAACAAGTTGACACTCACCAAAAATAAATGTCTCCTCCTTGTGCGAAACCTGAGCCAGCCTAGCCCACAGCTGCTGTACCAATGCTTGGTGAAAATACAAGTGACCAGTGTCTCTGGAGTTTATCTCATACTGTTCAAGCTGGTTACTCATAGTAATTAATTACCTAAATATAATTATAATCAACACCTTAGCAATTAAATCATGAAAATGTAGTTTCACAAAATAAAGAATGTAACAATATCCGTCATCTACTTAGCATATGGTGCTGCCATACTGTGGCTGGTAGCGACATTAGAATGAAAATTAAGATGTATTCCATCTCTTAATTAGTATGTTACAGCATAACTATGAACATGTGTAGGTGTCCAAACTGCTACCTTACACTCTTTTATCCTTCTCCCACTTACGATATCATATTTACTAATGCACACAGTTTTTTTTACAAGTTCACTAGCCGACATTAATTATTAGCAGAATTCACTTTGTAGGTACTTCTTAGGGTGTGCCACATCCATCATGGATATGGTTATGGTCAGTAGGAGGACACCTAATTTGGGCCATTTAAGATTACTCATAAATTATTGAGTATATACAACCCGGCATGTACGTGTCACCACTGCGCTTGAGGGAGGAGAGAATCTGACAGATGCCGATAAACCCAGGATGTATAGTTCCTGTCCTTCTAGGGAAGAAGAAGACATTGCACGCACGCCATGGATGGGCGAGCGCACGCACGCACGCACGCACACACACACGAACAGCCACATGAATGCATACGCGAGCACGCGCACGCATCCGCTAACGTACAGATAACAGTAGTCTTTGACGAAGCATGGCATTTTATGCCACACCTGTCGCATGATTGGATGGGGTCAGAGTTGACGCGCGCTCTCCTGAAAGCGAGGTTTGTTGTTATTCTGCGCCTTTTAAAACGGATGCGGAACGAAACATTGTGCTGGTGGAATTTGTATATTAGCAATGAAGAAGTTCTTTAAGAATTTCGGCAAGGATAAACAGTCAAAATCACGCAATGCCGCAACCGCAGATTACTACGAATACGATTCTGACCCGAGCAAATTGAAAAAACTACCCAAACTTCACCAAGCAGCCTGGAAAGGCGATGTTGACAGGGTACAGGAATACTCAAAGAAGAACCCGAATCTGCCAGATAAATTCAACAGGTAAGTTACCGAAAGTGCATATTGGCCATTATTTGCACGTAGTTGATATTAAATACTATCGAGCTACAGGCAAATATGCGAGTACGTTATAAACCTCGCCGAATTTTTGGTAGACCTGTGCGAACACGTTTTTATGCGTGGTTTGACCGGTTTTTGTCTTGGTGTAGTTCGACTGACCCAGTGGCCGAAATTATACACATCACATTACATAATTTGGCATATTATGAAGGGTGTGAAATTTGAATGGCTTGAATAACACGTCCTAAAACAAATAAAGTTTCCAATTATCGCCCATTGTTCCTAGCCGGTTTGGCAGGTCAAGCGGTAGCTGTCACTGTGTCAGTGTCATTCAGTGCAGGATTTTCGTATAATGTTGGGTTTATAGATTTAGTCCCACAAGTGACACCTTCACGGTCACCATTTAGTGTAGATCCCCTACCTAAATAATTACTCAGCAAGGTCCATTCTAGGATAATCGTGTACCTGCCAACTTTTTTGAGTTTCAAAATCCAGGAGAATTTCAGACTCGCCAGAGAAACCTCCAATCCCCTTAGGCTAAGCCGCTTAGGTCAGGACATCCAGCTATACCTACCCCTCTTGAAGCACACCAGAAACATCCAACTGGCACCCCATTTGGGACCTCCAACTGCACCACCCACTTGAGGTTCACCCAAAACATACAAAGTTCTGCACTTGTCTAAAGCCTACACTGAGAGATGTTCTTCTTTTCCATACATGCATACACGCGCACACACACATGCGTCGCCCACACACACCACACACACACACACACACCTACCTACCCACTATCTCGTCATCAGGCTCCATTAGGATAGTTCAACATTAAAAAAATTACTCAATCTACTGGGATCTTGACAATTCAACATTTCAAAATGGTTGTAGTGGAAGATGCCATGGTGGAATTTGTATTTGTTCTATAATATAGAAGTCATGAACATATGACACTCCCAGCCCCAGAGTGCAGAGGGACGGCAACTTGTAGTACTACGCCAAGGAAGAAACAATCACAGAAGAACAAAACAGAATCAATTTAAATTTGCAAAAAATGGGAACATTTGTATTGTCATTGTCTATATTATAGGACACGGTGTGGGTCTCTGCCTTCTGTCTGTCATTCTGTGTGTCTGGGTTAGTCATTATGTGTGTCCGAGTCAGTCATTCTGTGTGTCTGGGTCAGTCATTCTGTGTGTCCGGGTATCTCCGTCAGTTTCCCACGTATGTGACTAACATTTTATAGGCATGCTGGTTGGCCCATTTTTTATCATCAAGATTTTTAAAATTTCACCCGGGTGCCCCCATGGGATGGGTGTCTGTGGCACAAACGGAACTGGTTGTTTCTGATCATGGTGGCTGGCAGTGTGTGAGCATACTATTTCTGGCTGGGTTGCCAAGCAACAAACACCAGCATAGCATTTGCTATAGTAGCATTGTAGCTGTCTGTGAGCATTGTAAACTCTTTGATTTAGAGGCGGCTTTAACTAGAAAATATTAATAGGTGTCTGTTTTCACCGTGCAGTGCTGGAGTAACTCATAGTTTTCAAATAAAAGTTAAAACCAAGATACATAACATTTTATAGATCTATGCATTAATATTTGTATGTGACATGTAACTATATTCCATGTGGGTGATTCATAATTTCCTTTCTCCATTCTTCATGTCCAAATTCATGTCATGGCAAATTAGTTATTTACGTGATTTACTGTTTCTGTTTCCCCGTGCAGCATTGTGTAGATGCTTGGATAATATTGCACACATTTTGTGAAGTGTATGTGGTGTCGATAATGTATTGATTGTCGACATCTGCTGGTAATTAAGATTTCAACAATATCTGGTCATGACATGCTGATCATCACATTATTAAATGATGTGTATTCATGCACTATGATGTGTATTCAATGGTGTTGATTGATTTGCCACCTTCTGGAGTGTGACACCCCATGCAATAACCACTTGTTCTGTTTTCTGGGTGTGACACGCCTAGCAACGACTACTTGTTCTGTAAAGAAAAAGTAGTTCTTTGTATGGAAACTGTTGGAATGCATTTGTTCCAACTGAGAAGGTTCCTTCAAGCATGACATGTGGCTATGTGTGACCCAATCACCTTTATGGGCTGGTTTTAGCTCGCAAAGTAAAAACATATATGTCATGTTTCATATCAGTTCAAACCATAAGTGGCATAACCCACCTTACCTGTGTGGCTTTAGATATTTTGGACGATCTGAAATTGCTTCCAGAATGACAGCCAGTAGCTGCTGGATTGAACAGATATGACATGGTTGCCAATCAGTTACCCACTAACTGCCTGGTTCTGATATATACACTGTAGCGTCAATATGTTCCACCTGATAGATGGTGCCATGGTGGTGATTTATTTCTCCGTGATATGCGACCAAACAACCACCCATGCATAATGCTATGTATATATATATATATTTAATACTGATGATACCACCCAGTCACCCCTTAATTGGCTCAGCGGTACAAAGACATGTAGATAAACATTTTAAAAAGTGTGTTGGCAACAAATAATTTAACAAGGATTGATTTTTAAAGGTAAATGTGCGCTAAACTGTTACCACTGGCACATACTTGTCTAAATGAAGATAACGCTAGTTACAACAGTGTGATGTTCTAGAGAGAGATTGCGCACTTGTAAGGAAGAAGTTCTAAGATTTTAAGAAGAATTTTAGTCAAACTTTGGATTGAAAAGTATTGCTACTTTGGGATACAACAAAGTGTCATCATCATTACATATTTTGTGTAGACACTTAAGATTGTGAAACCATTCCTAAAAAAGTCTAGCCAAAGCACAGTATTATTATTTAAATATATCTACACAAACATAAATACAAATTTTTATCTTACATAAGTAGGCGTTCTTTTTAATATTACTGTACGAATTATACATGGTCATAGATGAGGTTGTCTTATGTGCATTCCACACTAACTGCTACAGGTCATTAATTCATAATAGATGATTTCCGAAATAGATAAATGACCACAAGAATGTGATAGCATTTAGCCGAGTCTGTCACATGGTCAGATAAGACCCATGAAGCTATAGACATTGTTTCTATGTTGATAGTCCTGTGCGGTAGGATTTAAAGAATGAACTGACCCATGATAATCTGGCAATTGTAAATCTAGAAGTGTGAGTATTTACTGGAATGTCTAAATGGGCTAAGTATGATTACTCAGCCATGTGTGACCATGCAGGGTCTCATCAGCTGTAACAATGTCCTTTGTCTCCTGTCTGCCCTACAGTGTGTGATCAGTGCAGGATAAGTGGCCAGCTTGTTTAATTCTCCTTACTCCAACTCTGTCTAATGACTCTGATTAGCTGTGGAATAGACACATTTTACAGACATTCTTGGCAAGAATTTGAAAAGCTTCATCAGAATTGTAAAGATGATCCACAATATTAACATTTATAGCCACCAATCATCAAAGAAATGAATTTCTAACATCTTGTGTCGTTTCTCTTCTCTTTCCCAGAAAGTCCGAGGTAGGACTGGCCTTGTGCTGGCTATTTAATTTTTTTTCTGTTGTAGATATACCTGGTAAGCAGTATGCTATAGTTTTATGATAGGATGTATTTAATTAAGAAGTTATTAATTATGGGTGTACAATATTGTATTAAAATGTAATAATCATTTACCAATTTTACATGTTCTATCAACAAACTATATTTAATTTTTTTAATAAATCACAGAATGACTTTGTAAATCAGACAGATACACCCACTGAATAATGATGGCACTGATTCGCTGAAGCCCGAAACAGGGAGAATTGTCATATATATATATATTATGTATGCCTGTATATGGTGATATACATCAGTACTTCTCAACATTTTAAAGTTTGTGGCACACTTTGTAGTTAGCTCGGTCCCCGCGGCACACCGAGTCATATTTTACGATGTCACAATGTATTGTATTGTCACCACCCACTAGTCATTGGAATTAATGGTAAATTATCGTTTTCCCCACATATAAGACATTTTTTTAACTATTAATTTCTTCTGATGATTGCAATTGGATCTACGGAATCACATGTATTTGTTTCTATTAATGACATTTAGTTGAACAGTTAATTGAAATAAAAAATGGGTTGTTTTCTTTATGAAATAAAAGCCACTTTTATTGTGTGCCGTAACTGTCATATATATCATCACGATTGTGTCGGTGCTAGTAGCGTGAATAGGTTTAAAAATAAAATCAACACATACCTCAGACGGGCAGGATACACATAGATAAAAGGGTCGGACTCTCGATAAGCCAAAGGGCTTCCTTGTCAACCTGCCACCTAGAGTTAATTCTCTGGGTGGCAATCTTGTTAAATCTTGTTAAATATATATATACGATACAACAGTATGATTGATGGTATCTGGCATGTTTATTTTTAAGGACTAGTAAAACAATATCAGGACTAGTTGTTTCTGAGTCAGCTAGTCCGACGGACTACCTGTCAGCTAAATCCATCTTGCACCCTGTGAGTTTGTGTGAACTAAGTGAATATGAAGAATATCAAAGGACAATTGCAGTTAGTTCTGACAGCCTCCACAATACTGCAAATAGCGGGTGTTTACAATTTACAATACAGGTGTATAATGATGTTTTATTTGCAATGTGAGCATTTTGTGAGTGAAGCATTCAATTTGCAAGCACTATTAAGCTCATTAAATGCAATTTGGCAGACAGTTTATCTTCAACATATTGAGGAACAGAAAGCTGTTGTTTAACACTGATGCCCACTCATATGTAAATCTCCTTTTAATACAGAATAATATGGTTTATGTGATGGACTTGCTAATGATCTGATCAGTGAATTGTCTCGCAACTGCTTTAAAGGTTGGGCTGTTACTTGGGCAGTTTCGTTCAGCTTTGGTTTGATGCATTCAGCTGTATTGATGAATACCTGGCTGCAGACTATGCTGGATATATAATATATATATATATCATTATATGTGTACAAGCTGTAATTAGTGTATTGCCATGGTGCAGTGGTTAGAGCTTCGGACTCTCAACTGAGAGAACCCGGGTTTGAAACCTGTGCGACAGTGTCGAGTCTTGGGCAAGTTCATTCACTATACGTTGCTCCAGTTCACTCATCTGTAAGAATGGGTACCTGGCTTTAGACAGTGGTGGATATTTGTGTATGAATATTCTTTGCGCATTAATTGCAGCGTGGCTGGATGCTTCTCAGATAAGTTGAGATGGTGTTCAATTGAACAAATCTGCCAGGGAGTAAAGTGTAAAGCACATTGAGCAGTCCTGAGGACTGGATACTATGCTGTATAAAATTATAAGAACTTTTACTTTTTAATTGATCCATAGCTGAATACTTACCAGAGAAGTCAAGATGATATTCGACTGAACAGTTCTGCCAGTGTTAAGTGTAGAACTCTTCAATGTGTAGTCCCATGGGCTGGATAACAACTGACCTTTACATTGACTCTGATGTTGTTGCAGGACCGCTCTCCATCTGGCATGTTGTCAGGGCAAGACAACCGTCATCAAGGAGCTGCTGGAGTGGAAGGCAAAGACAGACATTGTAGACATCGAAGGATGCACCCCAATCATGATAGTAAGTGGCATGACAACCAGCAATGACTTATCTCAGTCTTATAGCATTTACAGAGAAGGATCAGCAGAAATGGGTAACAAACTTAACTGCAAGAAATACAATTCTTCAGGGTTTGGTTCTGTTACAGTTATCAGTTACAGTTATCAGTTACAGTTATCAGTTACAGTTATCAGTTACAGTTATCAGTTACAGTTATCAGTTACAGTTATCAGTTACAGTTATCAGTTACAGTTATCAGTTACATTTATCAGTTACAGTTATCAGTTATCAGTTACAGTTATCAGTTACATTTATCAGTTACATTTATCAGTTACAGTTAACAGTTACAGTTACAGTTAACAGTTACATTTATCATTTACAGTTATCAGTTATAATTTACAGTTATAATTTACAGTTATCATTTACAGTTATCAGTTACAGTTATCAGTTATCAGTTATCAGTTATCAGTTATCAGTTATCAGTTATCAGTTACATTTATCAGTTACATTTATCAATTACATTTATCAATTACATTTATCAATTACATTTATCAATTACATTTATCAATTACATTTATCAATTACAGTTATCAGTTACAGTTATCAGTTACAGTTATCAGTTACAGTTATCAGTTACAGTTATCAGTTACAGTTGCACTGCATCATAAAAAACTCAAATACAGTTACAACATTTTGAAATAATTCCATTCAAATTACTAAATTACTTAAATTACCAAACTTCCCAAATTTATGTAAATAGTATACTACAGGGTCATTTGCAATATATAATATATTGAATACAACGGTTATTAGATTACTACTAATTTTTAGACACCCTGTCAGGTGATTTAGCACATACAATTTCCAGTTATAAATCACAATTACTGCAATATCCGGTATATATGTTTCAATTAAAGGCAAGGCAGGACTGGTATGCGATCATGTTCACAACCAAGCATAACTTATTCATGATCATGTTGACACTCTGGTGTGTTTGATATATGAACATGTTGACATTCTTGCATCTGGGACATGAAGTTGACACGCTAGTGTGTCTGGTACATGAACATGTTGACACTTACAAGTGTGTCTGGTACATAAGCATGTTGACACTCTAGTGTGTCTGGTACGTGATCCTGTTGACACTGGTGTGTCTGGTACGTGATCACGGTGACACTCTTGTGTGTTTGGTACATGAACATGTTCATGACCACACGTTCATCGCAGACCAACAGTTCTGACCAGGATGTGGCCAAATTGATTACTCACTGTTGTGTTCAACAATGAATAGTTAAAGAAAGTTACAACAATATTTGTGTTTGTGCTTCCCTAAAAGAAATGCTCCTCTACCTCTTGGGTGTCCTACTAATGTTGACATCTCCCAGTGCACAGGGCTGTGGGGGTAATTAATCGCTGCACTTACCTTCAGCAAGATGGATGGTTCAACCAGCCAATCAATCTACAACAGCAACACCTGCTACATGAATATTTTATCACTGAGTTCAGTGAGCAGGGTTCTTGTAATTACGACATGTTTTGTTTCTGTGTTAACATCTGTTACTGAATGCTCATCAATTATGCACGGCCCTCTTAAATTATCTTTCCTACTTTGATTGGGAATAAAAGAGTCAATAATAGACGCACGGACACTCTACTTCCACCGCCTCATAGTCTGAATCGAATAGTTTTTATTGGTAGAGAACATTTTCGATTTGTGTGTTGCTCCAATGAGTAGAGAAAGTGAAGGCTCAGTGTTCGTAAATGTAATGTCGGTCATGTTTCATTAAATCACATTTCGAGTGTCTGCATGCTAGATTGGACTTCATTTATATGCTATACTGTGTAACATGATTTTGTGCTAACAAATAATCAGACATTTAACTTAGTCTATAAAAGTAAGATTTCTTTGACTATAAAATACAGACATGACGTGTTGATTGTTGAATGAATGTGTGAGTGATGTACCTTGTACTGTCTGTACCAGGCGGTGAGATACAAACACAAGCCCTGTGTCGCTGCCCTGGTGGAGGCACGTGCAAACCCAAACTCTGTCGATACGAACGAGGAATCGTGTCTGCATTATGCGGCGCGAACCAATCAGCTCGATATACTGCTGTTGTTGTTTCGGGGGGCACGACCGGCTGTCGGTGCACGGAACAAGGTAGGGAGGGCATCACTGCCAACATTGCACCTTGGAACATGGGCAGACAGACACTCTGACCAAGTTCAAGACTACTTAAGACTCTCTTATATAAGCTGGTTTATTTCCAGTTAGGAACTGTACTTTTGGGCACGTTTTGTGAACATGTATTTTATTTATTTATATAACATATTCTGATAGGACTTGCCCAATATTCGAAATGGCAACATAAAATTCCTACGTTGCCGTTTCGAACCTTGGGCAAGTATATTGCTCCAGTTCACTCAGCTGTATGAATGAGTACCTTGCTATAGACAGTGGTGGATATTTACGTACGAATAGTCTTTGTGCATGGCGGAATTCTTCCCAGAAAGTTGAAATGGTGTTCGTTTGAACAGGTCAGCCAGGCAGTAAAGTGTAAAGCAAAGCTAAGGTTTGGATACTGCATTCTATGAGAGATCATTTCAGAATGTTGATGTCCAAATTACTTTCCTCTGACCTCTGCCCCCCAGCCCCTCCTGGGCCTCTGCCCCCAGCCCCTCCTGGGCCTCTCCTCAGATGAAAGTCTATAAACATCAATGCGATGATATCAATATATGAACTGTATTGGTCAGAAGCATCAAATATCGATGTCCAACACCAGATGAAACTGCCTCAGATCCCCCCTCCCCAAACAAAAGGAATTTTGACTGTTATCAGACATTGACATTGTGAGATGATCTCAGAACCAGGCCCTTAGCCAGAAATAATGTTTTGGCAGTCTTGAATTAACCAAAAGTGTGCCTGTTAGTGCGCGAACGGCTTGTGTGGCAGCCATTCACATCAGTCCCAGCCGTTATTGGCCAGTTTAATTTTTTCAATGACAAACCTGCATCATTTGAGCCATTTACTTAATCAGTACTGATCAATTTGATTTGTTTCACTACCAGTTGTGCCAATAATAGTTAGTAATGTGGGGCCCTAGACTTGGAACTATTAGTTAATCTAGTGGCCCTTTCTAAATTCCGTCAGTCTTATCAGTTGTAATTACCCATCTTGGCCAGTCATGTGCCAGTCTTGAAGACGGGCAGATGTGTTTTTGGCTATGCCCCTGCTAAGAACTTACCTTTTTATATTACTATTTACATTGTAGCACGGGGAGACGCCCCTGTGGTTGGCGGTCAGTTGTCAGTTCCTGGAGATTGCGCGGGAATTACTGAACCTGGGGGCAGACGTGGACGTGGCTGATGAGTCAGGGCGCACCCCCCTCATGATGGCATGTACCGTTGACTCACGTGAACTTGTCTACCTCCTGCTAGACTTCCATGCCAACACGGAGCTCTATGATGACCATGGTCAGTGGCAGGCATGACTAACAGCAACAGCCCAACAGCACATCGAACTAGCGATAGTTCACATAACAATGTGTTACCATAGATTGTGTATCTATCTGTTGATTGTTTATTGCTGGCAGCACACTAGTATTGATAGTGATCGTAGTCGGCAAAATGAAAACATGTGCTGCTGAAACACTGGTTGTCAACATGCTTTTTTAACTTGACTCTCTAATTATTTGTGCATATTTATTGTGTAACATTAGCAGTCATTGGCCATAGCAGCGTCATTGTTTATTAAAATAATATTAGTCACTCATGAATGGCTAATGCTATATGACGTGATAACAGTTTGCTGCACCACAGAGGAAATTACATTGTTGTACCATAATCGTTTATGATTTAAGTTATATTGTCTTAGATTGTAATATAAGATATATTTCGTCTTAAATAAATATGCCTGCTGCATCACTTGAGAAAAATGTACCTTCGAGAAGCCATTTGTACATTGATAAAACTACCCCGGTGTATCACGTGTGGACCACCTCTTCCTTTGAGGGAGCATGCATTAACTCTGCTTGGCCCTTGTAGACTGCATGGCGTACGACTATGCGGAGGACAAAAACAAGGGGGGTGTGTGTGGCAAGATCCTGGCTGAGCACTGTGCCAAGACAGGCACTGGCTCCATAGTGCAGGGACGTGTCGTAGTGCCGGCCGATGATGACGACTATGGTATGTTATATGACACAGTACACAGCTACATGACACGGTACACAGCTACATGACACGATACACAGCTACATGACACGATACACAGCTACATGACACAGTACACAGCTCCATGACACGGTACACAGCTACATGACACGGTACACAGCTACATGACACGGTACACAGCTACATGACATGATACAGAGCTACATGATACAGTACAGAGCAGCATGACTCGGTACATAGGTACATGACATGGTACATATGTACATGACACGGTACAGAGCTACATGATTCAGTACATGACACGGTACCGAGCTGCATGACTCCGTACATAGCTGCATAACACTGTATATAGGTACATGACACGGTACAATTTGGCCTGCTGCCTGTTAGGTATGGCAGCACCTGACAGGCAGCAGGCCAAATTGTTCACAAATACCACTGTTTGTTCGTGAAACTACAGTGATTCTCACAGTACACTTTTTATATGTCAAGACAGTGTACGTTATCTATGATTTTTAAATGTTATAAATGAATGCCGTCAGCCACCCGTGACGTTGACGAAGTTGGTGGTCGACTTCAGGTCCCTGCAGACCTGACAATGCCCATGATTTACATAATTTGGCAGGTTGTAATTTTGCGACGATGTGTTTCATTCGGGCTCTTGGGCCTGGCTCCAAGGGTGTCACTCCCCATTCCTTAATAAGACGTTTGGGACGTCCAACCTTGCGTGGCAAACGAGGGGGCACGCGCAAACAGCGCGCGATCCCAACGCGGATTACTGACCATTTGCATACAATGCAGCCCATGTGGTAAATTTACACTGCATTAAACATCGTGCATGTGACGTTCCACTGACGATGTGTTGTCTCAATGCTCGGTCAGTTCGAAATAAAGCTTTGTCGCTGGCAGACCTGGTAATTTCCAGGGACATCGATGTATTAGCGTTGACAGAAACCTGGCTTGGAACAGACACTGACAAGCAGGTGATAAAAGAACTTGTGCCATCTGGCAACACATTTCAACATACCTCTCGCTACAAGTTCGATGCCGCATCAAAACCTGCCCAGAAGCGCGGTGGAGGAGTGGGCTTAATGTATAAGTCCGGCATGAAAGTTGAGAATGTGTCATCAAGTCATAATAGGCCTAAATTCACCCATTTTGAACATGCCGACTATTATATTACGACACGTGGCGCCAAGTTCAGATTGGGTGTTATATACCGCCCGCCACCGTCTAAACGAAACAGCTTCACAAGGTCTGTTTTCTTCGAGCAGTGGTCAGCATACTTGGACACCGTGATGCTGGACCCGCTTGACTTTGTTATTACCGGCGATCTGAACTTCCATCTTGACATTATATCAGATCCTGCCGCACAACATTTTTTTGAGACGCTTGCTGACCGTGGTATGAACCAAATAATTACAGATGCCACGCACAATAAAGGTCACCTCCTGGATGTAGTTATCGTTCGAAACAACAGTGCAATAGTTACACCTCGACCGAGTGTGTATGACCTGTGCTTGTGTGACACACATGGAAATCTATCCGGTGATCACATGGCCATCACGTTCTGTATAAATGCCTGCTCGAATACGTAAAGAGATAGTTTTTCGGCGATTGTGTCATATACGTCTTCCTGATTTCAAACGTGACGTTACCTCTTTGCTACATGACATAAACAGTGAGGCATCCGTTAGTGACATGGTTGCCACATACAACAATGGCTTACGTCGGCTTGTTGACAAACATGCCCCACTGCGGAAGACGACCATAACATTGCGACCGGACTGTCCGTGTACACTAGCGAGCTTCGTGACGAGAAACAGCATCGACGGTGAGCTGAACGCAAGTGGCTGCAAACTCGTCTTGAGGTACATCGACAGGCGTATCGCGCTCAATGTGTGGTCTTCAACAACATGCTGGTTAACACAAAGAAAAACTACTACACAGCTAAGATCGCCAACTGCAAAAATGACCAAAAACAACTATTTTGTATCACAAGAAACCTCATGGGCAATAGTGGCATAATGACAATGCCATCGTATGTGTGTCCGGTGGACATGGCGCAACGCTTTGGTGATCAATTTATTGAGAAAGTTTCTAACATCAGAAAAAGACATCGTCGACTGCGATGAGGATCATTCGGACATTACGTTGGCTGCTATGAGCAACGACGCGGCATTCAGTGGTGTGCCACTAGTCTGCTTTGAGGCAGTCACTGAATCGGATGTTGAACGATTAGTTGCATCCATTCCGGTTAAATCATGTGAATTAGATCCAGTACTGACGTGGGTTATGAGTTCCACTAATCACCGCTTCGATAAATGTGTCTCTCACCTCAACAAATGTACCTGCTGACTTCAAGCATGCAATCGTTAAACGACTCATGAAAAAAACCTGCGTTGGATAAAGACCTTTTGAGCAAATACCGGCCAGTGTCGAACTTGCCATTTGCGTCGAAACTGGTTGAAAAAGTCGTTGCAAAATAAATTAACATGCACGTTGATGAACATGCTCTGCACGACCCTTTTCAGTCTGCATACCGTCATGGACACTCTAAAGAAACAGCGCTACTCCGTGTCAAGAATGACATTGGATAGGAAATGTACAACAATTCTCGTGATGCTTGATTTGTCGCCTGTGTTTGATACAGTCGATCATGAGTTGTTGATGACTCGACTTGACACTCATTCGGTATCACAGATAAGGCGCTTGCGTGGCTGAAATCATACATTAGCGAACGATATCAGAAAGTGGCAGTGGGAAGTGCCGAATCTGTTGATTCAATCTTGGCGTGTGGCGTCCCCCAAGGGTCGGTGTTGGGCCCTACTTTGTATTGCATGTACACCAAACCTATCAGAGATATTGTTGTTAAACACGGCATGGAGCATCACTGTTATGCTGATGACATTCAAATCTACCTCACAGTTGAACGAGATGAATCAATTGTGGCGGCACTGGCTAAGGTGGAATTGTGTGTTGCGGAAGTGGCTGCATGGTTGACTAGAAACCAGTTAAAACTGAACACAGAGAAATCCGAGGCGATTGTTTTTTCTCCAGCGAAGAAACGCGACAGTCTGCCTGCCAATGTATACATCACAGTAGCCGGCCATCGAATTCAACCATCATCGTGCGTGCGCACTTTGGGTGTGCAACCTGAAAATGGAACAGCAGATTGCCAACACTGAAAAGCTGCTACAATCATATTAGAAACATTGGGCGAATTCGGCCACATCTGATGGAAGAATCATGCAAAACACTTGTTCATGCACTGGTGACATCCCGTTTAGATTATGGGAATGCACTTCTTTATGGTCTCCCACACACGGTGATGCAACGTCTACAAAGGGTGCAGAACTGTGCCACCCGCCTGAGGAAATACGAACACATCACGCCTGTGTTGCAGCGTTTACACTGGCTACCAGTTCATTTAAGACTGACCTACAAAGTGCTGGTGTTTACATATTGTGCCTTGAATGGTCTAGCGCCGGACTGCATAAGTGAGTTAATTGGCTATCGTCCCATCAACAGAACTCTACGATCTACCTCGCAGCCTTGCCTTTTGTTCGTACCGGCCTCACAAACTGTTACTCATGGTGAACACCATTTCGCGGTTTGCTCGGCGTTTCTATGGAACAATTTGCCCCCTACCCTCAGGACAGCAACATCATTACAAGTGTTTAAAACACTTTTGAAAACTCACCTTTTTAAACAAGCGTTTTTATAATTCACCGACGAGAACATTTTATGTGCTTTCTATTGATAAATATATTTTTTGTTTTATTAGTTTCTTAACATATTTATGGTTATTCTTCTTGTATAAATGAATGTATTTATAGTAGTTTTTAAGAATGTCTTAATATGTGTTGTTATTTATACATTTTTTAATGATCTCTCTCTTTTTAAATTGTTTTTTGTATATTTAAGGTAATGTTATAATTTTTACATATTTATTTCTTAGTTAGCATTTCTTTTTATGTAAAATACTATTATATACGTGTGCATGTGTGTGTGTAAAGTGCCCGAGAGCAATTTTAATTGATCGGGTGCTATATAAGTACATTTATTTATTTATGACACAGTACACAGCTACATGACACGGTACATAGCTACATGACACGGTACACAGCTACATGACTCGGTACATAGCTACATGACACGATACATAGCTACATGACTTGGTACATAGCTACATGACACGGTACATAGCAACATGACACGGTAAATAGCTACATGACTTGGTACATAGCTACATGACTCGGTACATAGCTACAGGACACAACAAATAGCTACATGACTCGGTACATAGCTACATGACACGGTACATAGCTACATGGCACGGTACACAGCTACATGACTCGGTACATAGCTACATGATACAATACATAGCTACATGACTCGGTGCATAGCTACATGACACGTTACATAGCTACATGACACGGTACACAGCTACATGACTCGGTACATAGCTACATGACACGGTACATAGCTACATGACACGGTACACAGCTACATGACTCGGTACATAGCTACATGACACGGTACATAGCTACATGACACGGTACACAGCTACATGACTCGGTACATAGCTACATGACACGGTACATAGCTACATGACTCTGTACATAACTACATGATTCGGTACATAGCTACATGACACAGCAACACAGCTACATGACTCGGTACATAACTACATGACACGGTACACAGCTACATGACACGGTACACAGCTACATGACACGGTACACAGCTACATGACACGGTACACAGCTACATGACTCGGTACATAGCTACATGACTCAGTACATAGCTACATGACATGGTACAGAGCTGCATGACTCGGTACATAGCTGCATGACTCGGTACATAGCTACATGACACAATGCATGGCTACATGACTCACTACATAGCTGCATGATACAGTACATAGCTAGCTACATGACACGGTACATAGCTGCATGACACGGTACATAGCTACATGACACAATACATAGCTACATGACATGGTTGCATAGCTACATGACTCGGTACATGGCTACATGGCTCAGTATTTGGCTATGTGACACAGATATTCATTATTGTTGTTTAAAAAAGAACCTATGTGAATATTACTATAAATGAGGTGGCCTCTGTGACAATGAATTTTTGTTTTGATGGGAGACACCAACCCTGTCTAGAAAAATTATGATTTATTTACTTCTTATAGAGAAATTACTGATTTGCATACATGTGATGTACTATGTTTACCATGTTTTAAAGGCACATTATGTGTAAACAATCAAGAAAAAGAAGAACGGTATTATATAATGTCGTCAAATAAACTTCCTCTTTCTCAGAGAAGTCAAGATGGTGTTTGATTGAATAGGTCTGCCAGGGACAAACTGTTAAGCACTTTGCACAGTCCTAGGGACTATACAAAAACTTACCTTTACTTACTTTAGTTGTTTTGCTTAATTAGAAACAGCAATGGAACGGTACACAGCTACATGACTCGGTACATAGCTACATGACACGATACATAGCTACATGACTTGGTACATAGCTACATGACACGGTACATAGCAACATGACACGGTAAATAGCTACATGACTTGGTACATAGCTACATGACTCGGTACATAGCTACAGGACACAACAAATAGCTACATGACTCGGTACATAGCTACATGACACGGTACATAGCTACATGGCACGGTACACAGCTACATGACTCGGTACATAGCTACATGATACAATACATAGCTACATGACTCGGTGCATAGCTACATGACACGTTACATAGCTACATGACACGGTACACAGCTACATGACTCGGTACATAGCTACATGACACGGTACATAGCTACATGACACGGTACACAGCTACATGACTCGGTACATAGCTACATGACACGGTACATAGCTACATGACACGGTACACAGCTACATGACTCGGTACATAGCTACATGACACGGTACATAGCTACATGACTCTGTACATAACTACATGATTCGGTACATAGCTACATGACACAGCAACACAGCTACATGACTCGGTACATAGCTACATGACACGGTACACAGCTACATGACACGGTACACAGCTACATGACACGGTACACAGCTACATGACACGGTACACAGCTACATGACTCGGTACATAGCTACATGACTCAGTACATAGCTACATGACATGGTACAGAGCTGCATGACTCGGTACATAGCTGCATGACTCGGTACATAGCTACATGACACAATGCATGGCTACATGACTCACTACATAGCTGCATGATACAGTACATAGCTAGCTACATGACACGGTACATAGCTGCATGACACGGTACATAGCTACATGACACAATACATAGCTACATGACATGGTTGCATAGCTACATGACTCGGTACATGGCTACATGGCTCAGTATTTGGCTATGTGACACAGATATTCATTATTGTTGTTTAAAAAAGAACCTATGTGAATATTACTATAAATGAGGTGGCCTCTGTGACAATGAATTTTTGTTTTGATGGGAGACACCAACCCTGTCTAGAAAAATTATGATTTATTTACTTCTTATAGAGAAATTACTGATTTGCATACATGTGATGTACTATGTTTACCATGTTTTAAAGGCACATTATGTGTAAACAATCAAGAAAAAGAAGAACGGTATTATATAATGTCGTCAAATAAACTTCCTCTTTCTCAGAGAAGTCAAGATGGTGTTTGATTGAATAGGTCTGCCAGGGACAAACTGTTAAGCACTTTGCACAGTCCTAGGGACTATACAAAAACTTACCTTTACTTACTTTAGTTGTTTTGCTTAATTAGAAACAGCAATGGAACTGGTTGACCTTTCAGTGTCATTATATGAAGCTACCTACTTCAGAGTTTCAGTTTTGATGTTATAAGTTTGTGCTAGTTTATAAGATAAACCTGTCTGCTGTGTTTGTAGACAACCTGGGTGCAGCAAGCATGCAGAGGAAGGGATCCCTGGGGGCGGGCAGTATGGACAGCTACAAGAGGAAGGCTCTGGTGAGTGGCTGCAGGTGGAAGGTACCTGTGGGGGGAGAGCTTGGGGGGACTACAGCAAGAGGAGGGACCTTGGGAAGGATGTTCCTGTGGGGCGGAGAGCTTGGGGGGACAAGCAAGAGGAGGGACCTTGGGAAGGATGACCACATTACTCTCACACGTTTACTGCAAACACACACATACACACACACACACACACATGCGCACACACACACACTCATGCACGCACACACCCACACATACCCACACACACACACACACACACACACACACGCATGCACACACACACACACACACACACACACACACACTCATGCACACATGCCCATACGCGCACACACACACACATGCACACACACACGTGCACACACAAACACACACACACACACACCACCACACCCCCCAAACACACACACCAAAACTAGTGTTTTGTTCACTGGTGGCATTCAAATCGAGTACAACCAATAAATTAGAGCATGTAACACATGTGTAAATATCCCTGTAGCTACATTATAGATCCTGGTTTCCCAGGGTCAAGGCTATATAGTGCATCAGCGTGAACTTCCCTGTATCTATCTTCCTGCGCTGACTGTTCTAAATCGTGTGGAAGTCTTCCACACTGACAGATCCTCACATCTCAGATTGATATTCCCCCTTGCCCTGACTACAGTTCCTACATTACTGCTGTTACCCCACAACACACTTCAACTTCCTGCCTTCTGCTGTTGCTAAGCAACGCCAGGAATCTCCCGCCTCCTGCAACCATGGTGACCATGGCGACCATGGACAAGTAAACATAGATCTGTCGGCGGTAACTGGCAGTGCCACGTAGCAGATAAGATGTTGCATATGTTTTCTCATTTTGTTGACATCTGCAATATTTCCTGCAGGTGATGAGACCAAGATAGGTTTCCTCGGTCTAGAGTGAGGGAGCAGTCATTGTTGTTAGGTACATTGCTGTGATGTGTCAGTGAATGGGATCAACCAGGAGAAATGGCTAGATTCCAAAGTGTTCCCTCCAACAGAAGCATTTTTGTCCTGTAAAAATGGCCAACCCCATTGTCAAGATTCCAAGTTCCTGCATATACCCTTGTTATATATTGACCACTTTGTAGTACTACAGCAGAAATGTCAGAAACACATTTTGTTGTCTTAATCTGGGAGTCATGGCAATATGCTTTGCTTTTATGATATAAAGTTCGTTTTTCATTGATTCTGGATTATTTTAGGTGCTGAGTCCAAATCTCATAGCAGTCAGGCAATACATGTTGAGCGTTTTTTAAATTGAAATATAAAAATGATCAATAAAACACGAAATGCTCCCTTTGAATATGTTGTCATCAAGCCACATACAAGCCGTCAGGTGACCTAAAACATTAATTAAATTAGCCATGGTCTTAGTGAAATGTGCCATATGACACATATGTAAACAATAGTAAGCTATGGAGTAGCTTAAACACAATAATTTGTTTGCTTTAATCAGTTATGTGAGTTATTGATGCACAGGGGCTCATGCATTAACTGCAACCAGCTTACACTGGGAGCATTCATGTCACGCGTTCTGCAACAGTTTCTCAGTTTGTTTTGAATTTCACCCTTTTCCATTTTAGATATTTTGCTAAACCTTTAATATGATAATATGTGGTCATTTAAGAGTTCCAAACAGTTTTACTTGATTAAGTGAAGACTATCTTGAGGTCGATATTTAGGTAAACTTATTTGATATTCCCGCGTTGCTCAGATATGTCATTTTTTAGAGGGATGTTGGCTTGATTTAAGTTGTTTTGTTATTTTGAATAATATTAATTTTTTTCTGTTTTTCCCAGAAGTGCAAAGTGATATATTCTTGTTTGAATAAATGTTGTCACACGCAGTAGTGTGCAACTATGGCAAAACAATTGCATTTCTATCAAAACTATATCCACATCGTATTTTGGACTGAACCAATTGTTGCAGTAAACAATTGCTGGAATTTAGAAGCGGCACACTTAAAAGCTTATTTTACAAAATGCTCACCATCATCAGTCTGATTGCAGCCGGATTTGGAATAAGCTGGTAACATACTGTTAGAATGCAGGAACAGAACGATTTTATATCGCAAAACAAAGTTCGGACCGGTCAAATATCGCATCCCCATCTGACACTGTTTGTAGAGCTCCAGACTCGTATCTCAATGACTGCTCCCTGTCTTCTGTGTCACTCGAATGCGTGTATTTTTGCATTTTTCAAAGAGATGTCAGTTTTTTATGTAGACGTTAGCTATCTATTTTTTTAACTAAAATTTATTTTGTTCAGTGTTCTCAGACGTGCACGAATATGTTTGTATTGGAGTATATTTTGTTGCTCATGGTTATGTGCAACTATGGTAAAATAACTGTGTTTCCCCAAAAAGCTATTATCACTTCGTACTTTCTATTGTGACAATGACTTCCTAGCTATGACCTCCTGCAGGGCAGCTTTACTTATTTCTATTTAGCATATTTAAAATGCAAATTTTACCCAATGCTCTAGTTTCCGTGTATTGCTGCAGACATATTTGAAATCAGCAAACACAATACACCTGTACTGTTAGAATGCAGTAAGAAAAACTACTTTATATATTAAAAACATGATTCACACCAGTTTAATAGAGCTGACTCCTGGACTATCTGATGAGATGTCAAAAATGGATTAACATTTTTGGCATTTTTTATATACCGCAATATGTATTTTCTCCATCCTCTAAATCAGTTTATTCTCTCTCCTGTCTGTTGTTTGGTGATTTTAAATTAATACTCGTTCTAAGATTTATTGTTGACTTGGCCACAGAAACTTCAAAATGACTAATGTACTAGGTGGATGAAATACAACGTAGTTACGTTTGGTTGTTTGACCGTTTGTTTTACCAATAGCCTGACTACTGTAAGTTTAATACAGAGGCCCCTCTCTCCAGTGGACATCTCTCTCGTGTGGACATCTCTCTCGTGTGGACTCCTCTCTTAAAGAGACAAGAAAATCTTCATTCAGTTTTATTCCCATGTTAATGTACTGTTTCATCTAACAATTTATAATAATTTTATACTTTCAAGACTATTTATGTGTTTACTAAAACAGTTCTTTAGTTGTTTGTCAGTACTCATGAAAAGAACATTTTGTTAGTTTCCTTGTTTTGCAGGATGATACACATCCAAAGAATTATTGCAGTTGAATGTACATATCAATATCAAAAAAAATTATTAAACACCTAGTCAACTGTAGAATTGATTGCTTACTAAATGAAGTAATTTTTTAGTCCTTTGGCCGAAGGTCCAAGGGATTATTGCCATCACTCTGCGTCCGCTGTTAGCTGCTGTATCTCAGAAACCGTTCAGCAACTTTTTCTCTAATTTTGCATATACATATCTTAGGGCACTGCCACTATGCACGAGAAATCTGTATTTGATTGAATCATTTTAAGGGCTCCCTAGGGCCTCCAAGGACCCCAAAACTGGTAAAAATGTAACTTTTGGCCTATTTATTCAAAAACTGTTCAGCAACTTTTTTTCTAATTTTGCATAGATGTATCTTAGGGTGCTGCCACTATATACAAGAAATCTGTATTTGATTGAATCATTCTAAGGGCACCTAAGGGGCCCCCAAAGTGCAAAAGTTTTACATTATTTAGTGATGTGGTTTTGAGAAGGGCCCTTGAGATCACCCCCAACAGTAGATTTTGTTTAATGTGCCACAGAGTCAACACCATGACTCAACTCTGCAGCCTAGTGTTACTGTTCCATTGAGACCTTGGCTAATCTTTAATTGGTCACAGCGCCCAGGCAGAGTAGACACACTTGACCCCTGTTAGACTGAACAGTTGCCTAACACTTTTTATCTTCAAAACTATTGATTTTCTATAATTGCAAGTTGTGTTTATTTTGATGTTCATTATTATAATAATTATTATAAAATGGTGTGACTGTGGTGTCTATTGGTTAAAGATGTATTGTCTGTAGAAACCTGTTGGTGACAAACATAGAACATTAATATTCTGGACAACTATAGAGTGAAATATCCTACACTTTATTGATATCAAATGCATACTACTGTTCTGTTTACGTTTGCCATGCCTTGTGTAGACATGGTACTGTGTAAATCAATTGTATCAATATAGACTAATAATTACAGATTCACAATATAGTTGACACCTGAAACAACAAAATTTCAACCATTAGAAGAGTTGACATAGTTCCGCTATACACAAGCAAGAAATCTGTATTTGATTGAATCACTCTAGTGTCATCAGCATATAGTAGAACATACATTTTCTACATCATCATCCCTAAGGTTGTAAATTTCACCAGCTGCCATGTCAAGTCCGTTATAATTGTGACTAACAGTGTTCAAAATGATAACTTGATAAGTCTTTGTAGCAGCACATTTGTACTTCCAGTGTATCATTGCAACATAACATACATATTACATACTGTGTGCCACATTTGAATGTTGTACATGTAATATTTCCATGCAATCCATTTGCATATATAATGTAAAACTTCAACAGCCGTTTTCTTCATTTTAACTTTTTGATCCCTACCATGTACAATGCTCCATAACTTTGCCAATTTTTGTAGCAGTCATATTTTTTGAAACCGTGTAAAGCACCCTACCAAACCTTTACAAGGATGTAAGAAAGCAATGTTACAATTTTTCCGACTTATCACTCATTTGGTCAGCCGGGGTCACATATAGACATATTAGTCCAAAGGACTTCAGGGCCACTTGGCCCATTTTTTTGTTTCAGCAATATGTGTTTGACATGTCTAACTCTATTTGTTCACAAAGCTTATATGCTAATTTAAGGTGTTATTACGTAGTTTTACCTATGTATCATGATGCGTGATCCTGTTACAGTTGTTTAAGACAATTATTTACATAACTTGGAGGAAACACTGTGTTAGCTAACATCTTGAGTATGCAACACTATTGTCTGACTAGGACGTGTTCATTCTGTCATTTAGAGGTTAGCGGGTCAAAAGGTCAGCTTGGACAATGGCGATGGAAGATTAGTCGAAGACACCACACCGGAGAAAAGTAAGTTGTGCACCGGTTTTGGTAAGTTGACTACCGCAGGGATCATTTGTACGTGTGTGTGTATTCTGAGGATTTGGCAAGTTTTTAGTAAGTGCTGTTATATAATAAATTTACTTACCGTTTTATTAAAGTAAACCTTATACATGTGTGCAAAATTAATATATTTTTGCTACATTTACAGCTGTTAACTAAATGAAGCATCAGGTCAGATCTTACGCGAGTTTAAAGTTGCACTCTGAGATCATTCGTCTTTTAAATACAAATTTCCAATGAAGTAACATAGCCCATACATTGTATATCACTTTCCTCAACTCCATATACAATTTGTTTCTCATAATGTGCAATTTTAAGATAAAACGGCATAAAAGAAAACCAATTATATATGTGTGCCATACGGTTATTATTCCACTGGCTGGACATGACGACCAGTAATTTTGCAAAAGCCTAATTCATCAAATAGCATATCAAATGCCAAAGTGACTTATACGATAGCAAATGTGATCAAATAAGTAAATGTTACTTACAATTTCTTAAAAACTATTAAGAAAGGTAAATTTTCGGCGCTAAATTTTGGTTGTGATGTATGCAAACAGCAACGTACTGGATACATTGAGATGGTGTTGTGCCTGCCAGGAGAGTCAATGTTGACGGCGAGTGATGGCAGTGACCAGGAGCTGAGTGTAATGAAAGGAGACGGAGGGGGTGACAGCGACTGGGACTCCACAGCTGCCTCTGACAGCAACCCACCCTCCAGACCTGTCCTCAAACTCACCCACACCAAGGAGAAGGTAAGACAACCCACCCCCTTGATCTGTCCTCAAACTCACCCATGTCAAGGGGAAGGTAAGACAACCCACCCCCCAGACCTGTCCTCAGACTCACCCACGCCAAGGGGAATGTAAGACAACACTCCCCCAGAACTCTCCTCAAATTCACCCACACCAAAGGGAGGATAAGACAACCCACCCCCTCAAACTTACCCACTCAAAGGGGAAGGTAAGACAACCCACCCCCCAGACCTGTCCTCAAACTCACTCACACCAAGGGGAGGTTAAGACAACCCACCCCCTCAAACTCACCCACTCCAAGGGGAAGGTAAGACAATCTCCCCAGACCTGTTCTCAAACTCACCCACATCAAGGGGACTGTAAGACAACCCACCCCCAGACCTGTCCTCAAACTCACCAATGCCAAGGGGAAGAAGGTAAGACAAACCACCCCCCAGACCTGTCCTCCAACTCTCCCACGCCATGTGGAAGTTAGGGCAACCCCAGACCTATCCTCAAACTCACCCATGCCAAGGGGAAGCTAAGACAACCCACCCCCCAAACCTATCCTCAAACTCACCTATGCCAAGGGGAAGGTAAGACAACCCATCCCCAGACCTGTCCTCAAACTCACCATACCAAGGGGAAGGTAAAACAACCCACCCCCAGACCTATCCTCAAACTCACCCATGCCAAGGGGAAGGTAAAACAACCCACCCCCCAGACCTGTCCTCAAACTTACCCACACCAATGTGAAGGTATCACTAAACGTGGTGATGACAAAACCCCCTGAGTAATGCTTAACATATTTTGGGGCTTGGCGACCTTATGCGACCGCCCCTAAGAGAATGTATTCACCATTATATACTGCTGAGTGACTGTTGGAGATGACATGAAGGTAACGCTATTACTGCTGAGTGACTGTTGGAGATGACATGAAGGTAACGCTATTACTGCTGAGTGACTGTTGGAGATGACATGAAGGTAACGCTATTACTGCTGAGTGACTGTTGAACATGACATGAAGGTAAGGCTATTACTGCTGAGTGACTGTTGGAGATGACATGAAGGTAACGCTATTACTGCTGAGTGACTGTTGGAGATGACATGAAGGTAACGCTATTACTGCTGAGTGACTGTTGGAGATGACATGAAGGTAAGGCTATTACTGCTGAGTGACTGTTGGAGATGACATGAAGGTAACGCTATTACTGCTGAGTGACTGTTGGAGATGACATGAAGGTAAGGCTATTACTGCTGAGTGACTGTTGTGACATGACTATTACTGCTGAGTGACTGTTGGAGATGACATGAAGGTAACGCTATTACTGCTGAGTGACTGTTGAAGATGACATGAAGGTAAGGCTATTACTGCTGAGTGACTGTTGGAGATGACATGAAGGTAACGCTATTACTGCTGAGTGACTGTTGGAGATGACATGAAGGTAAGGCTATTACTGCTGAGTGACTGTTGGAGATGACATGAAGGTAACGCTATTACTGCTGAGTGACTGTTGAAGATGACATGAAGGTAAGGCTATTACTGCTGAGTGACTGTTGAAGATGACATGAAGGTAACGCTATTACTGCTGAGTGACTGTTGGAGATGACATGAAGGTAACGCTATTACTGCTGAGTGACTGTTGAAGATGACATGAAGGTAAGGCTATTACTGCTGAGTGACTGTTGGAGATGACATGAAGGTAACGCTATTACTGCTGAGTGATTGTTGGAGATGACATGAAGGTAACGCTATTACTGCTGAGTGACTGTTGGAGATGACATGAAGGTAACGCTATTACTGCTGAGTGACTGTTGGAGATGACATGAAGGTAAGGCTATTACTGCTGAGTGACTGTTGGAGATGACATGAAGGTAACGCTATTACTGCTGAGTGACTGTTGGAGATGACATGAAGGTAAGGCTATTACTGCTAAGTGACTGTTGGAGATGACATGAAGGTAACGCTATTACTGCTGAGTGACTGTTGAAGATGACATGAAGGTAAGGCTATTACTGCTGAGTGACTGTTGGAGATGACATGAAGGTAACGCTATTACTGCTGAGTGACTGCTGGAGATGACATGAAGGTAAGGCTATTACTGCTGAGTGACTGTTGGAGATGACATGAAGGTAACGCTATTACTGCTGAGTGACTGTTGAAGATGACATGAAGGTAAGGCTATTACTGCTGAGTGACTGTTGAAGATGACATGAAGGTAACGCTATTACTGCTGAGTGACTGTTGGAGATGACATGAAGGTAACGCTATTACTGCTGAGTGACTGTTGAAGATGACATGAAGGTAAGGCTATTACTGCTGAGTGACTGTTGGAGATGACATGAAGGTAACGCTATTACTGCTGAGTGACTGTTGGAGATGACATGAAGGTAACGCTATTACTGCTGAGTGACTGTTGGAGATGACATGAAGGTAACGCTATTACTGCTGAGTGACTGTTGGAGATGACATGAAGGTAACGCTATTACTGCTGAGTGACTGTTGGAGATGACATGAAGGTAAGGCTATTACTGCTGAGTGACTGTTGGAGATGACATGAAGGTAACGCTATTACTGCTGAGTGACTGTTGGAGATGACATGAAGGTAAGCTATTACTGCTGAGTGACTGTTGGAGATGACATGAAGGTAACGCTGTTACTGCTGAGTGACTGTTGGATATGACATGACGGTAACGGTCACAATAAAGAGGAAACTGCACTGAGAAGTAGAAGAAGAAAAACAGTTTATTCAGATCAACCATGAACATTATAGGACATTTACAATACATGATAATTGATGAAGAATGTTGATTGTCGTACGGAGACCTGTACTAAGAAGTAAAATGTTGCTGATGTACAGGCCACCATGACAAATTATATTAATATTCTTTATTTACTAATACAGGTGAAATG
>CM034531.1:4555107-4651561 GCA_020002185.1 Paraescarpia echinospica | reverse complement strand
GTGATACACTGTGGAGGGCAGTGGCGCAGTGGCTAGAGCTACGGACTCTCAACTGTATATGGTGATACACTGTGGAGGGCAGTGGCGCAGTGGCTGGAGCTACGGACTCTCAACTGTATATGGTGATACACTGTGGAGGGCAGTGGCGCAGTGGCTGGAGCTACGGACTCTCAACTGTATATGGTGATACACTGTGGAGGGCAGTGGCGCAGTGGCTGGAGCTACGGACTCTCAACTGTATATGGTGATACACTGTGGAGGGCAGTGGCGCAGTGGCTGGAGCTACGGACTCTCAACTGTATATGGTGATACACTGTGGAGGGCAGTGGCGCAGTGGCTGGAGCTACGGACTCTCAACTGTATATGGTGATACACTGTGGAGGGCAGTGGCGCAGTGGCTGGAGCTACGGACTCTCAACTGTATATGGTGATACACTGTGGAGGGCAGTGGCGCAGTGGCTGGAGCTACGGACTCTCAACTGTATATGGTGATACACTGTGGAGGGCAGTGGCGCAGTGGCTGGAGCTACGGACTCTCAACTGTATATGGTGATACACTGTGGAGGGCAGTGGCGCAGTGGCTGGAGCTACGGACTCTCAACTGTATATGGTGATACACTGTGGAGGGCAGTGGCGCAGTGGCTGGAGCTACGGACTCTCAACTGTATATGGTGATACACTGTGGAGGGCAGTGGCGCAGTGGCTGGAGCTACGGACTCTCAACTGTATATGGTGATACACTGTGGAGGGCAGTGGCGCAGTGGCTGGAGCTACGGACTCTCAACTGTATATGGTGATACACTGTGGAGGGCAGTGGCGCAGTGGCTGGAGCTACGGACTCTCAACTGTATATGGTGATACACTGTGGAGGGCAGTGGCGCAGTGGCTAGAGCTACGGACTCTCAACTGTATATGGTGATACACTGTGGAGGGCAGTGGCGCAGTGGCTGGAGCTACGGACTCTCAACTGTATATGGTGATACACTGTGGAGGGCAGTGGCGCAGTGGCTAGAGCTACGGACTCTCAACTGTATATGGTGATACACTGTGGAGGGCAGTGGCGCAGTGGCTGGAGCTACGGACTCTCAACTGTATATGGTGATACACTGTGGAGGGCAGTGGCGCAGTGGCTGGAGCTTCGGACTCTCAACTGTATATGGTGATACACTGTGGAGGGCAGTGGCGCAGTGGCTGGAGCTACGGACTCTCAACTGAAAGAACATAGGTTCGAATCCTGTGTTTGTTCATTCTACATTGCTCCAGTTCACTCAGCTGTATGAATGAGTACCTGGCTATAGACAGTGGTGGATATTTGTGTATGAGTAGTCTTTGCGCATTAATTGTAGCGTAGCTAAATGCTTCCCAGAGAAGTCAAGATGGTGTTCGATTGATCAGGTCTGCCAGGGAGTAACGTGTAAAGCGCTTTGACCTGGAGACTGGATACTGCACTATATAAGAACTTACCTTTACTTTAATGTCACATGACGTTTCTTCTTGCAGGACCCTGGGGACAGTGATGAGGATGTGCCTGATCTCCCGGTCAGTCCCACCTCTCCCAGTCCCCGTGCCGTCAGTCCAGAGAAGTGCGTGTCTCCTGCGGGGGCGGTCAGCCCAGCCAAGTCAGCGAGCTCCATCACACCCTCCGACATCCCTGACTGGGAGCAGACGCCCCCTGACGACAACACACCCAAGGTGAGTGCTGTAGGTGTGTTGTAAACTACACACACCAGGTGAGTGCTGTAGGTGTATTGTAAACCACACACTCCAGGTGAATGCTGTAGGTATGTTGTAAACATTCTGTGGGTCAAAATCCATACTATTGACTTGAAACTCTGTATTTATATCAAATGGCACCTTTGCAAATTGCACCAGCTGTAATCATATGAGACAGTAGCATAGTAGTAGTGCACGCAATCGTACAGAAGGTGACATGCATTATTAAAAATATATGGTACCTTTAATATCTGTGAACCTGATCAGTGCTGGGGTAAGTTAACTGAGGAAGCAATTTTGATAAACGTCAGACATTTGCTTTGACCAGAAAACTGTGTTGTTGCTTTATATTCTTGTACTTGACAAATGTGAAAAATCTAAAATAAATTCCAATATATATGTAAAATGCTTCTGTGACTCAATTTCATTGTTGAGTGAATAAATGAAGTACAATTTATATGATTCGATGCATTTTATCACATAAACATGTTGCTTTTCAGTTGAAGCCATTGGGTGTATTGGGTGACCAAGACTTTATGAAAAGTACGTATTTCCTTATTCGTTAAGTGTGTTTCCTTATTTGTTATGAAGTCACTAAGAGTAATATTACATTTGATTGGGTCATGGTCTGGTTAAACCCACTCTATATTACGTTTGATTGGGTCATGGTCTGGTTAAACCCACTCTATATTACACCATCAAACATAATATATTGTTTCTAAACTAAGAGGATAAGTTATAGTTTTATCATGATGTAATGTAAGAGCAGGTTGAATTAAGACATGTAATTGTGCTCTAGAGAGTAGCAAGGATGTGTTTAGTGATGTTCTCGTAGATACAACGTCATTTACATGTCAATGAACTTTCAGAGGAGACAGCAGGAGGACACGGTATGAATTTATCTTTACTTTGAGTCACACATTGCGCATTTGTGCACATAGCACATATTAATTTACTTCTTTTGTTGCTGTGTTTCTCTCCTTTGACCTACCCCAAAGGTGGGTGCCGATGTCTGTCACCAAGGAGATTATTCACTTCATTACTCAAGTGTTTTCACTCCCATTTTCTAGTGTGCTAATCACCTCTGCTCATCTGCGACCCAGAGAGCTCCTTATGACTCAGAGAGCTCCCTATGACTCAGAGAGCTCCCTATGACCCAGAGAGCTCTCTATGACTCAGAGAGCTCCCTATGACTCAGATAGCTTCCTGCAATTAAGAGTCAGAAAGCCCCCTATAATTCAGGGAGTTCTCTGCAACTGAGTGAGAGCCAAACCAATGTGTACCAAACATGGACTTTTTAAATAAAAAATTCTCATCCAAAAAGGAAAATTTTCATTATTTTCTCTAATTTTTGTGTAAGGCTGGAATAAGATAACACGATATGGAACAGTATGTTACTTGGTTGTAACGTAATGACTTCTTACGTGGACGTCTGCGTACCAGACATTTGGTGGCTGTTTCTATGGTTTTTGCTGAAGCCAACTGCGATAATGTTCCATGTGTGTCTAGTTTAGAGTGTGCACTAATTTTCAGTTCCTTTTAGCCACATTCTATTCTATGAATTCTGTAATTTCTGTCTGTAGTTTGCTCAGCACTCTATTGTTGTGGCAATACCTTAGATCATGTTTCTTTGTGTTCAAATTTTTAGTCTTAGTTTGAATATTAGGATGTGATGCCTTTTATTTGCTCTGTAAGAATGAAAATTCTTGATAACGTTGTTGTTTTAATATTCGCCACACGTTATGACATATGTTCTTACTTTAAAGTCATGATCATCTTTGTGACAATAAAATTATAATTTTATCATCATTGACGTGGATGTTTCAGTTAATTGAATTTGTTTAAATGTGTTTGTTATGAAAATGTAAAAATTCTGTATAAAGGTTGAAAATAGCAGTGAGCGAATGCATAATATGTGTAGGGGTAAAGAAGGCAGTGAATTTATGGCTGAAGTTATTGATGCAACGCAGACCAGAACCAAAATATAATAATTGTGAAGGTAAACAGATAATATTAAACCTACAACACCTGTAACGGTACAGAAACTGGTGTATATAATATGGCATGAAATGAAGAATAGAAATTATAGCAATTGGGGAAAAAATGTTGCTCTCTTAGATTAGTTATAACAAAGGATTCACGTACATTAGAACAAGTCTGAGAGTGTATGTTGTGTATCAGGAATGATGGCGTCTCTGGGCATCAGTGACCTCAGTGAGAGCAGCGACTCTGACGGGGACAGTCTCAATGAGCCCGAGCCAGTCAAGGACCCCGACCTCCCACCAGGCCCCATGACCTCTGCCCCCGTAACATCTGGGCCGGTGGCAGAGACGAAGGGTGTGGGAGACAGCGAGTGGGACTCGACGGTGGCATCTGATGTAAACACCCCCCGTGGGGCGGTTGCCAAGGGTGATGTCAGCGCCCCTCGCGACGTAGCAGAGTTACAGCGGGACTGTTCGCCTGCCAAGACACAGGTAGTGTGTGAGGGTGATGTCGTCATGGATTGTTGTTGTGACCTCTAGTTGGACGCGGTAGCTCTGCATTCACATTTCCATTGTTGACAACATTTGAATTGCGTCATTAAAGTGAAATTATAAAAAAAAAATTTTTTTAAACTTTGTAAACATAATGTTCTTGTCAAGTAATTTGCCAAATATGAAGTATGTTCATTGTGAACTCACATCACTAAGCCCACTCAAACATGGTCATTTCTATGTAAAAAACAACCGCCTTGTCAGGTGTTGTCGTCCGAGGAAGCACCGCTGAGCGCACCCTATCCTTTACAATGATATGCGGCTGTTTAGTTTGGTATTTCAGGAAGTAGATGAAATTGAAACCGCAGATTTTTATATTTTTTTATATCGCCATAAACATAATAGTGTTACCTACAAATTTGTCGAACTTTGCTAATCGGCAAAAGTTACTATCAGTGTCATAGAAGTGTGTTTTGTTGAGTGTGCCTTAAATGATGACAAGGTGCAACATTGTTGGAGAAGAATGTGATCTCGGTGAGCTTGTGTTTGTCAGTTGGCGGATGACGACTGGGATTCTTCTGATGCGGAGGCAGACGATGAGGCTGAAGAGGGTGGGATGAATTGCCCCATGAATCCCACCCTGCCTACCTCCCCACCGACCACCAGCCCCGTCAGACAGGTGAGGAGTCTTGCAAACGGGAACCAGCTGGGATGTTTCATTGTTCGGATACCGAATGTAGTTTTGTTTTGTTCAGTTATAATCTGTTTGAAAAAAGTTTGACTTGAGTGTTAGACATGGTGGCAATACTAAATGGAGCCTGTCATGTGGCAAATTCACTCTTTAACTACTTTATCATATTTGACCAGTTGATGAAGGTATTATTGATTGACGCTGATCCAGCCACACAGCGAACAGTTCTCGGAGTGGACACATGGTCACAGAATGTCAGACTGTGTACACACTCGGCACCAAGTGACGGGTTGCTAAGGTCTAGGGTCAGCGGGTTTTACAATCATATATTGATAACATGTTAGGTGTACTTTGTTTGCAAAGATCGTATGAATGTGGCTGTGACTTGTGAAAATTGTTGGGATTTATGAATGTAAGCATTAGCAGGTTTGGAAAGTCTCGGGCTGTTTTGGAATGTTTGCGAATACCAGTCATCTGTGAATGTGGCCAGAGTTTGTAATCATGCCAGGTGTTTGTGAACATGCCCCAGTGTTTGTGAACATTCCCCTATGTTTGTGGACAGCAGATCAAGGTGTCCCAACTAATCTTGCCCGGTGCTCACTCTATGCAATGGCTATTGGTTATGTTTCCCACAATGCACCAGTGCAGTTTGACGTTGACAGACGACATGGGACAGTGACGATGGCAACCTGCCTGACATTCCCATGCTCCCCAGCGGTGATGATGACATCGACGGAGCTGAGCTGGAGGAGGTGAGAACCGGAATTCTCTCACCTCCACCACTAGAGGGGGTGATAGATGGCAAGATTCTCACCACTAGAGGGCGTCATAGATGGAAGGCGCTCGCTCACTGGACAACGGCAACCACTACAGCAGCGATAGTTCAATATTAAGAGTGTTGTTTACTTTTATAGTGCGGTTTAAAAACATTTAATAATTGTTTTTGCATTTTCATTCAATATCATCTAAACGGGGTAACCATTAGCATAATCAGTGTTGTTACATTTGTTGGTGGACGTGAACATTGCAGTTTTTGTGTAGGTAACTTACTCATTTGACATATTTTTGTCTGCTAAACATACCTGACCGGTGGCAAAAACTGTCTTTTAAAAGCAGCAAGAAGTTTGTTGTGACTTTAAATGATGGGATTACGCAGCATGTTCTAGTGTGAGGGAAATAAATGTACAATAGATCTTCAAAGTTTGATCACCACATTTATGTCATGTATAAATGGCAGTTCACTGATAACTAATTAATTATACACCCATCGAGGAAAGTGTTAGTATCTTCTCACAAGTGGTTGGGAGTGCTGACTGCTGGCTCTAGTTGTCCAGTGGGTGATTGGTGTGCACTGTGAGTGATGTAGATGTTTGGACAGCTGCTGTGTGACTCACTCACTCGGTCATTAACTCGTCTGAAGTGTCACTGATACTAACCTCCATGTGTGGCTTCTCGGAAGCAGGACTACTTCCTGCATCTTGCTGCTTCTTGCGTGTGCCAGCGATTGTAGTCAGTCGATGAGCTGTCCATCTTGTGTTGCTGTATCTAGCGCTGTGAATCCAGTGTCTGTGTTAGGAGTCATGGAGTAGGCAGATGCTGATTGTGTCATCTGGCGTTTGCTGTCCAGCACTGCTTTCACATGCGGCATTATCTGAGAGACCAGGTAATATAATAATGGTGGGACTGAGGACCCTGCACTGCAAGACTCACGCACCATGTGCATACAATACTACATACTGGAGACACTGACATACAGCGTATGTCCGTGTGGCACGGCCCCAATGACAGTGAAACACCTCCTGTAAGTCTGTCTACGTACCAGCATGAAAGAAAGATAACCAGGCCCAGAAGAAGAAGAAGAAGAAGAAAGGGGCCAACTGAAGATGCAGGCTTTAAACTGGCCCATGCCTGGTCGCAGGTGGTTTAGTTTGGTCCAGGCCTTTTGTTGGCAGTCGTATAATGCACATGAAATGGGTGGTGTTGGAATGAAGAACATTTCCTACTCATAGAGTAATTCAGGAAGAGATGTCAAGGTGAGTGTGAATGTGATTGCCCCCTGTCAAGGATTGTGAACGTGACTGCCACCTATCAAGGAGTGTGAACATGTCTGCCCCCTGTCAAGGATTGTGAACTTGACTGCCCCTGTCAAGGATTGTGAACGTGACTGCCCCCTGTCAAGGAGTGTAAACGTGACTGCCCCCTGTCAAGTATTGTGAACGTGACTGCCTCCTGTCAAAGAGTGTGAATGTGACTGCCCCCTGTCAAAGATTGTAAACGTGACTGCCCCCTGTCAAGGAGTGTGAACGTGACTGTCCCCTGTCAAGGATTGTGAACATGACTGCCCCCTGTCAAAGATTGTGAATATGACTGCCCCCTGTCAAGGATTGTGAACATGACTGCCCCCTGTCAAGGATTGTGAATGTGGCTGCCCCCTGTCAAGGAGTGTGAACATGACTGCCCTCTGTCAAGGAGTGTGAACATGACTGTCCCCTGTCAAGGATTGTGAACTTGACTGCCCCCGTCAAGGATTGTGAACTTGACTGCTCCCTGTCAAGGATTGTGAACTTGACTGCCCCCTGTCAAGGAGTGTGAATGTGACTGCCCCTTGTCAAGGAGTGTGAACATGACTGTCCCCTGTCAAGGATTGTGAACTTGACTGTCCCCTGTCAAGGATTGTGAACTTGACTGCCCCCTGTCAAGGAGTGTGAACTTGACTGCCCCCGTCAAGGATTGTGAAATTGACTGTCCCCTGTCAAGGAGTGTGAACGTGACTGCCCCCTGTCAAGGAGTGTGAACTTGACTGTCCCCTGTCAAGGAGTGTGAACGTGACTGCCCCCTGTCAAGGAGTGTGAACGTGACTGCCCCCTGTCAAGGAGTGTGAACTTGACTGTCCCCTGTCAAGGAGTGTGAACTTGACTGTCCCCTGTCAAGGAGTGTGAACTTGACTGCCCTCTGTCAAGGATTGTGAACTTGACTGCCCCCGTCAAGGATTGTGAACTTGACTGCCCCCTGTCAAGGATTGTGAACTTGACTGCCCCCGTCAAGGATTGTGAACTTGACTGTCCCCTGTCAAGGATTGTGAACTTGACTAACCCCGTCAAGGAGTGTGAATGTGACTGCCCCCTGTCAAGGAGTGTGAACTTGACTGCCCCCTGTCAAGGATTGTGAACTTGACTGCCCCCTGTCAAGGAGTGTGAACGTGACTGCCCCCTGTCAAGGAGTGTGAACGTGACTGCCCCCTGTCAAGGATTGTGAACTTGACTGCCCCCTGTCAAGGAGTGTGAACGTGACTGCCCCCTGTCAAGGAGTGTGAACGTGACTGCCCCCTGTCTAGGAGCATGAACTTGACTGCCCCCTGTCAAGGATTGTGAACTTGACTGCCCCCTGTCAAGTATTGTGAATGTGACTGCCCCCCAACTGGTGTTTTTCCATGTGTTCGGTGATGTCAGCTATAAACTACACTGTTGGCTGGATTAAGACATGTCATCAGATGCCCATATATTCTACTGGTGCTGCGTGTTTCCATAGGTGTGTGTTTGGTGTGCGTGTGTTTAATCTTAATATATTTTCTGTGAACTACACAGTTAACAGAGTTGTTACACTAACATTTTTGTGTTTACAGCTTTTCTCTGAAGCGTGTGATTTTCTTTGTGTTAGCTGTTTAAATTATATTTATATACACTTGTGTATAGGTGATATCAAGGTATTTTTTTCTTTAAACTCAATGGATTTTCATGAATGTTTACTATAAGATGTTTGCACTGCCTAGTGAACTTATGGAAATAATTAAGCTATTATTTACATTTGGAAACTTCACAGAAGTTTGATCTGGTCTTTGTTAGAATGACAACATTGCCTCTGTGCACTTTTTTAAATCTTAAATACAGTTTTTTTATAAACTGTTTACAACAGAACAAGCATCAAATATTGTGTGATGAGCTTTTTTGTTTTTACCAATTGTTAGTGCTGATTATGATGTGTTTTACCAATTTTTAATGCTGCCCAAGATGTGTTGTACCAATTTTATTACTGGCTTTTCAATGTGTCTGAAGGAAAATTTTACTTTTAAAAACTGCCCCCTGCATTTTTAACGGGCTCTAAAGTTATTGAATCTTGAATCTTGTATAATTCTGCCGATTATCAAGACAAGTGTTTTGATTACACGTACCGTTTGTACCCATCAGGTGGCAGACTATGTTGATCAAAATAGCGCAATCAACAATGGCGCAGCGGTGGCGGCAAATGTCGTTGACGAGGTGGGTACATCATTCTTGTTTACATCATTTATACTTAGCATTGCACACAAGCTGCACCCAGAGCCACTTGGGTCATGTAAACCATACAGGGTTGTCCAGCTACAACTTACGATGGTGTGGAAGAGAACTGTCCCGCAGTAACATTGACCTTTCAGTGGATTGGTTGAAGTGCAAGGTTCACATTGTCATGATTTTAAATAACATCCACAAACAGATAGGCGTAGTGTGTATATTTTTCTTTTATCAATATTTATTTAATGTTATTTATACACAATTTAGCATGTGGCATTTGTAAAGTTGTTTTTAAATACACTGAGTGATAAAACAAATTTCATAATATTTTTAACACGAAGATGTTTTGCATGTTAACCCCAAAGTGTATTATTCATGAATGTTGTGAAAAATGCATAATCTGCAGTATGTTGTCTGCTAAGAGGTCAATGACAAAGTGACTTGCTGAAGTGACATCAAACTTTATGTCTAGACACAGCTGACAGATAATGCTTCATCTAGTGAATGACAGTCTAACTAAATCATACCCCTGGTGAATTGTATTCTAATTAAACCATTGTAGTTTAACTTTATATATCAGAGTCACAATAGGTTTAAGTTAAACATTGTGCCGGTGTATATGCAATGTTCCATGGTGATAGTTTTCCCATGATAAAAAACCTCTCTTTTACTGACTTTAAGCAAAATAAAATATTCCTATCATTGCTACCTGCCAATGTGTTAACACATGTTTGTAAAATAACTACATCTTCTAGCCAAATACTGTATATTTTGTATTCCTGTTTCAAAATCCACACTAATGAATCCATTGCAGATTTGTAGCTAGTGCTCTTTATTTCAGTATTTGTTTAATCATTTTACTTCTGGTAATCTTTATTTTATACTGTCACAAGACATGCTTTGAATGTAGATGTACTTGCAATTCTTGAAGTTGGACATATAGGGTTGTTTGTTCTTATTAATATGCGTCATTGTCATTATCCATGGCTACTGTCTCCGTGGGTTAGTTTATATGATTGTGACAGCACACCGACTTCAAGAATGTAATACTAAGCAGAAACATGTTATTGCAATAATAACGTCACAGTTCTATGGCAGATTAGAGAGCACTTGTTCATTTCTTTCTGCACGTACAGTCACTGACGAACAACTTGGACAGGGTGGAGTTATTTACCCCTCCTCCCCAGTATCTCTGTAATGTGAAGGTAACAGTTCATTTAATCCCTGCCTCATTAACAAATTAACACCTGTGTGGACATTATAACAGAGTGGCGTGTCATGTCAGTTGTAGGTATAGTATCATTTCCTTATATATATATATATATTATATATATATATATATATATATATTAACAATGTAGTAAATACCCCCTGTTGCTGTGTGACGTATAATATATCAACCAGTAAGTGTACTATTTTGTTTTAAAGAAACTATTTTCATTACACCAAAAGCTAAGTGGTTTATGTTGTCTCTAGATAATTTTTATTTATCAGAAATAATTCTACTAACTTGCAATGAAATCCTAATCTACAAAATCTATCGTGGAGACATTAGCTCATCATAAATTGGCCAATTGTATTTCAAACAACTGAACTGGATAATCAGCACGCATGTTGAAAAAAAAACACCTTTCTAGCCATTGCTTGCACATAAATAATTTTTGTTTCTATTTTATATGGATGTTTTTATCAATGCTTCCTATATGGACACAATTCTTGTGTGAAATAAAAACATTATTATTATTATTATAATCTCTGTTAACAAACATGGAATACCTTGGAAGTACATTTTATACAAGTCATTGCATTTTAATTAATAATGTTCATTTCTAGTATTATATTCTCTTAAGCATTGAAACAATTTCTGTAGATCTATGTGTTTGTTAATTTGTAGCTATCGAAGGCATAGAAATAGATGTTTAATGCATGTTTGATGCATGATTAGTAGTCTCCATAAGTAGTCTCCGTGAATGTTCCCTTTGTATTTTATCAAGCATCTTGGCCCATACACTGTCTAATTGATGTAGAGTGCAGTGATTATCGTGATTAGCCAGGGAGTCTGGTAACTGGTTTGGAACTGTTTTGAGACAATCTTGCTTGGGGTGTGGTCTGTGCAGTTTGTTGTCTAATGGGAGCCTGTCTAGGAGCCTCTATAGTGTCAACTGTTTAGTCACCATCAGTTTCTCTTCCCACTAACACTAGCCCAAGTAAAGCCTTTATACTGAAGTAGTTCGTGTCAGCCAGGCAGAAAGCAGCAAAAACTACTTCATATACAATAGACATTAATTTTGATCAGACATAGTTTGTTTACGCCAATGTACACTGTATGTATTTTTACATTTTTTGAATGTTTATTTACTACAATAAGGCCTACATATAGTTTTTCACTTGTTACTTAGGATTATATCAAACACATTATAGCACTTATTTGTTAAGAGCTACTGTAAATGACACATTTATTATATTTAATTTTTAACAAAATGTTCAACTGTTGATACAAGAGTTGAGACACCATTTTTTAGGGTTTAAATTGCGGTATATATTAGTGATGTATAATATACAATTATGTCATGTTGTGTGCAGACATTTCTGGGTGTGTTCTTTGTGATTGCAACATTTGCATCATTTGTGGCAATCACAGTTGGGTGGTCATTGTGGAAGTGTGTGGTTAGTGTTGATTTGTGGTAAATGTGGTTAGTGGTCAGTGGGGATGTGTAGTCATTGGTCAAGTGTTGTGGTCACTGTGCAGGAGGTCGACTCGGATGAGTGGGACAGTGAGTCGGAGGTGGTCAGTGATGATGAACTAGCAGCAGCATCTCCGGCTGCGGCACCAGCCACTCCACAGGTCACTCCACAGGTCACTCCACAGGTCAGTCCTCACCCTAAATCTCTCTTGCAGGTCTCACCACAACTCCCCAGTTCTCCTTCAGTCATCAACTTAATAGGCCTAAGTTGAGCCGTATACATGTTTGACCATGTATTTCATGTTTCTTGACCAACTGACCATTCTGTGTTTGGTTACTGTAGCAACTGGAATGAAAGCAAGAACACTGAGAAATGTTTTGTAAACTAGTTACCAAGATTTGTTGATGACGTAACGAGGTTGCGAGAGAGAGACCGTGGCCCAGCTGGCAGATGGATGAGAGGTGCCATGCTCTGGCTGGCAGTCTTGTTCAATCTGGCAAAAATAAAACCATGATTCTGTTGCTGCTGTCGTATGATATCAATTGTTTGAAAAGTGTTGGTTCTAAAGATATAAAAAATATGTTCACATTGTATGATACCTGACAAATGTTGGGATGTGGTATTGCAAGTGTTTGGCTAAAGCTCGATTTGAGCAAGAAAGGGAATGGTGCTTGTGGTGGCTTCAGTTTCTTGCCCAAGTTACAGATAACTTTGTACAGGTTGTAAGAGACGAGGTTATTCATCATAAGACTGATTTCTTGCTAAGCCTGCAGGGGAAGAAGGACTCGGTGGTGTGAAGGACAGGCAACCGAGCCTCCTCCCGTCCTCCCCTCCCCTGGAAGCAGACATTTCCGAAGGAGTGTCGTATGTAGAAACAAACTCGGGTCTGCAGGAATCATCCGACAATTCTACACCTGAAGATCAACATAGTTCTGACGCTTTCTGTGTGGTGGTAGCACCAAAGGTACTTCATCGCATGTTGCACCGTTGCCGGTTCCTTCATCGATGTGCTTCTGTTATGGATATCGTCTGGCGCATGCTGACTGCTGCACAGTTCTCTGGCATCGCTCGGACATGTTTTCATGTTGCTCTAGATTGTCCTGAGAATCTGCTCACATGTATTGTTTCATTAGTATTCACGGCACCTGCCACTCCCAGGTGATCTTCTCAAATGTGGCCTTGAATAGATTCCCGGTGTACATGGGTTTTATTTGTATAAGTTGTATCATCTTGGCACATTTTGTTTTCAGATATTTGTTTTTAGGTAATAAACATTTGCATTTATAACATTGCGTCATAGCGAGATTGAAAAGTAACAAGTTGCTGCCCTACATCATTTTTTATTTGGAAACTTTTCCGATTTCAAAATGACAATGAGTTGTGACTCGTTATAATGTCGGATGAGTATTTAATGTATCACACATTCAGTCATTCTTGTCTGTCTAGACATCGGCCTCCTACATTGCCACTCCTGTCTAGACAGCTGTCTCTCATATTGCCACTCCTATCTAGACACCTTCCTGCTGCATTGCCACTCCTCTGTCTAGACATCTGCCACCCATATTGCCACTCCTTACGTCCGTCTCCCATACTATTGCCACTTGCCGCTGATTGACCTGGTTCATTTTGCTGTTGCATTAATGCAACATTATTCACCTGATCCGACTTCTGCGGCACATTTTCACAGTTACTCAATCATTTGTTGCATGTTTCTGTTGACTGGTACATTGCTGTATCAAAAGCAACAATTTTAATATTTGCTAAATGCAAACATGTTTTTTACTGGGGAATGACTCCACATTTCCATACTCCGTACCATACTCAGTACCGTGTGATTTATTTATCTATTGCCTTATCTAGTTTCTCATAACTTTTTTGAAACAGTTTTTTAAACAATTGATCACAATGATAATAGTGAAACTAACTTAGCTAATTTTTTCTGTTTTATATCTGCAATTGTTTTTACCCTAAAGACAGGCTTTGAAATTAATCTAGTTAAAAATACTTTGTTTGTGACTTTCCACACATTTCTGCACTCGTTGCCGAGGTCCAACCAGTTCTTGCTCTCATAGTAATGTATCATTAACACCTACACAAAGTGCTCTTTATGCACTAAAACTATTATTTAATAAAACCTTCTTACAGAATGCTTAATGGTGCATTTTTTTTAAACATTATTGAATTTGCTTAGAAAGTTGGAATAATAGTTTCAATTACCTTAAAGGTGACATACACTGCTTTCTCTCACCAGGTTTATTTGTTTGAAATTACTTTCCCACCTGAAATCTTTGGCAGTGCCTTGCTCTAGTGATGACTCTTGCAGAGCCTTGCTCTAGTTTTAAAAGTAGTAGTTTTAAAAATGTTAATTAAATTTATATATCATATATATATATATATATATACACACACAGGCCTGTATATATATACATATATATATCTGTATGTATATATATATAGATATATATATATGTATACATATATAATAGACAATAGTAAAATGTTCCCAGTTGACAGATGATGGTGATGATATTTAGGTGGAAGCATCTGAATTCAAGCCAGGAGCTGACCTTGTCTATGATGATGAAGAAGATGAAGACAGAGAGGCCCCGGCTGCAGCTTGCGTCCCCACTGAAATGGCTGCTGCAGCCGAACCTGAATCAGATATTAACCCACCGTTTCCTGAGGACCAGGGAGAAGCTGCCAGCAATGATGACAACATTAACTCTTTGCCCTCTCACGCCATGGAAGCAGCATCTGTCACGGTGGCTGGGAAAGCCAAGCAGGATGAGGTGCCCTCTACTTAAGACGTCTTTGTCCTTGCACACATGCTTCCTGTGTGGTGTTTTCTTTTTCTGTTTGTTTCATCTTTATATAGGACATTTTGTATGTATTTCGTTGAGCACATTTTTGCACTGTTGTGAAGGGATATTCCGTCTGGCTGCCCGGATGAAACAGAAAGACAGATGCTGTTTATGCTTCAAAAGATCACTAGAAGTTACATTTGTGTGAATCCTTTGCATCAGCTGTTGTTGAAAAATGTATATTTTAGAAATTGTAATTTCTCAGCTGATTTGAAAGCTGACGTCTGTGCATTCCTGTGCCGCGTTCAGAGTTTGCATTGCCTTGCATCATGACGTCGTGATCCATCGCAGTTCACCACTGGAAATTGAACAGCTAAGTTTTACATACCGCGATGTTCGCTGCATTCAAAATGGATGCTACTAATTTCTAATGCGTTTTTTGATGCAAATGCACCATTGTTGCTATTAGGAACACTTTGGTTTTGTTAAAAGCTTTACTTGTGAAACATGAGTGTTAACTGAAGCCCTTAAAAGCACGAACAATACCGTTGAAAAGGAATTGTTATCGAATGCGAAACTAATAACTGTGGCCATCATCTGGCGCAGCATGCAGCGCGGCGTCAGTACGACGTAACTTTGAACGGCAGAATCGGCTTCCAGGGCAAAACGCAATGTGGCGTGGTGGCGAACTCTGAACGTGGTCCAGATCACATTTAAGGGCACTGATTTTCAATGATCCTGGAAAATGGACAGAATCCATGGAATTTGTGAAACAGAACTGAAGCAGAAATTGCCTTTTTAAACAGAATTTTGAAACACAATGTTAACAGAATTTGTGTTTTTAGAGATGGGAAATTAGTGTCCTTGTTTTGTTTTGAAGCAGCACCTTTGAAATACTTGACCTGAGCAGTGTGTTTGTGGGTCTGTTTCTTGCACTGGTTCACTGTACATTTGAGTTTGGTTTGAAGCACACATTGTTGTCCACTTGCTGTGTTATAGAACAAAAATCTCAACCTAACTGAGTTCACGTTAAACTCTCCCTGACAAAAGTCACATTCACACAGCTATTGTGATTGTTTTCCTTTTTGTTTCAGTTTCGTTTTGCTGGTATGTCGGATGTTGCTTTCCAAATGATCATGTTCTGTTTCATTTACTCTCACTTTTCAGTCACTCTACACAATATGTAATGACACTGCCGAATTGTGAAATTGCTGCACACACAAGTATTAAACATCTTCTTTGACTTAACACTGCAACAATATAAACAATTTATGGTAAAGCTGAATATTGTAATAAATTGCACCATTTTCTTTACAGTGAAAGTATGCATAATTCAGTCATAGAGTAGTTTGCATTACATCCTAATGCTCCCTCTCTTCAAAGGGAGCATTTATTATTTTCAGTCACCTAATTTGTGATGGAATGATAATACGTGTAACACTGTGTATTTATATCTAGTCCGCGTTTCAGGTTTTTGTGGGGGTGGAAGCCAAACCAAGCTCCTCAGTTCCCGTCAACTCGCCTCCATTGGGCAGCCCCACAAGAAGGCAGGAGGATATAGGTGACAGCACTGATGGCCAGACAAAGACAGGGACAACGGGGGAAGTTCCTTGGAGGGTTGGCCCCAAAGACACGGCGGGAGACTACACCCAGCAGGAAGACGAGTTTGATCAGTGGTCGCCCATGGGCAGACCAAGGAAACAAGAGGCTGGAGCGGTTGTTGATGTCTCCCCTGTCGCAAGTCCGCGTAGAAAAAAGACGTCTGCCCACTCATCACCGTTTACAAGCCCACGAGGACAGACAGCTGACCGGGTGACAGACTACCCGGTCAACATGTCACCCACTGACAGCGTGGCACTGACCAGTCAGAATGGACAACTGGTCAACATGGCAGGGTCATCCACTGGATTGACACACAGTAGTAGCCCTCACAGGACTCAGGTAGGCTATGGTGGATCTTCATTCATCCTTTCCGTTATTCATTCTTCTGTCCATCTACTGCATCATAATTTTACAAACATACACGATGTTGGCATAAGTACTGAAATCCTACATAGCACCATCTATTTGTTTTATTCAGGTTATCATGGCAAATGTTAAATACCAACCAGATTAATAATTGGGACATTTTTAATTATACATTCATATACAGAAGAGTTTTCATTTGATTGCAGAAGGCAACTGAGCCCATGAAACAACAGAATATGTATGAGGATGTCAATACTGATGATGATGCTGGCAGTGACTTGTCTGAGGTAAAAATGGGGAAATTTGGGATTTGTTACCTAGAGAAACATGATTTGCTGCTTTTTTGAAAATAGAGAAAACTACAAATCAGAAAAATAATTGGCAAAGTCATACCATTCTGCTAAATGAGCATTTAGTATTACAACATTATGGCAGCATTTTGTTAAAGTAACTCAGCATATTTTGTTAATTCAGTTATTGTTCATTTATTATACAAAAATAAGATCTGCTTTGATGGTTTAAGATGTGATAATAGTTCATCTTTAATGACAGTGGCAAGTACCTCTTAAAATGTATTTTTTTTGTATATTTGTCTTACCAGAAGCACAATATCCTTCTGGGATTTGTTCACAATGACCACTGTTGCATTGTGGGAACCAGGCCTTCTGGCCATGTGTGTGGAAAACATACATTTTATTCCTTTTTTAACAATGGGAACTAGGTGTACACCTTCGTGGTTTCCAAAAAAGGTAATACAAGAAATGCATGAACTAAACTGAAATTAAAAATAGTTGTATTATTTACTGGTTTTGAATAGTTTTGCTTGTCTTGCCAAACATAAGTCATAATATAACTTTGAACACACATTTAACACTTGTGCTTTTATAAATTATGTTTAGCAAACAAATTATGAAATATCTGTATTTACAGGGATACGCACCAACGAGACCCCACCAGGTAAATAACTTTTGTTTGTTTTTTATTACTTCCAATAAGTGTATTTTCATCATAGTGACTTATTAATGTTGTAAAACTGTAATGAGTGAGTTGTGTTACTGTTATACACACATGACTCACTGCAGATGATGCATGCCTTATTTAACCAATTCGCTATGCTCTATGTAGGTGCATTTGCTTAGTTTTTTATGTTGCGAGTCCTGTATGATAAATGATGGATATACCTGTACATCCTTATATAATCTGTTACATTGATCTGTAATAAGATCTAATCATTATGAAGACTCTTAAATACTCTGTAACAATAGTTATAAAATTTCATAGCAAAAGCATTGTCATTTTGTGAAACAACAGAACTTTGCAGTAATTTGCAGAGCCTATACAACTATTTCCTGTCACATGTTTGATGTGTGAATAGATAACAGTTTGGTATTTATAAAGTGTATTATATTCTGAGAAACTGTTGCTATTCTTGTAGAAGCCTGACTATGCGGTTGTAGTCTCGTCATCAAAACAGGTATATCGTCTTTTTTCTGGCATGGCAATTGAAATGTGTTTATTTGATACTTGTCAACTTCGGTGTTTTGATATTTGTTTGTAGCAAGTGACTTGGGAGTAATTTTGGAGCAAATGATGAAGGTTTCGGGTTTGTGGCTGCAGAGTAATATCAAATATTCTTGGTTTAGTTACGGGAACTATTACATCTATGTTAGTTAGGGGAAATATAACATGTATGGTACAAAAACAGAATTCATTAACATCTGCATAAAGCTATAGTTATACTTTGTTTAGATTAATGCATATGAGCTAGAAGAAGAACATAGAATACAAAGGAGAGTTCAGAAGAAACACAGAAGAATGTTGTTTAATAACACTAGACAGAAGAAGATGATTTTGTTTAAATGTTAAATGTGTATGAAAATAGTAAACAAAATATCGATTTCAAAAAATTATGGTAGGTAGGAGAACTAGGGGGCACAACATAACATTAGTAAAAGAACAGTAATTATTAGATTGTAAGAATATTATTAATGTTGCAGAGTATGGTAAATTAACAGAACAACTTGTTTACTGATTGTGTGAATGCTAACTGTGTGAATAAGGTGTCATAGGTGAGCTATGCGTAGTTAAAGTCTATGGGTCAAGGGTGAGCTATGCATAGTTGAAGTCTCAATAAGTCTATGGGTCAAGGGTGAGCTATGCATAGTTGAAGTATCAATAAGTCTATGGGTCAAGGGTGAGCTGTGCATAGTTGAAGCCTCAATAAGTCTATGGGTCAAGGGTGAGCTATGCATAGTTGAAGTCTCAATAAGTCTATGGGTCAAGGGTGAGCTATGCATAGTTGAAGTCTCAATAAGTCTATGGGTCAAGGGAGAGCTACGCATAGTTGAAGTCTCAATAAGTCTATGGGTCAAGGGTGAGCTACGCATAGTTGAAGTCTCAATAAGTCTATGTGTCAAGGGTGAGCTACGCATAGTTGAAGTCTCAATAAGTCTATGGGTCAAGGGTGAGCTACGCATAGTTGAAGTCTCAATAAGTCTATGGGTCAAGGGTGAGCTACGCATAGTTGAAGTCTCAATAAGTCAAGGGTGATGTTGAAGTCTCAATAAGTCTATGGGTCAAGGGTGAGCTACGCATAGTTGAAGTCTCAATAAGTCTATGGGTCAAGGGTGAGCTACGCATAGTTGAAGTCTCAATAAGTCTATGGGTCAAGGGTGAGCTACGCATAGTTGAAGTCTCAATAAGTCTATGGGTCAAGGGTGAGCTACGCATAGTTGAAGTCTCAATAAGTCTATGGGTCAAGGGTGAGCTACGCATAGTTGAAGTCTCAATAAGTCTATGGGTCAAGGGTGAGTTACGCATAGTTGAAGTCTCAATAAGTCTATGGGTCAAGGGTGAGCTACGCATAGTTGAAGTCTCAATAAGTCTATGGGTCAAGGGTGAGCTACGCATAGTTGAAGTCTCAATAAGTCTATGGGTCAAGGGTGAGCTACGCATAGTTGAAGTCTCAATAAGTCTATGGGTCAAGGGTGAGCTACGCATAGTTGAAGTCTCAATAAGTCTATGGGTCAAGGGTGAGCTACGCATAGTTGAAGTCTCAATAAGTCTATGGGTCAAGGGTGAGCTACGCATAGTTGAAGTATCAATAAGTCTATGGGTCAAGGGTGAGCTGTGCATAGTTGAAGCCTCAATAAGTCTATGGGTCAAGGGTGAGCTACGCATAGTTGAAGTCTCAATAAGTCTATGGGTCAAGGGTGAGCTACGCATAGTTGAAGTCTCAATAAGTCTATGGGTCAAGGGTGAGCTACGCATAGTTGAAGTCTCAATAAGTCTATGGGTCAAGGGTGAGCTCATGGTTGAGTCTGGTCAAGGGTGAGCTACATAGTTGAAGTCTCAATAAGTCTGGGTCAAGGGTGAGCTACGCATAGTTGAAGTCTCAATAAGTCTATGGGTCAAGGGTGAGCTCATAGTTGAAGTCTCAATAAGTCTATGGGTCAAGGGTGAGCTACGCATAGTTGAAGTCTCAATAAGTCTATGGGTCAAGGGTGAGCTACGCATAGTTGAAGTCTCAATAAGTCTATGGGTCAAGGGTGAGCTACGCATAGTTGAAGTCTCAATAAGTCTATGGGTCAAGGGTGAGCTACGCATAGTTGAAGTCTCAATAAGTCTATGGGTCAAGGGTGAGCTACGCATAGTTGAAGTCTCAATAATAAGTCTATGGGTCAAGGGTGAGCTACGCATAGTTGAAGTCTCAATAAGTCTATGGGTCAAGGGTGAGCTACGCATAGTTGAAGTCTCAATAAGTCTATGGGTCAAGGGTGAGCTACACATAAGCTGAAGTCTCAATAAGTCTATGGAAGTCTCAAGGGGTGGGTGAGCTACGCATAGTTGAAGTCTCAATAAGTCTATGGGTCAAGGGTGAGCTACGCATAGTTGAAGTCTCAATAAGTCTATGGGTCAAGGGTGAGCTACGCATAGTTGAAGTCTCAATAAGTCTATGGGTCAAGGGTGAGCTACGCATAGTTGAAGTCTCAATAAGTCTATGGGTCAAGGGTGAGCTACGCATAGTTGAAGTCTCAATAAGTCTATGGGTCAAGGGTGAGCTACGCATAGTTGAAGTCTCAATAAGTCTATGGGTCAAGGGTGAGCTACGCATAGTTGAAGTCTCAATAAGTCTATGGGTCAAGGGTGAGCTACGCATAGTTGAAGTCTCAATAAGTCTATGGGTCAAGGGTGAGCTACGCATAGTTGAAGTCTCAATAAGTCTATGGGTCAAGGGTGAGCTACGCATAGTTGAAGTCTCAATAAGTCTATGGGTCAAGGGTGAGCTACGCATAGCTGAAGTCTCAATAAGTCTATGGGTCAAGGGTGAATTATGCATAGTTGAAGTCTCAATAAGTCTATGGGTCAAGGGTGAATTACGCATAGTTGAAGTCTCAATAAGTCTATGGGTCAAGGGTGAGCTACGCATAGTTGAAGTCTCAATAAGTCTATGGGTCAAGGGTGAGCTACGCATAGTTGAAGTCTCAATAAGTCTATGGGTCAAGGGTGAGCTACGCATAGTTGAAGTCTCAATAAGTCTATGGGTCAAGGGTGAGTTACGCATAGTTGAAGTCTCAATAAGTCTATGGGTCAAGGGTGAGCTACGCATAGTTGAAGTCTCAATAAGTCTATGGGTCAAGGGTGAGCTACGCATAGTTGAAGTCTCAATAAGTCTATGGGTCAAGGGTGAGCTACGCATAGTTGAAGTCTCAATAAGTCTATGGGTCAAGGGTGAGCTACGCATAGTTGAAGTCTCAATAAGTCTATGGGTCAAGGGTGAGCTACGCATAGTTGAAGTCTCAATAAGTCTATGGGTCAAGGGTGAGCTACGCATAGTTGAAGTCTCAATAAGTCTATGGGTCAAGGGTGAGCTACGCATAGTTGAAGTCTCAATAAGTCTATGGGTCAAGGGTGAGCTACGCATAGTTGAAGTCTCAATAAGTCTATGGGTCAAGGGTGAGCTACGCATAGTTGAAGTCTCAATAAGTCTATGGGTCAAGGGTGAGCTACGCATAGTTGAAGTCTCAATAAGTCTATGGGTCAAGGGTGAGCTACGCATAGTTGAAGTCTCAATAAGTCTATGGGTCAAGGGTGAGCTACGCATAGTTGAAGTCTCAATAAGTCTATGGGTCAAGGGTGAGCTACGCATAGTTGAAGTCTCAATAAGTCTATGGGTCAAGGGTGAGCTACGCATAGTTGAAGTCTCAATAAGTCTATGGGTCAAGGGTGAGCTACGCATAGTTGAAGTCTCAATAAGTCTATGGGTCAAGGGTGAGCTACGCATAGTTGAAGTCTCAATAAGTCTATGGGTCAAGGGTGAGCTACGCATAGTTGAAGTCTCAATAAGTCTATGGGTCAAGGATGAGCTACGCATAGTTGAAGTCTCAATAAGTCTATGGGTCAAGGGTGAGCTACGCATAGTTGAAGTCTCAATAAGTCTATGGGTCAAGGGTGAGCTACGCATAGTTGAAGTCTCAATAAGTCTATGGGTCAAGGGTGAGCTACGCATAGTTGAAGTCTCAATAAGTCTATGGGTCAAGGGTGAGCTACGCATAGTTGAAGTCTCAATAAGTCTATGGGTCAAGGGTGAGCTACGCATAGTTGAAGTCTCAATAAGTCTATGGGTCAAGGGTGAGCTACGCATAGCTGAAGTCTCAATAAGTCTATGGGTCAAGGGTGAATTATGCATAGTTGAAGTCTCAATAAGTCTATGGGTCAAGGGTGAATTACGCATAGTTGAAGTCTCAATAAGTCTATGGGTCAAGGGTGAGCTACGCATAGTTGAAGTCTAAATAAGTCTATGGGTAAAGGGTGAGCTACGCATAGTTGAAGTCTCAATAAGTCTATGGGTCAAGGGTGAGTTACGCATAGTTGAAGTCTCAATAAGTCTATGGGTCAAGGGTGAGCTACGCATAGTTGAAGTCTCAATAAGTCTATGGGTCAAGGGTGAGCTACGCATAGTTGAAGTCTCAATAAGTCTATGGGTCAAGGATGAGTTACGCACAGTTGAAGTCTCAATAAGTCTATGGGTCAAGGGTGAGCTACGCATAGTTGAAGTCTCAATAAGTCTATGGGTCAAGGGTGAGCTACGCATAGTTGAAGTCTCAATAAGTCTATGGGTCAAGGGTGAGCTACGCATAGTTGAAGTCTCAATAAGTCTATGGGTCAAGGGTGAGCTACGCATAGTTGAAATCTCAATAAGTCTACGGGTCAAAGGTGAGCTCACAGCATAGTTGAAGTGTGGTGAGGTGGGATGAACTTGGGAGATGCCAAGCCGTCCTGGGTCAAGGGTGAGCTTCACAGCATAGTTGAAGTCTCCAACCAAGTCCTATGGGTCAAGGGTGAGCTCACACATGGTTGAAGTCTCAATAAGTCTATGGGTCAAGGGTGAGAGCTATGGTGAAGTGTCAATAAGTCCTAGGTCAGGGTGAATTAAGCACATAGATTGAAGTCTCAATAAGTCCTATGGGTCCAAGGGTGAGGCTATAGTTGAAGTCTCAATAAGTCTATGGGTCAAGGGTGAGCTCACCTTTAGTTGGAAGTCTCAATAGTCCTCAGGTCAAGGGTGAGCTACATAGTTGAAGTCTCAATAAGTCTATGGGTCAAGGATGAGTTACGCATAGTTGAAGTCTCAATAAGTCTATGGGTCAAGGATGAGTTACGCATAGTTGAAGTCTCAATAAGTCTATGGGTCAATGGTGAGCTACGCATAGTTGAAGTCTCAATAAGTCTATGGGTCAAGGGTGAGCTACGCACAGTTGAAGTCTCAATAAGTCTATGGGTCAAGGGTGAGCTACGCACAGTTGAAGTCTCAATAAGTCTATGGGTCAAGGGTGAGCTACGCACAGTTGAAGTCTCAATAAGTCTATGGGTCAAGGGTGAGCTACGCATAGTTGAAGTCTCAATAAGTCTATGGGTCAAGGGTGAATTACGCATAGTTGTTGAAGTCTCAATAAGTCTATGGGTCAAGGGTGAGCTACGCATAGTTGAAGTCTCAATAAGTCTATGGGTCAAGGGTGAGCTACGCATAGTTGAAGTCTCAATAAGTCTATGGGTCAAGGGTGAGCTACGCATAGTTGAAGTCTCAATAAGTCTATGGGTCAAGGGTGAGCTACGCATAGTTGAAGTCTCAATAAGTCTATGGGTCAAGGGTGAGCTACGCATAGTTGAAGTCTCAATAAGTCTATGGGTCAAGGGTGAGCTACGCATAGTTGAAGTCTCAATAAGTCTATGGGTCAAGGGTGAGCTACGCATAGTTGAAGTCTCAATAAGTCTATGGGTCAAGGGTGAGCTACGCATAGTTGAAGTCTCAATAAGTCTATGGGTCAAGGGTGAGCTACGCATAGTTGAAGTCTCAATAAGTCTATGGGTCAAGGGTGAGCTACGCATAGTTGAAGTCTCAATAAACCAAATGCTTCTATGTCCATTTGCTAACTTGAGTTTGTTGCTTTGGAGAGCAATCTTTTTCCATTTTATTAAATATTTTATTTTATAGGTGAGTTATTTACATATTGCAATTTTTGTTGTTGAACAAAGTCCTGTTATAGTATTGATATTCAAAATTAATGTTTTAGTGAAAAGATATTCTTTGTTTGACTAAGAAAAACTATAATACTTAAATGTATGTCTCTCATCCTAACTCTGGTGCTTTTCACTTTTAATAGCAGAATTAATTTCTAGTACTCACCAGTATTGTATAAAGCTATACACATTTCTGTTCAACATCTACACGCTTCATATTTTGGCAGCCCCATAAACACTTTATTTATATATTATACACTTTACAACATCATTGACATCTTGCAGCAGCAACAACAGCAACAGCAGCAGCAACAGCAGCAGCAACAACAGCACTCCAGCCATGCCACTTCCCCACGGATAGCAATGCCAAAGACTGCACAGCGTATTGAAGAAGACAGGTAATTGTTGGTTTCTGTCCCCTACCCCGAAAAATGGGGCTCTACCCCATGAAGTGAGACCCTACCCCAAAAGAGAGGAGCACTACCCCCAAGAAAAGTGGCCCTATCACAAGAAAAAGGGCCCTACCTTCAAGGAGAGGGGCCTTACCCTCAAGTAGAGGGGCCCTACTCCAAGGAGAGAGGCCCTACCCCCAAGGAGAGGGTCTTATCCCCAAGGAGAGGGTCCTACCCCCAAGGAGAGGGGCCTTACATCCAAAGAGAGGGGCCCTACCCCCGAGGAGAGGGGCCCTACCCCCAAGGAGAGGGTCCTATCCCCAAGGAGAGGGGCCTTACCCCCAAGGAGAGGGTCCTATCCCCAAGGAGAGGGGCCTTACATCCAAAGAGAGGGTCCTATCCCCAAGGAGAGGGGCCTTACCTCCAAAGAGAGGGGCCCTACCAAAAGACGAGGGGCCCTACACCAAAAGATAGGGTTCTTACTATAAAAAGGGGCCCTATACCCAAGTAGAGGGGTCCTACCTCCAAGGAGATGGGCCTTACCCCAAGGAGAGGGGCCCTGCTCCCAAGAAAAGGGGCCCTACCCCCAAGAAGAACACATTTTTCTGAGTTGCCAAACAGTGCTGATTTATATGCACACGCAGAGATTCCTTTAGGGTTGAAATCTCTTTGATGTTTCCCAGAGCCAGTGATCTTCATCAAGACAAAGGGTCAGTATGTTTGTTTAACCACAGAACAACGAGAGCCACCTGTGAGTAAAGGTTCTAACTACGCATCTTTGCCAGTCAGCCAGCGCAACACATTTCTAGCGTTTGTCTCTTCACTGTTGCATCACAATTATATTGGGCAAGAAACAAAACAAGACATTTATGCTCAGTTTTAAAATAGTTAAATATTATCTTTTTTGTGTTGTGTAGAGAACTGTTAGAAAAAAAGATTAGAAAAAATATTTTCTATATCCAGCTAAGAGTAAGACACGTAAAAGCTACGTTTCTAATGACTTCAGAATCAATACAAACACGTCATGTCGTACACAGTACCTGTGTGTTGCGGAATATGGATTTTTTATGTGAGGAGGAATGTGGTCATATCCAGTTTTAATACGGATAGAAAACGTGTGTGAAAGTACAAATTTTCCAGTGTTCGTCACAAAAATTCAAAGTGAATGACACTGTGGTCGAAGTTCAAACAGGTTTGATGTTACGGGGATTTCATGTTAAATTTGGCTTATTTTGTGTGATGTAGACCACTAGGTATATTTTGTAGCCTTGTAGATCACAGTACTCGATCAGAATCCTAAAGTCTGGTTAAGCAATACAAATGTTACACAGCTTTATCCAGATTTAAACAGATTTAAACAATTTTTCGAGTCAAAAATATGGATTAAAAAAAAATTGAGGCCCATCTAAACTCAGAATGCAACTATATTCACAGACACCCAAAACACGTACTGCGGACTACCGCCAGCCAACACTGTGGCAGTCACCACTTCTATAGATACATTCGAATACATAATATTTATATACAGACAAACTGAGAAACGATGTATATGTAAATAGAGTGCAGCACTATGTATGGTCCAAAGAACGTTGTGTCTGCCAGATCTTCACCTCCCTGAATATATGGGAAGGAGAAGACAATAGCTAGAATGACTCTAGACTGTAGAGCTTGTGTGAGAGTTTTGTTGTGTGCTGCCGAGTGTGTTCAGTGTCCCCCTAGTGGGGTTTTGTGTTACTAGACGAGTCAACTCAGAATTGTGCGCGCTCGGTGCGATCTCTGTGACTTGTAGGGGGAACAATGAGGAACACTTGCTCTTTGAAACACCGTCTGGTGGAACCACCTTTGATATTGTACTGGAAGCACAGCCCAAGAAGCCCAAGATGAGCCCGAAGCATGTGGTCCACAAATCCCCATCAGGCACCACCGAGGTGACTTGTACCACAAACACCACTGTTGTTGACGTACCACCGCCGCCGCAGAAATCACCCCGCAAACATCGTCACAAGCCGTCTCCACTGTCGCTGGAGAAGACTGTCGACGTCCACGCAAAGTCTTCGATGTCTCCACCGAAATCACCTCCAGACTGGCCAACAGAGGGTGACAGTAACGTTTCGAGTGCCCCGAGGACTCCTATTCAGCAGCAGAGTTCCGCGCAGCAGACTAACCGGTCAGTGGTGTGGACAGAGGGTCAGCAGACGGACGAGGTCGCCGCTCACAGTAGGGGGCAGCAGACGCACAGGAAATTGATTCTGATTGCGTCGCATCAGACAGAGACTGAACGGATTGACATGCACACGGATGCGATACAGACTGTCCAACTGTATGAGTCCCGCAACGTCCAGCAGCAGACCCGCAATAGTCCTGACCGCAGCAATACGGGCTTCCAAACGGAGATGTACTCCGAACACCGCGAGGTGTCACAGCAGACTGCCATCGACGTCTGCCACCAGGGGGCGCAGGTGCAGGAGCCGATTCAGCCACCGCAGATTGCGACAGCGCCTGGCATAGAAGGGTTGGACTTTGCGACGTCGTTGGTCTTGCACGACCAGTCGCGACCCTCTGTCCAACTCCTCCCCACCGCACCTCCCTTCTCCCAAGAGGCGGGCATCCAGGTTGGGAAAGTGGAGACTCGGAAGAAGAGAAAGGGGAAGAAGACAGGCGCAATGCATGTGGCGCATCAGTCGATTCATAATGACGACACTGACGTGAATGTATCTGACCTTGACTCGCCCAAGAAGTAAGTCCCTAGTTGTCAAGCTGCTGGTCCGTCGTGCGCATGCGAGCATGTGTGCATGCGTGCATGTTTGTGTTGCTCTCACGGCCGTTGTTTTTGCGTTATTAAGGAAGTCTTGCTGCATGATGGTCACACCTCAAAATAGTATTTTGCACACAGGTTTCACTTGGCAACAGGTTATATTGCAGTCAATTGTATCAAAAGCACAGACAATGTTTTGAAAAGCTGTTTGATAGTTGCTCAGATACTGACTTGCCTAATTTTCACCATGAGATATCCTGCTCGTGATCCAATCTGTTCGAATAAAATCTCCCCCGTAGTTATTGTGTTCCTTGGAACCTTAACAAATTTATTCACATCGACTAATGAAATGATCTTTTCTTTGTCAACGTGAACTTGTTGGACATACAAATCAAAAATCTACCCCACCCATTATTTCCCATCGTTGTTTTTTCTCTTCTCATTATTTTCCTGTGTGGTAGCTACATGTTAGAGATCTATGTAGTTTAGTATTTCTATTGCTACCCTACCATCCAGCTGCCACTCTGCTATGAAATGATCACATTCTGAAATTAATCAATTTTGTGCAAATGTTTTTACATTCTTACAGCACACTTTTATGTTGTTATTTCAACTCAAAGAACTATGCTGGCCACATTACTGACAAACAATCAGTATAATTCAGAATAAATTACATGCTTGTTATTGATATTTCAATAGCTGTTACATAGTCTACAGTGACTAATCTTGCTTTAAACTAAGACTATTGTGTATAATGCTATTTTAAAATAGGATTTTTTTTAATAACTTTGTTCACATGAAGTTGCCTAACAGGATAATAAAGTGTTTAATAATTAAATAAATAATTGTACTATGTAAGCAGAGAACTTTGATTTATATATAAATTTAATTTGTTAGAATGATCTGGTTGAATTGGGCAATAATAGTGTTTTAAGGATTATTCTGCATATGTGATGGCAGCCCCATAATTAGAAGCATTGTCAATAATTGCCCTCTTAGGTAAGTTCTTATATAGCGCAGTATCCAGTCCTCAGGACTGCTCAAAGTGCTTACTCCCTGGCAGACCTGTTCAATCGAACACCATCTCGACTTCTCTGGGAAGCATCAAGCCACGCTGCAATTAATGCGCAAAGACTTCTTACACAAATATCCACCACTGTCCATAGCCAGGTACTCATTCATACAACTGAGTGAACTGAAGCAATGTAGAGTAAACGAACTTGCCCAAGGTTCGACACCACCGCACAGGATTCGAACCCGCGTTCTCTCTGTCTTGGCATATTATTGACCTATGTACATAATTTTTGAGGCAATAAATACTTAATCCGAGAAATATCTGTAAAAAAAAAAAATTGTGGAAAATAAACACTTTATTCAAGAAAATAGTTAATTGACTGCCTTAGGATTTATAATAGTAATAGTTTCTTGACAAGCAACTGAGCTTATGAATGTCATAAAATTTCAACAAATTACCAGCAGCTTAGAACAGTTACTATAAAAAAACCTTGCAATATTGTACGTGGCAGCCATGTTACATGTTGCCGGTGGCAACAATTGTCTGACAGAGGTTTGTAGGAGATGGTCTCTGTTTTGTCTTTGTGTTGATATCTGCCACCATCTGCATAGGATGAATGTCATATAGATGACACTGAAATTCAGTGTGCATTTTAAGTAAATCTGCAGTTTGCTCATGAATGTTCAATATGAGGCTCAAAGTGTGAAACAGAGGCTGCAGCACTGCCCATGATTTCTGCAGTGTCCGTTGAGGTGCAGGCAGAAACCGTGGGGAGATGACACTCTTATAAGGTATCCTTGCTCTACCATAAGACAACATTTGAAGCACAAATAATTGTGTTGGTATCTGTTGCTACTGTAAACAATGTTTCTAATTGGAAGTGATATTTAGACCCTGTTTGGTTCATCCAGGATGTACTGTCGGAAGGAACACTGTAAGTGTAAATCACAGCAGACTATAAGGTGGGTTGTACACTGATCAATGTAAAAAGCACCCACATTACTATTTGACATCATTTGTGAAAGTTACAGTCTTGGTTATGGGGAAATATAGATATGAAATTTATTAAAGTGGTCTAGCCAGTATAAATATCATTTGTCTAAACTTTATCACATCATTGTGCAAACTGTCATCTAAACGTATGAGAAATGCCATCAGAAGTAGAATAAAATTGGTTCAAAATATATTAAGTTGACCCTCTTCACTTGTTATATCATGGATCAGTTGTTTTCATTTGACAATAAAACTGTCACAATTTCATTTTCTTTGTGTTAAGGTTTTGTTCAGGTTCTTTGTGTTGAGTTTTGTTAAGTTTTGATCTGGCTTTGCAGCATGTTACAACAGAGTTCAGATGTCCTTGTATCTGAGATTACCTTTCAGTGTATGTCTAAAACCAATACTAGTAAGTTTATAACATATATGCATTCCAACCTCTTTTCTTAGGTCATTCGTCCTTCTTCTGTCTACCCTCTTTGTTCTTGTTATTCTTCTAACCCAGTTGTTCTTACAAACTTGCAGCTTCTGTTGTTGTTCTGTCAGCGCCACTGTCTCCTATAGGCGTGCCAGTGTAACACACTCTCAGGACTTTGCCTTTCAGCTTTTTCAAGATTTTTCTGTCCATCATAACTCCCTCTACCTTTCTCCAAGCATTCGGTCCTGCTTGTATTCGGCTTCGCACCTCCACATCTGAATGCCAATCCACTGTAATCATTACTCCAAGGCACACAAAGCCATCTACTTGCTTAATTTCCTTTCCAAACAACCTGATGTCCAATTCCTCTCTCTGTTGTCCAACCCACATCACTTCTGTCTTCTCAAGGCTCATTCTCAGTCCATGTTTCTTGAACACCCTGTTCCATTCCTCCAAACATGTCTTGAAGCCCTTGATTGCTTTCTGCTACTATGGCCAGATCATCTGCATACATAATCTTTTTGAGAACATCCTTCGTGCTGATCTTCCTGCTGATTTGTTCCATCACCATGATAAATAGTAATGGGCTTAGGGCACTTCTTTGCCTCAATCCGATGTTAACGGGAAACTCTTCTGACATCTCAGATCCCGCCACAATGATTCCTGTTGTTCTTTCATACATTGCTCCCACCATCCTGGCTTCTGTTTCTGGCACTCCCATCCATCTCACTGTTGCCAACACCATCTCTCTTGGGATTGTGTCGTAGGCCTTATCCAGGTCCACAAATCCCACTGCCATTCTCCTGTGCATCTCCAACCTCTTCTCCACCAGCTGTCTCAATTCAAACATTGCATCCGTCATCCCTCTGCCCTTTCTGAATCCCTGTTGTTCTTCCCGTACTTCCTGTTCTACTCTCTTTTGAATCCTCCCATCCAGGATCTTCTCTAGCAGCTTCATGATGTGACTTAGAAGTGTGATGACTCTGTATTTCCCTGGATCTTGCACATCTCCCTTCCTCTTCCATATTGGGACAATTAGCCCTGTCAACCACTCTTCTGGTACTTTACCTTGCCTCATACATGTATTCAGCAGCCTCTTTGTTCAGCTGATTCCACTCTCCCCTGCTACCATTACCATCTCAACACGCATCTCATCAATACCAGGTGCTCTCCCCTTCTTCATCCCTTTTAACCCAGTTTGCATCTCTGTATCAGTAATATCAACTGACTCCACTTTCCCTTCTACATACGATGGTAATTCCAAGTCATTGTTATTTCCTTCCTGGTTCAGAAGCTCCTTGAAGTTGTTTTCACAGTCCTTCAACACTGCTTCTTGTTCTGTCACTAACTTCCCATTTCTATCTTTGATCAATGTCCCTCCTTCCATGTCCTTACTATTCTCATCCCATAAAGATCTCTTTTATAACAATAACATGCTTCTAAGTAATGTAAACTTGTGTTTCAGTTACCTGATTGTGTTAATGAGATGATGTGGATTTATGTTATATTCTATATTTATGGTTCTTGATATTCTAATGATTAGAATATTCATAATAAAATTATATATGCAAATTCCCCCATCATTGTCCTTGCTATAATTACATTTTCATGTATCATAATATAGCCTAAAGGGTTAACGTGTTTACTTTGTGTATAGGCCACTGTAGGCAGCAAATAGATTTAATTTTAGATAGTTAGGTCTAGTCAATATTTAGCTGATACGTTATGTTATATCAGTTTTTTATTTGCAAATTTATATTTAAATTTTATAGTAAATTCTTATTATGTTATACAGTTTTTATGTGTAAAATATTTATTGTATTGCAGTGATTATATTTTAACAATGTTGTATTTTATGTGCCTTTGAACACGTTTTTATACCCGGAGACATGGCGCTATACAAATAAAATTTATTATTGTTATTAAGATGTTTAAGATATCATTTTCCCTGTAATTTGAAGATTTACACAGAATGAGAAAATACTAGTGTTTCCACTGGTGTAAGCATCACTATAAAATAAAAACACTGATGTACCTCGTAACATGTTCTGCCATATGCAGGTACTGAGGATGGTAGTTTTAGCAGATAGTGTTCATGTAATTTTCAATGCTGGTAGTTGAGAGTTTGGCTTAAGAGAAAGCAACATGAAACATAATGAACATTTTAACAGTTTTTTAAATTTATATATTGTTGCTGTATATTTTAACAATATTCTTTGAGCAGTTCTAATTTTTTAAATGTCACCTATTTAATATCTTTAGATACCTTTATTGCATTATACAATATACTCTTTTACTTAATTAAACTCACGATCCTTAGGAAGAATAAATGTATATTTTATAATGTTATCATGAATAAAGAATGTTTATTATTATCATTAAGCTCAAAGCACCAGCACTCCTATTGGTTTAATGATCTGTCCAGTGGCACCATCTGTGTTGTTTCTAGACCAAGGGGAGTGTCGCCGACATTCTTCCAGTTTGACATGTCACGGACGAACGTTGTCGATGACGATGCACTGTCATACACGAGTACAGAAGTCTCCCAGGATGTGCCAACCACACCGTACAGCGCCGGTGGTGGCGGACATTTTAACTTCAATATCTCCAATGGTAGGTCTTTATAATAATAATAATAATAATAATGTACTTTATTTTTACACTCGTATCCATTGTACAACTTTGTTCAAGAGTGTTGAAAATGAAATGCCAAGATTATATAATGATTAATACAGCTACTAAAATGTGAGTAATAATATTAAACATATAAAAAGGCTAAAATTTCAATAAGCAAAAATGTACTTAAAAAAACTATTGAAATGTATACCAAAGGCTTACACGCAATATGAGATTGTCTAGAGGTAGATTAAAATAGAAAATGAAAAAAATTGGATAAATAAATAGACAATAAGGTATTAATAACAAATAATAAAACAATATATTAGCATAATAGTAGACAATAAAAATAATAATGATAATAAATACTGTATAACGCCTATGAGCCGGGCAGGATTTCCCACTCCAAATGCCTGGAAATCGCTTCTCCGAGCATCTAGAAATCCAAATTTTTTTGGGTGAGTACCCCCAGACCCCCCACCAAAGTTATTATTTCTGGCAGAAACCCTGAACACTAACATTAAAAGTTGGCACCGAAATAATTTAGCACTGTCACAGCTGTTGTCATGGTTACCACAAGTTGTGATTACTGTGAGTGGTTGTTATGGTAACAATGCGTTGTCATGGTTATTATGAGTGGTTGTCATAGTACAATGAGTTGTTGTCATGGCTGCTGCGAGTGGTTGCCGTGTTGACAGTGAGTTATCATGGTTATTCTGAATGGTTGCCATGGTAACTGTGAGTGGTTGTCATGGTTACAGACATGACGAGCACCACAAGGCTACAGGACCAACTGCGGGAGACACAGCGCAAGTTGGACCGCGAGCGTAGCATGAAGACATCTCTGGAGAACAGACGCAAGTCATTCGAGAAGGAGAAGGCAGAACTGATCCGGTGTGTTAATAATAATAATAATAATACATGTCTTGTGTAGTGCTCCATCCATATCATTGTTCTGGGACACTGTACAATGGTTATTATAAAAATATGAATAATGAGTAAAACCATACATTTTGAAATACTAAAATATGCAATCAACACTGCTTAATAAAATCAACTACCCTGGGTATATTGTCTTAGAAAAAACTAAATAAATATACGCATGTATACTAGCTATTAAAATAATAACAATAGTTGTATTCATTATAATAATAAATTAATTTAAACAAATGTATAAATAATTAATTACAATCGTTGAATGTTAAAATAACTTGTAAACATACGTGTCCTCAGTGCCACTTTATATTGGTTAACACTCGCATTCCAAATAAATTTAAATTGGTTAACACTCATGTTATAGACAATTTTAAATTGGTTAACACTCATGTTATAGACTTGTTAGAACTATTCTGTTAAAGCTGTTCTAGTTACTTTATTAACATAGTTACAGTTGTTACAATACCACTGTAAATATGTTGTAATCAATACTGAACAACATTGTGATATGTCCATTTATTACATAACTGTAGTTTTTTTTAATAGAAATTTAATTCGGTGTTGTCAGTGGATGTTTAGAAGGAGAAATGTTAACATTTAAGACTGCCTCAAAATTAGTCATTTTGAGGTCTCATTTGCATAAGACACAAATTATGTGTGAATACCTTTTGAACAGTAAAGTACTATGGCTGAATGCTTCCCCAGATGTATCATGTGTTTGGATGAACAGTCTGTCAGCAGACAACATGTCCAGCGTATCTTATTCTACCAGAACACCCTGTTCCTATTGATCACACTAATATAAAGTTTTCCTAATACACTGTACTGATTTTAGTTGAAGAATTATGAATGTTTGCTTGTTTGATATTATTTACACAAAGTTCCCCTTTCCTACACATACAACAACACAAGCATGTTTGTGCACATGTAGGATGCTAACACTGTTTAAAATAATAATGTTTATATAGATTATTTCAAATAGAGATGATGTCATGTTGAATTATAGTTTTTCTCATTAAGGTACATAATTTACAGCAGCCTTGTCTGGTCTGTTACCCAGAATCCTCCTCTCAAGCCAGGGGTCGTTTGCTGAATCAGTTGTAGTTTGACTCACTGGCAGTCTTGATTGTGTAATCAGTTGGAGTTTGAATCTCTGGCAGTTTTGATTGTGTCAACCAGTTAGAAGTGCTGAACGTCAAAGGGCAATTTCATGAAGTTGCAATTAGCTGTGCAAGCCTTCACAACACTGCCAGTAGAGGAGGTGTTTGTTATTTGTTTGAGGGAGGTGTTTGTTATTTGTTTGAGGGAGGTGTTTGTTATTTGTTTGAGGGAGGTGTTTGTTATTTGTTTGAGGGAGGTGTTTGTTATTTGTTTGAGGGGGGTGTTTGTTATTTGTTTGAGGGGGGTGTTTGTTATTTGTTTGAGGGAGGTGTTTGTTATTTGTTTGAGGGGGGTGTTTGTTATTTGGTTGGAAAAATATTCAAATAGTGAACAATGTTTTGGGCAGCAGAGTAACAATTTATTTGAAAATTTAAAGGGCCCCTGTATAGATTGTGTTATTCCGTGGCAAAATTATTTTGTCGGCCGACACTTGGCGTCTGCAGCTATTTATAGAACAGTCTGGTGCAGGCGATATGTTTGCCGTCGTTAGTTCTCGGGAACACAAGACAAGCGTGTGCTGAATCTAGTGATTGTGTTGTTGATAAGGATTTATTTATTTAATGTTGTTTGTTTGCAACAGTATATGTCATAAATAAATCTTTATCAACAACACAATCACTAGACTCAGCACACACTTGTCATGTGTCTCTGAAAACTAACGACAGCAAACATATCGCATGCACGAGACTGTTCTATAAATGGTCGCAGACACCAAGCATCGGCCGACAAAATACTTCTGCCGTGGAATAGCGCAATCTATAAAGGGCCCCTTTAAGTGCAGCTGTCAGTTGTCAGGTGTGTGCTGCTTGCAGGAAACTAGAGACAGTAACGAAGGCGAAGTCGTCCCTGGAACAGGCCAAGATTGACCTGGAGGCAAAGATCAGGCGACTTGAGTAAGTGCTCAGACAGGGCACAATCTTGTATGACATACACTTGTTGGAGAGAGGATGGATGGAGGGAGGAAGGGAGGGAGAGAGGAAGGGAGAGAGGGAGGGAGGGAGAGAGGGAGGGAGAGAGGGAGGGAGAGAGGGTGGGAGAGAGGGAGGGAGAGAAGGAGGGAGTGAGAAAGGGAGGGATTGCAGGAAGGAGGAATTGTGGGAAGGAGGGAGGGATAGTATGGTGTAGAGAGGGTGAGGGATTAGAGGGAGGGTGGAAGCGAGAGTGGGGAAATGGAGGGAGGGAGGCTGGGGTGGAGGGAGGCTGGGGGTTGTAGGGGGAAGTGTATCAGAGAGATGGAAAATGATGATATGGATGTCTGTCATGGGAAGTAGAGGAGACTGCAGAGAACTTCACTATCATATCAGACTGCCATGGCGTGTTTTGTAGGTTCGACCTGAGCAAGGAGATGGAGCAGAGACAGAGCACTGAGGTTCTGCTCGCCAAAGTACGCGAGCAGCTGACCATGAAAGAGGAACAACTTACTCGGTGAGTGGACAGCGTTCAAGTTTGTATGACCTTCTGACCTGTCAGAAAGCAGTCGGCGTTACCATGGTGACCCTATGTGTTGTCAGAGAGCAGCCTATGTCACTATGGTGGTCTTGCTAGACAGTAGTCTGTGTTACCATGGTTGCATATGTTTCCAGAGAGCACCAAGGTTGCTTTGCTAGATGACAGTCTATGTTACCATGAGCCCTGCCTTGGTTTCCCTGTGGTCTGGTGATGCTTCCCAGAGAAGTTGAGATGGTGTTCGATTGAACAGGTCTGCCAGGGAGTAAAGTGTAAAGCGTTTTGAGCAGTCCTGAGGACTGGATACCTCTACTTTACTTTTGTTGTTGTTGCAGGGAGTTGGAAGGAAAGCAGAACATGGAACTGCAGCTGAGGAACTCCGAGATGGAGATGAGGACTCTGAGGTCAAACATGAAGCAGGTAAGGTTGATGACTGGAAAGTACAACTTATAAGGAGATGACTAGCGTATAACATAAGATGACTATAATGTGTAACGTATAAAGAGATGACTATATCAGCCCTGTAACGTGTAACGTATAAAGAGATGACTATATCAGTCCTGTAACGTGTAACGTATAAAGAGATGACTATATCAGCCCTGTAACGTGTAACGTATAAAGAGATGACTATATCAGCCCTGTAACGTGTAACGTATAAAGAGATGACTATATCAGCCCTGTAACGTGTAACGTATAAAGAGATGACTGTATCAGCCCTGTAACGTGTAACGTATAAAGAGATGACTGTATCAGCCATGTAACGTGTAACGTATAAAGAGATGACTGTATCAGCCCTGTAACGTGTAACGTATAAAGAGATGACTGTATCAGCCCTGTAACGTGTAACGTATAAAGAGATGACTGTATCAGCCCTGTAACGTGTAACGTATAAAGAGATGACTGTATCAGCCCTGTAACGTGTAACGTATAAAGAGATGACTGTATCAGCCCTGTAACGTGTAACGTATAAAGAGATGACTATATCAGCCCTGTAACGTGTAACGTATAAAGAGATGACTATATCAGCCCTGTAACGTGTAACGTATAAAGAGATGACTATATCAGCCCTGTAACGTGTAACGTATAAAGAGATGACTGTATCAGCCCTGTAACGTGTAACGTATAAAGAGATGACTGTATCAGCCCTGTAACGTGTAACGTATAAAGAGATGACTGTATCAGCCCTGTAACGTGTAACGTATAAAGAGATGACTGTATCAGCCCTGTAACGTGTAACGTATAAAGAGATGACTATATCAGCCCTGTAACGTGTAACGTATAAAGAGATGACTATATCAGCCCTGTAACGTGTAACGTATAAAGAGATGACTATATCAGCCCTGTAACGTGTAACGTATAAAGAGATGACTATATCAGCCCTGTAACGTATAAAGAGATGACTATATCAGCCCTGTAACGTGTAACATATAAAGAGATGACTATATCAGCCCTGTAACGTGTAACGTATAAAGAGATGACTATATCACCCCTGTAATGTGTAACGTATAAAGAGATGACTGTATCAGCCCTGTAACGTGTAACGTATAAAGAGATGACTATATCAGCCCTGTAACGTGTAACGTATAAAGAGATGACTGTATCAGCCCTGTAACGTGTAACGTATAAAGAGATGACTGTATCAGCCCTGTAACATGTAACGTATAAAGAGATGACTGTATCAGCCCTGTAACGTGTAATGTATAAAGAGATGACTGTATCAGCCCTGTAACGTGTAACGTATAAACAGATGACTGTATCAGCCCTGTAACGTGTAATGTATAAAGAGATGACTGTATCAGCCCTGTAACGTGTAACGTATAAAGAGATGACTATATCAGCCCTGTAACGTGTAACGTATAAAGAGATGACTGTATCAGCCCTGTAACGTGTAACGTATAAAGAGATGACTGTATCAGCCCTGTAACGTGTAATGTATAAAGAGATGACTATATCAGCCCTGTAACGTGTTAACGTATAAAGAGATGACTATATCAGCCCTGTAACATGTAATGTATAAAGAGATGACTGTATCAGCCCTGTAACGTGTAACGTATAAAGAGATGACTGTATCAGCCCTGTAACGGTGTAAAGCTAGGATTCCATATGTACGGATATGGCATGTGGATGTGGCATGTGACAAAACAATGAATATAGTGCCCGGTGGAAATTAACATCAGTAGTTCCAAACATGCATGGGCGGATGAGTTTTGTTGTGCAGATGCGGCTGCGGCAAATTTAATCGCTCTATGTAGCGATTCAAAATTCCCAGTAGTGACGTCACTACAGAGGTATTCCCCATTCCGCTTGCGTTTATGTACGCGTTTCCGTACATATGGAATTGTAGCTTAACATATAAAGAGATGACTGTATCGGCCCTGTAACATGTAACCTATAAAGAGATGACTGTATCAGCCCTGTAACGTGTAACCTATAAAGAGATGACTGTATCAGCGCTTAACGTGTAATGTATAAAGAGATGACTGTATCAGCCTGTATTGACCCTATAATGTGTAACGTATAAAGAGATGACTGTATCGGCTCTGTAACGTGTAACCAATTTAAAGATGACAGTATCAGCCCTGTAACATGTAACCTATAAAGAGATTATTGTATCGGCCCTATAACGTGTAATGTATAAAGAGATGACTGTAACGGCCCTGTAACGTGTAACATATAAAGAGATGACTGTATCGGCCCTTTAACGTGTAACATTTAAAGAGATGACTGTATCGGCCCTATAATGTGTAACGTATAAAGAGCTGACTGTATCAGCCCTGTAACATATAACATATATAGAGATGACTGTATCAACCCTGTAACATATAACGTATAAAGAGATGACTGTATCAGTCCTGTAACATGACTTTCAGCTTGAGGAGGAGTTGGACTATGCCCAGAGCAAGTTAACTCACGAGCGAGCAACGAGGGAGCTCCAGGACAAGCTCAACGCAGACAGTCTGCTCCACGAGCAGCAGCTCTTCAAGATCAGCTCCGCACCGCACGACTCCACCTCTGAACCGGTCAATTGACTCACTGCTTCTCTCCGGTTTTAGCAAATGAAATTAAATGTCTGCTTATTTCACTCTTCAAATGCCTTTTATCCTCGACACTATCAGTCACACGGTTTTCTCAGGAAGATAAAGAATGTTTCAGCTATACGTTCTTCACTCAGTTCATAATTAGTTCCATAACTCATAGGTACTGGCGTCTGGTCACATGTTCTCCATAAGTGCCAAGATATATGTATATATATATATATTTATTAGCAGTTTATATGTTATTTCAAAGATGACATGCTTTAAGTTTATTTGCGATGTAAGCTAGATATCTAAGAACAGTTGTAACATGACAGGGCAGGGAAAAGACTAGTAATGGTACTATTGTTATACATTTTAAACGAGTTAACACTGTCACTGGTGGAAATTTATTCAAATGGTTGAAGACCATAAAATACACTAATACTTCACTAGTTTCACTTATAGACGAAACTTAACATACATTTGTATATTGTTTTAAAGCACTGTGAACAACATTGGAAGTGGCGCTTAACAAAATAAAATATTATTATTATTAAATGCATTATGGATATGTATGAGAAAAGTTAAACTTTTAGGCTGTACGTTAGGTATTGAGATAGGTGTACGACATAGAACATACGACTGAAACTGTTTCATCTATGAGACACTGGCACTAACATGTTTGCGGTGGTGTGACTGACTAATGTGTGTCTTCTCTCTCTCCAGGCTGTCCGCAATGAACTGGTGAGTCACTAATACCTCTCCCTCCTCTCTCTGTGTGTGCTCTCCTTGTACGTTTGTTGACTAACAGAAACCACCTAATCATGGCAGCTAGGCTGGCCATACACAACTTCAAAGAACAGTTACAGGAATTTGCAGTTAGCCCACCTGCCTCTGTTACAGCTGGTGCTTACTAGTGGAAGGTTTTGTTTGCAATTTGAAAGTTTTGTGGGCATAACATTCAAACTTCGAACGATGCTTTGCATTTATCAATAGGAATTTGAAGGGCCATATACATTCAACATATCTGTTGTGGTGTTAAGAACATTTATTACTAAACGATGACCAGAAAAAGTTGCCTTAAGCTTGGTATACATGCTGTGATCCACTATGGTCATAATGTATGTACTCTTATGACTTGAATATATATCAAGCACTGCCAGATAAACTGACAATCCAGACCAATGAATTCAAAACAAATGCACGCAACGTGCATTTGTTTTTAAAAAATTTTAAATTTAATTTGAAAAAATAAGTCTGTAACCTCACCAGTACAACAATACACCCAGCAGACACACGATGACTACTGGAGATCAAACAGACAGTAGATATGACTGATGTTTTTCCCACCAGGTGGAGCTGCTGAATCGCTTCTCTCAATCGGACCAGACCGTGGATGAACACATGAAGAACGTAGAGCAGATGAAGGCTGAGAACTATGCGCTCAAAGTACGTGCTAAACCCGTGTAAGCATGCACGCATTCTCGTTAATGCATGCTAAGTACTTGTCTGTGTGTGTGTTCTTTGCCTTTGAGGTTCAGAAGTTTTGTATCACTGTTATGTTATACAACATTCATCTATCGTGGGCACTGCCACAGTTAATACCCATTATCCAGAGCTGGTATTTAATGAAGTGTACATATACATATACATATATATATATATATATATATACATATTTATATATATATATATGTGTGTATATATATATATATATGTATATATATATATATATATGTATATATATATATGTATATACATATATATATATACTTGAGTGGAAATGTTTACAGTACTTGTGAAGTACAATTAAGTTATCTCAATAGGATGGAATAAAATATCTGTTATTTCTATGTAACAATTTTCAAAAGTGATATCCATGCTGATTAGCATGCAGTGTGGTGATGTTTTCTGATTGGCCGATTTGCTAGTATAACTACATGACCACCAGTTGTCTGTGTGAAGGTATATGTGTTGGCCATTTTGTACTATATTATATCTAAGTAAACCACTTCTGTATTCACTTAAAATACTTCAGATACATTTTAAAAGATTTTTGCATCTACTTGACTAACCTATTCCAGGCTGCTTGCCGTCTCCCATGAGATGTTCAGTTTTTTGTTTGTACTTTGTATTTTTGCACAGACAGTTGAAAGATGCCTGTAATTTCTGCCACCAGATGGAACTGGATAGGACGAAACAGCGAAGTCGTGATGACCACGAGTCATTTAGCACAGAGAACCAAGAACTCATTAGAAAGATAGAAGAGTTGAAAGTTGAAATTGTGAGTTTGTTTTCTCTCTCTCTCTCTCTCTCTCTCTCTCTCTCTCTCTCTCTCTCTCTCTCTCTCTCTCTCTCTCTCTCTCTCTCTCTCTCTCTCTCTCTCTCTCTCTCTCTCTCTCTCTCTCTCTCTCTCTCTCTCTCTCTCTCTCTCTCTCTCTCTCTCTCTCTCTCTCTCTCTCTCTCTCTCTCTCTCTCTCTCTCTCTCTCTCTCTCTCTCTCTCTCTCTCTCTCTCTCTCTCTCTCTCTCTCTCTCTCTCTCTCTCTCTCTCTCTCTCTCTCTCTCTCTCTCTCTCTCTCTCTCTCTCTCTCTCTCTCTCTCTCTCTCTCTCTCTCTCTCTCTCTCTCTCTCTCTCTCTCTCTCTCTCTCTCTCTCTCTCTCTCTATATGTATTAATTTTGTAGATACTTTATCTTTCAAAAGAGTTACAGAATCCAGATTTATAAATAAAAAATTATCATTTATTACATTCACAATGTATTAAAATAAAATATTATCTGCAGATAGTGGAGATTAATAAAATGCATACATTCTAAATGATATATATATATATATAAATATTATATAAATAAAATATTTATATATATCTAAATATTGCGTTGTTGTTTACACAGCTGTATGAATGAGTACCTGTCTATAGACAGTGGTGGATATTTGTGTACAAATTGTCTTTGCGCCTTAATTGCAGCATGGCGAAATGCTTCCCAGAGAAGTCGAGATGGTGTTCAATTGAACAGGTCTGAAAGGGAGTAAAGTGTAGCGAGCTTCAAGCAGTCCTGAGGACTGAATACTGTGCTGAAAGAAATTACATTTTTTTTCTTTTTGACAGCGACTGAACGAGGATGCACTTGCCCATGCCAGTCTGACATACAACCGCGACTTGAGCAAGCTGAAAGCTCACAGTGAGAAGTTGGAGTACAGTCTGAACACAGAGAACATGAACAGGGAGAAACTAGAGACAGACGTAAGTACAGTCTGAACACAGAGAACATGAACAAGGAGAAACTAGAGACAGACGTAAGTACAGTCTGAACACAGAGAACATGAACAGAGAGAAGCTAGAGACAGACGTAAGTACAGTCTGAACACAGAGAACATGAACATGGAGAAACAAGAGACAGACATAAGTACAGTCTGAACACAGAGAACATGAACAGGGAGAAGCTAGAGACAGATGTAAGTACAGTCTGAACACAGAGAACATGAACAGAGAAATACTAGAGACAAATGTAAGTACAGTGTGAAAACAGAGAACATGAACAGGGAGAAAATAGAGACAGACATAAGTACAGTCTGAACACAGAGAACATGAACAGGCAAAAATTAGAGACAGACATAAGTACAGTGTGAACACAGAGTACATGAACAGGGAGAAACTAGAGACAGGCGTAAGTACAGTCTGAACACAGAGAACATGAACAGGGACAAACTAGAGACAGACGTAAGTATAGTCTGAACACAGAGAACATGAACAGAGAAAACTAGAGACAGATGTAAGTACAGTGTGAACACAGAGTATATGAACAGGGAGAAACTAGAGACAGACATAAGTACAGTCTGAACACACAGGTTAAGAACAGGGAGAAACTAGAGACAGACGTAAGTACAGTGTGAACACAGAGAACATGAACAGGGAGAAACTAGAGACAGACATAAGTACAGTCTGAACACAGAGAACATGAACAGAGAGAAACTAGAGACAGACATAAGTACAGTCTGAACACACAGGACATGAACAGGGAGAAACAAGAGACATACGTAAGTACAGTGTGAACACAGAGAACATGAACAGAGAGAAACTAGAGACAGACATAAGTACAGTCTGAACACACAGGACATGAACAGGGAGAAACAAGAGACATACGTAAGTACAGTGTGAACACAGAGAACATGAACAGAGAGAAACTAGAGACAGACATAAGTACAGTCTGAACACACAGGACATGAACAGGGAGAAACAAGAGACATACGTAAGTACAGTGTGAACACAGAGAACATGAACAGAGAGAAACTAGAGACAGACATAAGTACAGTCTGAACACACAGGACATGAACAGGGAGAAACAAGAGACATACGTAAGTACAGTGTGAACACAGAGAACATGAACAGAGAGAAACTAGAGACAGACGTAAGTACAGTGTGAACACAGAGAACATGAACAGGGAGAAACTATAGACAGACGTAAGTACAGTGTGAAAACAGAGAACTTGAACAGAAAAAAACTAGAGACAGACGTAAGTACAGTGTGAACACAGAGAACATGAACAGGGAGAAACTAGAGACAGACGTAAGTACAGTCTGAACACAGAGAACATGAACAGGGAGAAACTAGAGACAGACGTAAGTACAGTGTGAACACAGAGAACATGAACAGGGAGAAACTAGAGACAGACGTAAGTACAGTCTGAACACAGAGAACATGAACAGGGAGAAACTAGAGACAGACATAAGTACAGTGTGAACACAGAGAACATGAACAGGGAGAAACTAGAGACAGACGTAAGTACAGTGTGAAAACAGAGAACTTGAACAAATAAAAACTAGAGACAGATGTAAGTACAGTGTGAACACAGAGAACATGAACAGGGAGAAACTAGAGACAGACGTAAGTACAGTGTGAACACAGAGAACATGAACAGGGAGAAACTAGAGACAGATGTAAGTAAGTCTGAACACAGAGAACATGAACAGAGAAAAACTAGAGACAGATGTAAGTACAGTGTGAACACAGAGAACATGAACAGGGAGAAACTAGAGACAGATGTAAGTACAGTGTGAACACAGAGAACATGAACAGGGAGAAACTAGAGACAGACGTAAGTACAGTGTGAACACAGAGTACATGAACAGGGAGAAACTAGAGACAGACGTAAGTAAGTCTGAACACAGAGAACATGAACAGAGAAAAACTAGAGACAGATGTAAGTACAGTCTGAACACAGAGAACATGAACAGAGAAAAACTAGAGACAGATGTAAGTACAGTGTGAAAACAGAGAACATGAACTGGGAGAAAATAGAGACAGATGTAAGTACAGTCTGAACACACAGAACATGAACAGAGAGAAACTAGAGACAGACATAAGTACAGTGTGAACATGGAGAACATGAACAGGGAGAAACTAGAGACAGACGTAAGTACAGTGTGAACACAGAGTACATGAACAGGGAGAAACTAGAGACAGACGTAAGTACAGTGTGAACACAGAGTACATGAACAGGGAGAAACTAGAGACAGACGTAAGTACAGTCTGAACACAGAGAACATGAACAGAGAAAAACTAGAGACAGATGTAAGTACAGTGTGAAAACAGAGAACATGAACTGGGAGAAAATAGAGACAGATGTAAGTACAGTGTGAAAACAGAGAACATGAACAGAGAGAAACTAGAGACAGACATAAGTACAGTGTGAACATGGAGAACATGAACGGGGAGAAACTAGAGACTGATGTAAGTACAGTCTGAACACAGAGAACATGAACAGAGAGAAACTAGAGGCTGACATGAGTAGAAGTATGAGACTGATATAACAGCACTGTCTTTGCGACAGATGATAGTGTTTTGTTATTACTAATGCACTGTCGTCGTGACAGAGTAATTGAAAAATGAATTTGTAATCACTAGTCTTTGAGAAGATTATCAACAGTGTCCGTCCTCCATACGTGATAACTGACTTGTTCTTAAACTGCTCTATGTGAATGTCTTCAGTTGTGGTTAGGTCAGAAACAAAGCATCTTAGTTCAGTATTATCAAAAATAGATAAGCTCGCTTATCTGTTTTTGGTAGTATTTGCCAGAGTGCGTAACATACAGGTGGATGCAGTGGATGGGTTCATGGTGCTTCTGATGTTTGATGAAGATTACAAAACGTTAAACGGTTGTTTGCAATGCTATGCATGGTGTCTATCTTGAATACTGTGGTAAGCCCAACAGTGGGAAATATTCAACTGGTCAGCTGGGGAGGGGTTATTTAACTGGGGATAATCACAGTTTGCTTGATCACAGAATGGACACTAGCAGGGGGAGTTATGAATATCAAGAGAGAAATATTGTTGTGGATCCTTTGAGGGGGTCATAGGTGAACCCCTGAGAGGAGAAGTATCTCAGATAAAAAGCATACTATATGTACTTATGAGATGTATATACGTGCATACCTGTGTCTTGTGTTGACAGTTGAAGCTGGTGCAGGCGCGACTCCAGAGTACGAGTGCAGAGTTGGAGAAGGCCTTGGAGGCACGGAGCAACACCGAGATGTCAGTTCACCTCCTCCTTTTCCACCTGCTACACCTACACCATTCCATTCACAACACTACACATAGTCCGGAATCATTCATTCTAATTGAATCATTCATTCTGATGCAACACACGTGCATATTACAAATGTTGTCACTGCTGTTCTTCTGTATTCGTTACTGTTGGTGTTGTCGCCATCAATGCTCTTTTATTATGTATATTTTTTGTAGTTCATTGTTATTATTTAAGTTATTAAATAATAATTGCTAAGATGTATTTCAATATTTTATTATTATTATTCATTACAAAAATCTTACATACCTCAGAAACGTTGTTGTATTGTATAAACACATTGTTTTTGACAGGATCAAGCAGCGTGAAATTGAAGAGCTGCGAATTCAGCTGCAACGAAAAGAGCAGGAGGTGTCTATGTTGAAAGAGAACATTGAAGTGAGTGGTAGATGGAGATTGTCCCTGGGTAGAATGGCCATTCTATGATGAAAGAGAACATTGAAGTGGGTGGTAGATGGAGATTGTCCCTGGGTAGAATGGCCATTCTATGATGAAAGAGAACATTGAAGTGAGTGGTAGATGGAGATTGTCCCTGGGTAGAATGGCCATTCTATGTTGAAAGAGAACATTGAAGTGAGTGGTAGATGGAGATTGTCCCTGGGTAGAATGGCCATTCTATGTTGAAAGAGAACATTGAAGTGGGTGGTAGATGGAGATTGTCCCTGGGTAGAATGGCCATTCTATGATGAAAGAGAACATTGAAGTGAGTGGTAGATGGAGATTGTCCCTGGGTAGAATGGCCATTCTATGTTGAAAGAGAACATTGAAGTGAGTGGTAGATGGAGATTGTCTTTAGGTAGAATGGCCATTCTATGTTGAAAGAGAACATTGAAGTGAGTGGTAGATGGAGATTGTCCCTGGGTAGAATGGCCATTCTATGATGAAAGAGAACTTTGAAGTGAGTGGTAGATGGAGATTGTCGCTAGGTAGAATGGCCATTCTATGTTGACGGAGAACATTGAAGTGAGTGGTTGATGAGATTGTCCCTGGGTAGAATGGTCACTCATCGAGTCACAATCAGATCTCACTGCTGCATGGGGTCTTCAGTTGCACCTTACTGTATTTTGGACATTAAAAGCAAGAATCAGAAACTGAAAAAATATATTATGCATACCAACAGATAACATAGTTACTAATGACATACAAAATGCAAACAAAGTCAGTTAAACTATTTACCTTTTAATGCAATCACTCAGGTGTCATATCAGCTCAACTTATTTATCCAGTGTACTCCAATCAGCATACAAACAATTTCATTCTACAGAGACTGCTCTCCTAAAAGTACACAATGATGTTATATTAAACATTGATAAAGGCAAAGTAACTGCACTTACCTTGCTTGATCTGTCTGCCGCCTTTGATACCATTGATCACAACACTCTTGTCAAACGTTTATCATTGTGGTATGGCATATCTGGCACAGCTCTGACCTGGTTTTCTTCATATCTAACCAATAGACATCAATGTATAAAGATAGATAATTACTGTTCAACCTCACTCCCCAGTTCATGTGGCATTCCCCAGGGTTCTGTTCTTGGGCCTTTGCTTTTCACTCTCTACACTACGCCACTCAGCTCTGTAATCCAAAGTCATAACTTGGATCATCACCTTTATGCAGATGACACACAGATCTACATTTCTTTGGCCATGCCCGATACAAGTCACTCCCTAAACCGACTCGGTGATTGTCTCCAAGATGTTTTCTCATGGATGACCGATAGCAAATTAAAGTTAAATGCAGACAAAACTGAATTCCTCATCATTGGTACTCCAATGCAGTGAAGTAAACTTAATGACTTTTTTCCAACATGCATCCTGAGTCAAAATATCACACCAGCAGCATCAGTACGGAATCTAGGAGTGACCTTTGATTGCGACTTCAATTTCAGACAACACATATCCCAAACGTGCCGTTGCTGTTTTTATTATATCCGTGATCTTCGCCGCATCTGCCGACATTTGTGACTTTCTGTCGCTAAGACTATCGCAACAGCTCTTGTTAGAGGCAAATTAGGTTATTACAATTCCCTCCTTCATAATATTGCTATCAAGGATATTGCAAAACTACAACGTGTCAAAAATTGTTTAGCAAGGGTAGTCACACAATCTCCTCGATTCTCCCGCTCAGTGCCACTTCTAAAATCACTGCATTGGCTCCCCGTGCGATATCGCATTATGTTTAAGATCTGCACAATCACTTACCAAGCCCTTTCATCCAAACAACCTAGTTATTTACACTCAATGCTCACACCAGCTAGACAAGCCAGACAACTTCGGTCATCTAGTTCGAAGTTGCTATCTGTTCCTAGAGTTAAGACAAAGGCTGGAACTCGAGCTTTTTCAGTTGCCGCGCTAACTGTATGGAATTCGTTTCCCATTAATGTTAAATCAGCAGAAAATATTGTTACATTCCGTCGTCACCTCAAAACCTATCTTTTCAATATCGCCTATCCTCCCTAGCTTCCTAGCACATCCATCTATTTGTTGACGACTTTTGCCTATCACACGAGTACGAGAATGCTTAATCCTTTGGTTTTGGTGCGCCACTGAGCTCGGATTGTCTGAGGATATTGGCAGAAGTTATTTATTATTATTATTATTTCTTAGATGGAGTGTCAAGTTTTATTTACCAACGTTCTAGAACATTAGTTTCCCACAATAATGTACCTTACATTTGTTGGAGTTTAATGGATTTTGATGTGGAATATTGTTTGCATGTTGAACTCTGGCAAAATAGGAACAAGAATATTTTAATTTGAGCATCTGAACGTACAAGAGGCACTTGCTGCAGACCCATATATATTTGATGCCCTCGTGGTTTCTTCTTTTGGCCGCATGCACGCACAACATTCACACACATTGCGATGAAGCATGTCTCAGTAAAATCACACGAGTTGTTGTAATTTTGGCTGCATCTTTAGTCTGTGACTTTTATGTAGTGTAACAAAATGTAAGAAACAGGTTGTTTGATGAGTTTCTTTATATGCTGGTGTTTTCTTGTAGAATCTCAGCCACCGGTTGTCTGAGACGGACAACAGATCAAACAAGGTGGAGAATGAGGTAAGACTGTAGTGATCTGGGCGTCACACCTGGCAAGTCGTGTCAAACTAAACTGTAGTCATGGCAGACAAAAACCATAAATTACCAGTAAAAACCATAATCAGTGCATGTAAATGTCCATTGATGCACGTAATAAAAAACACGTACAGGTGCATAAGACATTAATTTGTGAAGTGATGTAATCGACCGTGACGCGCTTCGTCAGTGTCATCATCTCGTCAGTGAAAGATGACTGGTAGCAATGAACATCAATGTTCATCTTGCACTGTAAGAGTGCTGTCAGTGTGTCGGCATTAAGGCTCTGATGACACTCGGTGTGCACCTTCCGCATGACAGAAAAGGAATGTTCGCAATCTGCGTTGCTCGGTATGAAAGTTTTGGTATGAAAGTCTTTGCCTCGTTGGACTTGTGCATGGACGTACCGAGATGCATTTTTACATCAAACACTCCCGAGGCGGCAACCTTCACATCTCGAGCACACACAGTGCACCCCGCAAACTCCAAACCACTCTTGAATGTGACGATTACACCTTTAAATTGCCCAATCCACTGTTGCTGGAATTTTCTGTAGACTTTCTGACGCTCTTTATCCAGTGGCGCACATCCAGATCCATCAGCAGACATATTTGAATTCTTTTTTCAAACTGAATCTCGCCAGATAACATAAGTGTTTGTGGGTAAATGTTCGTGCATGCGCATAACACGAAAATGCATTGGTGAGTGTTGAGCGAGCATGAACCATAAGGGAGTTTGATGAGTGTGTCAGTCGGCGAATTTACCGACAAATAAAACAGATCCGATAAATTCGTAAAAAATTTAAAACGTATCTAAAAAACAAGTGTAAAAGCGTATGGTTTTCCTACTCCGCCCGTAGTTCTCATGTGATCAATAAAACCATAGTGACTATGGCTAAACCGGAGGACTTGACAGGTACGCGGGGCATGGTTCCTAAATTACACAAAATGTTCCTAGAAATACCTGGAAATGGTCCTAACATGACCCAAAATGATCAGGTATTGGTCCCAAAGTGACTGGGAATTGTAGTAAATTCAAGGGTGGTGTGTGAGTAATTGATTCGTATAAAAAAATGATGTACATTAAGTTCCAACATGTGACAATTCTCTCCAGTGACCGTGTCACATATAACAATTTATAGCCACATTATTGACATTTATATCACATTCCACAGTTGATGAGACTAAAGTGCAGGCTTTATTGTTTGCCACCAGTTGTACAGTTGATGAGACGAAAGTGCAGGGTTTATTGTTTGCCACCAGTTGTACAGTTGATGAGACTAAAGTGCAGGGTTTATTGTTTGCCACCAGTTGCACAGTTGATGAGACTACACAAGTGCAGGGTTTATTGTTTGCCACCAGTTGTACAGTTGATGAGACTAAAGTGCAGGGTTTATTGTTTGCCACCAGTTGCACAGTTGATGAGACTACACAAGTGCAGGGTTTATTGTTTGCCACCAGTTGTACAGTTGATGAGACTAAAGTGCAGGGTTTATTGTTTGCCACCAGTTGCACAGTTGATGAGACTACACAAGTGCAGGGTTTATTGTTTGCCACCAGTTGTACAGTTGATGAGACTAAAGTGCAGGGTTTATTGTTTGCCACCAGTTGCACAGTTGATGAGACTACACAAGTGCAGGGTTTATTGTTTGCCACCAGTTGTACAGTTGATGAGACTAAAGTGCAGGGTTTATTGTTTGCCACCAGTTGCACAGTTGATGAGACTACACAAGTGCAGGGTTTATTGTTTGCCACCAGTTGTACAGTTGATGAGACTGAAGTGCAGGGTTTATTGTTTGCCACCAGTTGTACAGTTGATGAGAAGAAAGTGCAGGGTTTATTGTTTGCCACCAGTTGCACAGTTGATGAGACGAAAGTGCAGGGTTTATTGTTTGCCACCAGTTGCACAGTTGATAAGACGAAAGTGCAGGGTTTATTGTTTGCCACCAGTTGTACAGTTGATGAGACTAAAGTGCAGGGTTTATTGTTTGCCACCAGTTGTACAGTTGATGAGACTGAAGTGCAGGGTTTATTGTTTGCCACCAGTTGCACAGTTGATGAGACTAAAGTGCAGGGTTTATTGTTTGCCACCAGTTGTACAGTTGATGAGACGAAAGTGCAGGGTTTATTGTTTGCCACCAGTTGCACAGTTGATGAGACTAAAGTGCAGGGTTTATTGTTTGCCACCAGTTGCACAGTTGATGAGACGAAAGTGCAGAGTTTATTGTTTGCCACTAGTTACACAGTTGATGAGACTAAAGTGCAGGGTTTATTGTTTGCCACCAGTTGCACAGTTGATAAGACTAAAGTGCAGGGTTGATTGTTTGCCACCAGTTGCACAGTTGATGAGACTAAAGTGCAGGGTTTATTGTTTGCCACCAGTTGCTTGCAGGGTTTATTGTTTGCCACCAGTTGCACAGTTGATGAGACTAAAGTGCAGGGTTTATTGTTTGCCACCAGTTGCACAGTTGATGAGACTAAAGTGCAGGGTTTATTGTTTGCCACCAGTTGTACAGTTGATGAGACTGAAGTGCAGGGTTTATTGTTTGCCACCAGTTGCACAGTTGATGAGACTGAAGTGCAGGGTTTATTGTTTGCCACCAGTTGTACAGTTGATGAGACTGAAGTGCAGGGTTTATTGTTTGCCACCAGTTGCACAGTTGATGAGACTGAAGTGCAGGGTTTATTGTTTGCCACCAGTTGCACAGTTGATGAGACTGAAGTGCAGGGTTTATTGTTTGCCACCAGTTGCACAGTTGATGAGACTGAAGTGCAGGGTTTATTGTTTGCCACCAGTTGCACAGTTGATGAGACTGAAGTGCAGGGTTTATTGTTTGCCACCAGTTGCACAGTTGATGAGACTGAAGTGCAGGGTTTATTGTTTGCCACCAGTTGCACAGTTGATGAGACTGAAGTGCAGGGTTTATTGTTTGCCACCAGTTGCACAGTTGATGAGACTGAAGTGCAGGGTTTATTGTTTGCCACCAGTTGCACAGTTGATGAGACTGAAGTGCAGGGTTTATTGTTTGCCACCAGTTGCACAGTTGATGAGACTGAAGTGCAGGGTTTATTGTTTGCCACTAGTTGTACAGTTGATGAGACTGAAGTGCAGGGTTTATTGTTTGCCACCAGTTGCACAGTTGATAAGACTAAAGTGCAGGGTTTATTGTTTGTCACCAGTTGCACAGTTGATGAGACTAAAGTGCAGGGTTTATTGTTTGCCACCAGTTGTACAGTTGATGAGACTGAAGTGCAGGGTTTATTGTTTGCCACCAGTTGCACAGTTGATGAGACGAAAGTGCAGGGTTTATTGTTTGCCACCAGTTGCACAGTTGATGAGACTAAAGTGCAGGGTTTATTGTTTGCCACCAGTTGTACAGTTGATGAGACTAATGTGCAGGGTTTATTGTTTGCCACCAGTTGCACAGTTGATGAGACGAAAGTGCAGGGTTTATTGTTTGCCACCAGTTATACAGTTGATGAGACGAAAGTGCAGGGTTTATTGTTTACCACCAGTTGTACAGTTGATGAGACGAAAGTGCAGGGTTTATTGTTTGCCACCAGTTGTACAGTTGATGAGACGAAAGTGCAGGGTTTATTGTTTGCCACCAGTTGCACAGTTGATGAGACGAAAGTGCAGGGTTTATTGTTTGCCACCAGTTGCACAGTTGATGAGACTAAAGCGCAGGGTTTATTGTTTGCCACCAGTTGTACAGTTGATGAGACTGAAGTGCAGGGTTTATTGTTTGCCACCAGTTGCACAGTTGATGAGACTAAAGTTCGGGGTTTATTGTTTGCCATCAGTTGCACAGTTGATGAGACGAAAGTGCAGGGTTTATTGTTTGCCACCAGTTGCACAGTTGATGAGACTAAAGTGCAGGGTTTATTGTTTGCCACCAGTTGCACAGTTGATGAGACTAAAGTGCGGGGTTTATTGTTTGCCATCAGTTGCACATATCAAACGCGACGCTGAATGAGCGCACGACTCAGCTGACTATGGTGAGGCGTGAACTGGAGCAACGACGGCTCCACCAGGAGGCGCTGGATGACCAAGTCCGCAAAGAAAAGGTTTGCTCCAAGTACTGACATCATGAGATAAACTTGATGAAAGTGAAAGTAAAATAATTAATCAACGTCACACCAAGGATTCAGTTATTAATATCTTCACTGATATGGGGTACACATTATACCTCTCTGGCTAATGTACAATGGGCTGGGTTGGGCACACTGGACTGGATTGAGGCACACTGGGCTGGGTGGGGGCACACTGGGCTGGATTGGACACAACAGGCTGGGTTGGTCACTCTGGGTTGAGTTGGTCATACTGGGCTGGGTTGGGTTACACTGGGCTGGGATGGTCACAGTGGGCTGGGATGGGCACACTGGGCTGGGTTGGGGCACTCTGGGCTGTGTTGGGGCACTCTGGGCTGGGTTGGGGCACTCTGGGCTGGGTTGGGACTCTTTGGGCTGGGTTGGGACAATCTGGGCTGGGTTGGGACACTCTGGGCTGGGTTGGGGCACACTGGGCTGGGTTGGAACACTCTGGGCTGGGTTGGGGTACACTGGGCTGGGTTGGCAAACTCTGGGCTAGGTTGGGGCACTCTGGGCTGGTTTGGGGCACTCTGGGCTGTGTTGGGACACTCTGGGCTGGGTTGGGTTGGGACTCTCTGGGCTGGGTTGGGGCACTCTGGGCTGGGTTGGAACACGCTGGGTTGGGCACTCTGGGCTGGGCTGGGGCACTCTGGGCTGGGGCACTCTGGGCTGGGTTGGGGCACACTGGGCTGGGTTGGGACACTCTGGGCTGGGTTGGGACACTCTGGGCTGGGTTGGGGCACTTTGGGCTGGGTTGGGGCACTTTGGGCTGGGTTGGGGCACTCTGGGCTGGGTTACCATGGGCTGGTTTGGGGCACTCTGGGCTGGTTTGGGGCACTCTGGGCTGGGTTGGGGCACTCTGGGCTGGGTTGGGGCACACTGGGCTGGGGCACTCTGGGCTGGGTTGGGGCACACTGGGCTGGGTTGGGGCACACTGGGCTGGGTTGGGACACTCTGGGCTGGGTTGGGACACTCTGGGCTGGGTTGGAACACTCTGGGCTGGGTTGGAGCACTTTGGGCTGGGTTGGGGAACTTTGGGCTGGGTTGGGGCACTCTGGGTTGGGTTGGGGCACTCGGGGCTGGGTTGGGTTACTCTGGGCTGGTTTGGGACACTCTGGGCTGGGTTGGGGCACATGCTGGGTTCTGGGCTGGGTTGGGACTGGGTTGGGTTACGCTGGGTTGGGGCACTTTGGGCTGGGTTGGGGCACTCTGGGCTGGGTTACCCTGGGCTGGTTTGGGGCACTCTGGGCTGGGTTGGGGCACTCTGGGCTGGGTTGGGTTACTCTAGGCTGGTTTGGGACACTCTGGGCTGGGTTGGGACATGCTGGGTTGGGTTACTCTGGGCTGGGTTGGGGCATTTTGGGCTGGGATGGGTTGGGACTCTCTGGGCTGGGTTGGGGCACTCTGGGCTGGGTTGGAACATGCTGGGTTGGGCACTCTGGGTTGGGGCAAACTGGGCTGGGTTGGGACACTCTGGGCTGGGTTGGGACACTCTGTGCTGGGTTGGGACACTCTGGGCTGGGTTGAGGCACTTTGGGCTGGGTTGGGGCACTTTGGGCTGGGTTGGGGCACTCTGGGCTGGGTTACCATGGGCTGGTTTGGGGCACTCTGGGCTGGTTTGGGGCACTCTGGGCTGGGTTGGGGCACTCTGGGCTGGGTTGGGGCACACTGGGCTGGGGCACTCTGGGCTGGGTTGGGGCACACTGGGCTGGGTTGGGGCACACTGGGCTGGGTTGGGACACTCTGGGCTGGGTTGGGACACTCTGGGCTGGGTTGGAACACTCTGGGCTGGGTTGGAGCACTTTGGGCTGGGTTGGGGAACTTTGGGCTGGGTTGGGGCACTCTGGGTTGGGTTGGGGCACTCGGGGCTGGGTTGGGTTACTCTGGGCTGGTTTGGGACACTCTGGGCTGGGTTGGGACATGCTGGGTTGGGTTACTCTGGGCTGGTTTGGGACACTCTGTGCTGGGTTGGGACATGCTGGGTTGGGTTACCCTGGGCTGGGTTGGGGCACACTGGGTAGGTTGTATTACATTGACTGATTGTTATAATAAGAAATCTCTCACCCTCTGTGTTTTGCTGTTGCTGCCGCCACAGGAAGAAAATATTCGAGTCAACTCAAGGCTGGAGTCCCTCCTGGAAAAGTGAGTATGGAAGTCTGGTGACACAATGAGTGCACAGCCAGAGAACATTGGGCGTATCGTGAAACCACTGGGGGGACTTGACACAAGCAATGTGAGCAGTAGGCAGAAGGGGGAGGGTGACAGGGTGATACTTCCAGTCTGTCTCGTATGACTGTTTTATCACACATGCCCCTATGTCCCGTGAGCCATGCTTATGACATCGCCTTTGCTACCTGTTTGTGTCTGACTTTATGATTATTATGATTATTATGATTATTATGCTCTTGACTATGACTCTCTGAGTCACTGTTTTTTATTGGGGCTCGATAATCCTGGGTGTCCGGTTGTCCAGGACAAATGAATTAGCTGTTGGACAAATGAATATGTTCTTACTGGTTGTCCAAGAAAGGACGACTAAACATTAGTAATAATTATATGTTGAATTTGTTTTTCGTTGATTTGGACAAGTAGGTTTGGAAAGTTGGTGAAATACAATACAGAGAAATTAATTCTTTATTCCACTTGTCTCTTGAACAAGTATATAATTTTTTAAATATTGATCTCTCACTCTCTCCGCCTGTGTTTCTGTCTGTCTGTCTCTCTCCCCCACCCTCTCTCTCCCTTCTCTCTCCCTCTCTCTCTCTCTCTCTCTCTCTCTCCCCCACCCCTCTCTCTCCCCTCTCTCTCTCTCTCCCCACTCCTCTCTCCCCGCTCTCTCTCTCCCCCACCTCTCTCTCCCCCCTCTCTCTCTCCCCACCCCTCTCTCTCTCTTTCTCTCCACACTCCTCTCTCCTGCTCTCTCTCTCCCCACCTCTCTCTCTCCCCACCCTCCCTTGCCTCTCCTCTCTCCTCTCTCCACCCCTCTCCTCCTCAGCCTCTTCCCCCACCCCTCTCTCTCCTCCCCACTCTATTCCTCTCCCTCGCCTCTATCTCTCCCCCACCCCTCTCTCCCACCTCTCTCTCTCTCCCACCCCTCTCTCCCCCCTCTCTCTCTATATCCATCCATTTGTTGACAACTTTTGCCTATCACATGAGTATGAGAATGCTTAATCCTTTGGTTTTGTTGCACCCCTGAGTTTGGACTGTCTGAGTATATTGGCGCTGAAGAAGTACTTTATTTATTATTATTATATATATATATATATCAGTATTCTATTCCCACTAACCAAGTGTGTCTGACCGTCACAGACTGCAGACTGTGCAACATGAGAACGTCAACTTGAAGCACGCACTTGAACAGATCCAGGAACAGTCCCACCCTGGCAGTCACGCAGAGATCACCACGCTCTTCAACCGCATACAAGCCGACTACGACAGGGTCAGTGCAAGGTCATGTGATCTCACCTCATTATATCTTCGTAATGCAGGCTTTTTTCCTGGGTTTTTAATTAAAGTAAACATTCTTCATATTACTGTTTGATCACAGTCTTTCTTCATTCAGTGGCTTCAGTATTATTAAATACTTTTGCTTTTGTTTTTACCACTTTGCACACCTTTCTGTTTGTTTACATAACCTTAATTTCTATTCAGTTTGAAAATTAATCCCAGCATATAGTATACACTTTCAAATTTGAAGCACTCCAACCTAAAGGAATATTCCACATTTTCTTTTCATGGTGATTACGACACTTGTAGTTTCATTTTTGGCTTTCACTTTCAGAACCAGAAGACATTGGAGGAGAGGAACGTGTCCCTGATGGAGTCAGTGAGTCAGCTGAAAGAGGAGCTGAGGGAGACAACGTGTCAACAAGCAGCAAAGGACAGAGAGGTTCGGGAACAGCAGAAGGGCATGATGGAACTACACAACAAACTCTCCATCGCTGAGACCATGCTCCAGACGGAGAAGGCAGTGAGTATTAAAGGGGATGATGAAATATCAACAAAAAAGTCTCCATCGCTGAGACCATGCTCCAGACGGAGAAGGCAGTGAGTATTAAAGGGGATGATGAAATATCAGCAAACTCTCCATCGCTGAGACCATGTTCCAGATGGAGAAATCTGTGAGTATTAAAGGGGATGATGGAATATCAACAAACTCTCCATCACTGAGACCATGCTTCAGATGGAGAAGGCAGTGTGTATTAAAGGGGATGTTGGAATATCAACAAACTCTCCATCACTGAGACCATGCTCCAGATGGAGAAGGCAGTGAGTATTAAAGGGGATGATGGAATATCAACAGACTCTCCATCGCTGAGACCATGCTCCAGATGGAGAAAGCTGTGAGTATTAAAGGGAATGATGGAATATCAACAAACTCTCCATCACTGAGACCATGTTCCAGATGGAGAAGGCAGTGTGTATTAAAGGGGATGATGGAATATCAACAGACTCTCCATCGCTGAGACCATGCTCCAGATGGAGAAGGCAATGAGTATTAAAGGGGATGATGGAATATCAACAAACTCTCCATCACTGAGACCATGCTCCAGATGGAGAAGGCAGTAAGTATTAAATGGGATGATGGAATATCAACAAACTCTCCAGTGCTGAGACCATGCTCCAGACGGAGAAGGCTGTAAGTATTAAAGGGGATGATGGAATATCAACAAACTCTCCATCGCTGAGACCATGCTCCAGACGGAGAAGGCTGTGAGTAATAATAATAATAATAAACTTTATTTAGACACCATCAAATCGTACACTAATGTCCCATTCATGGGTATTTACAAAATCACCATAATATCTAAAACATCAAAATCCTCGTTTATATAAATAAACCCATGTATAGTAAAATTATGGGTAAATGAAATGATAAAGAAAACGATTACCAAAAGTGCTGAAAACCTAAATATACCGATAATAACAACAACTACAAATACAAGGCTAAATTACATTGTGTGACTTAACTTAAATGCCTACCTGGTAGGTCAATCTGACTCCTCGTTACCCTCCTGGATGTCACACCCCTCCATTTCGTCCTGTCTAGAGTACGCCACTCTGCTGTTAAAAGTGAGAGTCCTGTGTAACTTGGTCACTCCCCCTCTTCCGTGGCCTTCCTCTTGTTCTGTGTCCTTTAAAGTCTTCCTTGAAAGCTATTTTATAAGGTTTTCATTTGTCATACGGCAGACATGTCCAAACCACGTGGAGTCTTCTACGTCTGATGACATCTGAGATGGATTCAGGGGTGAATGTCTCTCTGATCTGGCTATTTCATAGCCTGCCTACCGTAGTAACACATTAAATAAGCAAGTATTATAAGTATTAGAAGGTATGATGGAGTTATACAACAAACTCTCCATAGCAGAGACCATGCTCCAGACGGAAAACAGGTTGTGTTTAGTAAAGTCACTTTAACAAGATCTAACAATAATAATCACCTTTGTTTATTCACTGGTGTCTAAAGTAAAACTGCTTAGGAATGGGTACAATCGAACAAAGTGATGAAATATAAATAGTAATAAAAAATTATTTTAAAATGTTGCTTAGGCTTAATCAGTACCGAACTAGACCAATGGAACTACAAATAGAACACATAAAATGTATTAAAAAAAAAAAAAATATTTATTATTGGTAATTTACAATCAAATAAGAAAAAACTGATAAAAAATCAATAAAACGTTAATCAGTAAATAATTAGCACAATAAACAATTAGTATTTAGTTAGAAGGGAGTGTTGCAGTGGCTGATAATAACACAATTTATTTCTATAACGCCTGATCAATCAGATTACTCTCAGGTGCTTTACATGCATGTACTCATAACTATTTAGAATTGTACTAAATTAAAACAATTTTTTTTTTAACGTATGGCTTGAAATAATCATTGAATAGACATTAGTAATAGAACCACCTGTCTAAACAACTAAAAAGTGTATTATATGTATAAAATATAAATAAACAAGTTAATTAAAATATAATAAATAATTACAATAATAATAACAATAATTATTAAAATATGAATAAGTGCATTTGATAAAGTTCATGCTAGAACATCAATCTCTCAATCGAGAGAACCTGGGTTTGAATTCTGTGCTGTCATGTTGAACCTTGGGCAAGTTCGTTCACTCAACCTCGCTTCAGTTCACTCAGCTGTTTGAATGACAGTGGTGGATATTTGTGTATGAGACTGCGCATTAATTGCAGCCCGGCTGGATGCATCACAGGGAAGTTGAGATGGTGATCGTTTGAACTTGTCTGCCAGCGAGTAAAGTGTACAGTGCTTTGAGTAGTCCTGAGGACTGGATCTTGCCTGTACTTTGTGGTATCAGGTTGTACATTGTTGGTGATGTTGTATGTTGACCAGAACCGAGAGCATGCCTACAGCGAGAAGCACGACTGGATGGGGCAGGTGAAGGTGTTGGAAGAGAGATTGGAGGCGGCGAGGGACAAACTCGTCCAGAGTCAGGCTGCCATCGCTTCCCTCACTGAACAGCTCCAGCGCACCGAACACAGCGCCGCACAGGTGGCGCAACAGGTCGCCGCAGAGACCGACAAAACAAAGGTCAGCAAAGTTCAATTGATGAAGTTTGTTACCGAATGTTTTCCGTTAACTCTCAAGCAGAAGCAGTCCAATTTTTCAATAAATGAATAAAGTGAAAGTAATTTTATTAAAACAAAAATTATCAGGGGTTTTAAATTCAATTAATTTTTTTAATTAAATGATGAAGTTTGTAACCAAATGTTTTTGTTCAAGTTAATTTTCAAGCAGAAATATTCTGATTTTTCAAACAATGAATAAAGTGAAAGTAATTATATTAATTAATAAATGATTATTAGTTGTTTTTAATTTGTTTAACTAAGACCTATATTATTATTTCCTACAGTGTAGTCTATTATTAAATTTGATACAAACATGCATAATTTATAAATAGTGTTTGCTTTTTTCATGGTATTTTTGTAATCCAATCCTGCAATTTGATATTATTATCATCTTTATTCAAACTCAAAAATCCACTTATATTTACACATTGTATTACCAGGATGTTAGTTCCAGTCAAAACTGTGATATATCATACAATGATAGAGGTTCTTTGTATGTGAATAACAAATATGTTCTCCTTCATTTTTTTTCTTGTGCTTCGCTGCAGACCGGATACACCAAGGTGAGTGCTGCCATCTATGTGTCAATGTTGTCATTTTGAATTCACATTCATTTTCAGCTCATACTTTAGAAAGACTACCTAGAAACTCTAACCTCCACCAGTACATGTGCTGTCGCTGCCTGACTGGTTCTAGATATATATCTACCGGTTCCTATTGCAGACATAGGCACTCTTAACTCTCTCCCATTTCAGGTGATCACCATTCCATTGTGCTCCTTTCTATCCAGGCTGCAAAACCATTGAGAATTTTAGTTCCTTCTTTTCGTTACTTGAGCTCTGTCTCTTCCTTCAATCTCTCCCATTGTCAGAGGAGATTCTAATGTTCTCTTTCTCATCATGTGGAGTAGACACTCGCCGTGTCTTCCCCCGGTCCGCAGCAGTCTCGATACTATGAGGTGAGTGCTGCCACCTGTGTGTCAACATTGTCTTATTGCACTCGGATTCAGTTTCGATTCATACTTTAAAGGGAAACAAAAAGCATTTTGTGGGCCTGTATACCTAAAACAATTAATACAAAATTAACCATTTGCAACTACAATCAACTAGGTGAATTTCACACCAGTGGCGCCACCATCTGGAGTAGTTGGAAAGCCGTTGTTACACCAGATTACTTAGCAGCATGGCACTGTCCATGAAATTCAGATCCTGTGTGTTCAGCAAGGTTTTTCTAGCTGCCTACTAGCATGATATACATGACTGCGGCTGTAAATGGTTAGTTTTTAATTTTCTTGTGCATAGTCCCACAAAAAGACTTAGTTGCCTTTAAAAATACCTAGAAACTATCAAATTCACCTGAACCAGTCTCATAGTTGCTTGACTGGTTCTAGTTGTTGTCAACATCAGGTGTCTGTTGTAGTTGTAGGTCCATTTCACTCGGTCACAAGTGTCTTCAGTCCGTTCTATGGTGCTCCTTCGTAGCTACACCATCAAGGATCTTTATTTTTGTCTGACCCTGTTTTTTGTCACAATCACAAAAATATAAAAACTATTTTCTCTTTCTCCTGATCACATGACCTAGACATTCTCCTTCATCATTTCCTGAAGTTGTACCTGATCTTTGTTTTAACGCCAACTGTTCAAAGACGTTCTTCATTAATTTTGTTCCCATTAATAGGTCTATGTGTTCTGTCATGGTAGAATACTAGATGAGTTTCCTAATTAATTCCACAGGTCTGTAAATTAGTGTAAATATTAGTCCTGCATAGGTGTATTTGTTGTTGTGTCTGTGTAGAGGATCACCTACTTTGTGTCTGTTAGTGTGTTTCACATGCAATTCTCCCAGAATCACTGTGTATCACTGTATATATACACAAGTGTAACAGCCGGGCAACTCCGAAGACAGTACTGAACAAGCTTGTTGTCTGCCACTGCAAACACCTCCATGCTGTCATTAGGCACTGTTCGTCAGACAGCATAATTTCCTGCAGTGCAGTATACAATATGTGCAATATAGTGAAGCTGTGTGTGAAAGTAGCCCAATAAAAAGGGCCATGCTCCACCGTATGCTACAGCTCCCAAACAACACTCCTGCACTGATAGCTCTGGTAGTCACTGTACTGGGGCTAGCCGATAGAGGGCAGAGAAGGGAGATCACTACACAGACCTGTTGAGTGGTGTACGGAGTGACATCACGGAAGTAGGACAGTGAAGTCTCAGATTATGCAGAAAGCAGAGAGACCAAAGGACTCTGTCTGAGGTGAAGACACGGTGGACAGAGGCAAAGAAGGGTGTACTCATGCTAGTAGAGCTACAGGATTCCGTAGAAGATAGATAGACCAAACAGATAGAGTATTCTGCAGTTGCTGACGTAGATGTTGTAAAGTACACTATTCTTTAAATGAGCTCTTTCTTGCTTTCATGTAGGGATAAGTTATAATAAAATAAACTACATATCACATTGTGGCAGGACAAGATTATATACCAAATGGCAATCCATGTAGTAGTGTGCAAAAGCACCCCATATACATATATATATATATATATATGCCCAATGACAGCATAGGTCGACCGCTCCATTATGAGAGATAGGATATACAACTTCCGAGAAAACGTCTCTCAAAATCACCAAAAATATTTTTTTTGGTGCAAATAATTATTGATATAATTATATGTCTGTATATTTTATGTATACTAACAGTTTGAATTTTAAAATAAAAGGAATTGTCTATGCAACCAGGAGTCAAAACTTTATGCAGACCGGCTCTGGTCTGCTTAAAAATGGCGGTCTGCCTAATGCGGTCCCTTATGCATATTTGGTCGATGTATGCTGCTGTTAGGAGTATACATATATATATATGTATATATACATATATATATATATGTATATATACATATATATATATATATATGACTGCACAGCTTTTTAACGCTGCTCCAAATTGCAATTCCAAAGAAACTACATTCGTGATTTGGGGTTTTGCAGTTGTGAGAAATTTATTTTACAGACACTTGTAGGTTGCAGTATACAAGTAAGTAACACTCGTGCCCTGTGCTGTCGACATTTGGTGTCAGAAGTGGGATTTGATGGACATGTACTTATTGAGACTGAACAGTTGCTGTGATGTTACTTATGACACTAGTAAGTCATTGCATGTTACGTGAGTGTTACTTCAAATACAGGTGAATCATTGTATGTTATATGAGTGTTACAGACCCTGTTACTGAGCAGGTTAAGTGTGAGAGTTGTGTTGATGTTGCAGTCAGAGTTGGAGGAGTCTTTGAGGCAGCTGGAGCAGCAGAAGGCAGACCTTCACGCCGCCCTCCACAGCGAGTCAAAGAAGAACGAGATGTTGTTCCATGAACTCGAGGATGCCAAGAAAGTAAGCTCCACGTCTGTATGTCCGGCTGTCTCCATTTGTCTTCCTGTTGCAAGCTATGCACTGCCCAAGCTCTTACAGCATGTGTCATGTCTCATACACGTGTCATGTATCATACAAGTGTCATGTATCATACATGTGTCATGTATCATACACATGTCATGTGTTGTACATGTGTCATGTGCCATATACGTGTCATGTGTTGTACACGTGTCATGTGTCATACACATGTTATGTTCTGTACATGTGTCATGTATCATATACATGTCATGTATCATATACGTGTCATGTGTCATATGCCTGGGTAGCTTTCTCAGCCACTGATGTAGAAACCAAACATTCCTGCAGTAGTCAATACCATAAACTCCAAGATATTTCCCCAGTTTTCTGTGGTTGCAATGCTGGTTGAAATTTTTGCACAGTGTCTCCACAAGTCTGAAAGTGGGCAGTGGTTACCTCGGGTTCCCCCAACTCCAGTTCAATTCTCTTGTGTTCAGCATCTGCCAACAGTCATACTGACTTGCTAGAGGTTGTGACCTTGTTACTGTTGTCATGGCAATGCTGACAGGTGGTGAAGACTCAGGAGACTCTGCTATCCAACTACCGCGCCACTAATGGCATCCTCCAAGAGAACCTCTCTGTAAGTGTCACCTGTCTGTCTGTCTGGCCGTTACACACACTGCTGCCTTCTGGTGGACATCATCATAGCACATGACTGAACATCGCTACTTTTTATAGGTCACCTTATGATTTATAAAATTTTTGATATTTATGAATATCTTTATAAAAAAATTTCATCCAGGATCCTCCTGTGAGTTCTGTAGGCCCTATATCAGAAAATATTGATACTTTTTCTTCTTCCATTTGCAGAACTTTGTTAGCTCAAAAATATGTAATATGTTGAAAACTTAACACTGTTTTATTAACGTTGTTTTCAAATTACAGTAGCTGTTATCACCAAACCATTGCCAGTGTCTCAGGAATAAAGAAGTCTGACATTGTGAAGAATGTAGTACCGGTTTGAGTTCTTTCAACAAGTGACACATGGAGAGAATACCCTTAGAGAAGTGATGTGCCACAGACACAGAGAGGAACTGTGTGTGTGAGACAAACCGGACTAGGTTAAGGTGTTTGAGTGTCTCCTGATGGAAGTATTGTTTGGTGAGGTGGTGGGTCAGTGGTGTGACCCGGTGGATGGATGTCAGTGGTCAGTTGACACAGTGGTGACAGGTCTTTCTTTGTTGCCTTACTGCTGACTACTGTTAAATGTGGAAGGAAACCAGCACTGACACTGTTGTTGCCTTCTATCTGTGAAATCATTGTTTTTATCTTATGAATTGTTAGTTCAGTTTCCCTGTGTTGTTTTCTTTAACAAACTTTTTGTTTGGTTAAGATATTTTCGTAAATAATATTTCTCAGTGTCCTTGTAATGTTTCCGTGACTCCAAGTCCTTGTTATTAAAGCTGAAGTAGATGTTTCTTGTGGAATGTGCCAACGTGGTAGTTGACTACCAGTTTCTGGAGAAAGGCACTGAAGTAGATGTTCCTTGTGGAATGTGCCAATGTGGTAGTTGACTACCAGTTTCTGGAGAAAGGCACTGAAGTAGATGTTTCTTGTGGAATGTGCCAATGTGGTAGTTGACTACCAGTTTCTGGAGAAAGGCACTGAAGTAGATGTTTCTTGTGGAATGTGCCAACGTAGTAGTTGACTACCAGTTTCTGGAGAAAGGCACTGAAGTAGATGTTCCTTGTGGAATGTGCCAATGTGGTAGTTGACTACCAGTTTCTGGAGAAAGGCACTGAAGTAGATGTTCCTTGTGGAATGTGCCAATGTGGTAGTTGACTACCAGTTTCTGGAGAAAGGCACTTGAAGTAGATGTTTCTTGTGGAATGTGCCAATGTGGTAGTTGACTACCAGTTTCTGGAGAAAGGCACTGAAGTAGATGTTTCTTGTGGAATGTGCCAACATAGTAGTTGACTACCAGTTTCTGGAGAAAGGCACTGAAGTAGATGTTTCTTGTGGAATGTGCCAATGTGGTAGTTGACTACAAGTTTCTGGAGAAAGGCATTGAAGTAGATGTTTCTTGTGGAATGTGCCAATGTGGTAGTTGACTACCAGTTTCTGGAGAAAGGCACTGAAGTAGATGTTCCTTGTGGAATGTGCCAATGTGGTAGTTGACTACCAGTTTCTGGAGAAAGGCACTGAAGTAGATGTTCCTTGTGGAATGTGCCAATGTGGTAGTTGACTACCAGTTTCTGGAGAAAGGCATTGAAGTAGATGTTTCTTGTGGAATGTGCCAATGTGGTAGTTGACTACCAGTTTCTGGAGAAAGGCACTGAAGTAGATGTTTCTTGTGGAATGTGCCAACGTAGTAGTTGACTACCAGTTTCTGGAGAAAGGCACTGAAGTAGATGTTTCTTGTGGAATGTGCCAATGTGGTAGTTGACTACCAGTTTCTGGAGAAAGGCACTGAAGTAGATGTTTCTTGTGGAATGTGCCAATGTGGTAGTTGACTACCAGTTTCTGGAGAAAGGCACTGAAGTAGATGTTTCTTGTGGAATGTGCCAACGTAGTAGTTGACTACCAGTTTCTGGAGAAAGGCACTGAAGTAGATGTTCCTTGTGGAATGTGCCAATGTGGTAGTTGACTACCAGTTTCTGGAGAAAGGCACTGAAGTAGATGTTTCTTGTGGAATGTGCCAACGTAGTAGTTGACTACCAGTTTCTGGAGAAAGGCACTGAAGTAGATGTTCCTTGTGGAATGTGCCAATGTGGTAGTTGACTACCAGTTTCTGGAGAAAGGCACTGAAGTAGATGTTCCTTGTGGAATGTGCCAATGTGGTAGTTGACTACCAGTTTCTGGAGAAAGGCACTGAAGTAGATGTTCCTTGTGGAATGTGCCAATGTGGTAGTTGACTACCAGTTTCTGGAGAAAGGCGCTGAAGTAGATGTTCCTTGTGGAATGTGCCAATGTGGTAGTTGACTACCAGTTTCTGGAGAAAGGCGCTGAAGTCCTGTGACATTTATTGCAGAACAATTCCAAGTTGCAGGATGCACTGCGAGACATTCAGAACTCAAACGCTGAGCTCAAGTATCGCATGAACGTAAGGTCGTTTGGAATTAGAGGTTCATAACATGTTCACGCCATGTTCATAACATGTTACTGGCATTATGTTTGAGTTACATTGGTTGTTGTTCTTATTTGTTGTTGTTGTTCTTAGTTGTTGTTGTTGTTGTACTCTAAGTGGCAGTCATATTCACCAAGTAGCTTCCCGGCAGTTTGTTGACATCAGACAAGAAGTGCTACCGGAACTGTGGCAATATCTGCTACATTGTCGGTGTAACATCTTGTGTGGGTTTCCTGTGCTATGTCATTGGATGTTGCTACTGTACGTAGTGCAGCCGTTCTCTTATCTATTACTGCCTTCATGTATACTAGGATGGTCTAAACACAGCTATTATGCTGCATCGTTTTTTTACCTTTTCACTCACTTATCATCTTGAATGCAATCCACAGATATTGCTTTGTGAACTGCACAAGTTAATAAACGTTAGTGTTGAATGCCTGGGATGAGAGCATTGTTGAATTCATCTGATCTCAGAACCTCACTAAGAGGGTTTGCCTTCAGTTGCATCATTCTTCCATGAGTGTAACTTTTGAAGGTTGCATTGATGTGAAGTGGCTGTAGACCAGGGCATGATGATACTGTCTGCAGCCTTGCGAGGAGACCAGGGCATGGTGATACTGTGTGTAGTCTTGCGAGGAGACCAGGGCATGGTGATACTGTCTGCAGCCTTGCGAGGAGACCAAGGCATGGTGGTGCTGTCTGCAGCCTTGCGAGGAGACCAGGGCATGGTGATACTGTCTGCAGCCTTGTGAGAAGACCACGGCATGGTGGTGCTGTCTGCAGCCTTGTGAGAAGACCAAGGCATGGTGATACTGTCTGCAGCCTTGTGAGAAGACCACGGCATGGTGGTGCTGTCTGCAGCCTTGCAAGGAGACCAGGGCATGGTGATACTGTCTGCAGCCTTGCGAGGAGACCAAGGCATGGTGATACTGTCTGCAGCCTTGCGAGGAGACCAAGGCATGGTGATACTGTCTGCAGCCTTGCGAGGAGACCAAGGCATGGTGATACTGTCTGCAGCCTTGCGAGGAGACCATGACATGGTGGTGCTGTCTGCAGCCTTGCGAGGAGACCAGGGCATGGTGATGCTGTATGTAGCCTTGCGAGGAGACCAGGGCATGGTGATGCTGTATGTAGCCTTGCGAGGAGACCAGGGCATGGTGATGCTGTATGTAGCCTTGCGAGGAGACCAGGGCATGGTGATGCTGTTTGTAGCCTTACGAGGAGACCAGGGTATGGTGATGCTGTCTGTAGCCTTGCGGGGAGACCAGAGAGTGGTGATGCTGTTTGTAGCTTTACGAGGAGACCAGGGCATGGTGATGCTGTTTGTAGCCTTGTGAGGAGACCAGGGCATGGTGATACTGTCTGTAGCCTTGTGAGAAGACCAGGGCATGGTGATGCTGTTTGTAGCCTTGCGAGGAGACCAGGGCATGGTGATGCTGTCTGCAGCCTTGCGAGGAGACCAGGGCATAGTGATGGTGTTTGTGGCCTTGCGAGGAGACCAGGGCATGATGGTGCTGTTTGTAGCTTTGCGAGGAGACCAGGGCATGGTGATGCTGTTTGTAGCTTTGCGGGGAGACCAGGGCATGGTGTTGCTGTTTGTAACTTTGCGAGGAGACCACGGCATGGTGATGCTGTTTGTAGCCTTGTGAGGAGACCAGGGCATGATGGTGCTGTTTGTAGCCTTGCGAGGAGACCAGGGCATGGTGGTGCTGTCTGTAGCATTGTGAGGAGACCAGGGCATGGTGATGCTGTCTGTAGCCTTGTGAAGAGAACAGGGCATGATGATGCTGTCTGTAGCCTTGCGAGGAGACCAGGGCATGGTGATGCTGTCTGCAGCCTTGCTAGGAGACCAGGGCATCTGCAGGAGACCTTGCTGTTTGTAGCCTTGCGAGGAGACCAGGGCATGGTGATGCTGTTTGTAGCTTTGTAAGGAGACCAGGGCATGATGGTGGTGTCTGTAGCCTTGCGAGGAGACCACGGCATGGTGATGCTGTTTGTAGCCTTGCGAGGAGACCAGGGCATGGTGATGCTGTTTGTAGCTTTGCGAGGAGACCAGGGCATGGTGATGCTGTTTGTAGCCTTGCGAGGAGACCAGGGCTTGGTGATGCTGTTTGTAGCCTTGTAAGGAGACCAGGGCATGATGGTGGTGTCTGTAGCCTTGCGAGGAGACCAGGGCATGGTGATGCTGTCTGTAGCCTTGTGAAGAGAACAGGGCATGATGATGCTGTCTGTAGCCTTGCGAGGAGACCAGGGCATGGTGATGCTGTCTGCAGCCTTGCTAGGAGACCAGGGCATGATGATGCTGTTTGTAGCTTTGTAAGGAGACCAGGGCATGATGGTGGTGTCTGTAGCCTTGCGAGGAGACCACGGCATGGTGATGCTGTTTGTAGCCTTGCGAGGAGACCAGGGCATGGTGATGCTGTTTGTAGCTTTGCGAGGAGACCAGGGCATGGTGATGCTGTTTGTAGCCTTGCGAGGAGACCAGGGCTTGGTGATGCTGTTTGTAGCCTTGTAAGGAGACCAGGGCATGGTGATGCTGTTTGTAGCCTTGCGAGGAGACCAGGGCTTGGTGATGCTGTTTGTAGCCTTGTAAGGAGACCAGGGCATGGTGATGCTGTTTGTAGCCTTGCGAGGAGACCAGGGCATGCTGTTTGTAGCCTTGCGAGACCAGGGCTTGGCTGATGCTACCAGGGCATGGTGATGCTGTTTGTAGCTTTGTAAGGAGACCAGGGCATGGTGATGCTGGTGATGCTGTTTGTAGCCTTGCGAGGAGACCAGGGCTGGTGATGCTGTTTGTAGCCTTGTAGGAGACCAGGGCATGGTGATGCTGTTTGTAGCCTTGCGAGGAGACCAGGGCTTGGTGATGCTGTTTGTAGCCTTGTAAGGAGACCAGGGCATGGTGATGCTGTTTGTAGCCTTGCGAGGAGACCAGGGCTTGGTGATGCTGTTTGTAGCCTTGCGAGGAGACCAGGGCTTGGTGATGCTGTTTGTAGCCTTGCGAGGAGACCAGGGCATGGTGATGCTGTTTGTAGCTTTGCGAGGAGACCAGGACATGGTGATGCTGTTTGTAGCCTTGCGAGGAGACCAGGGCTTGGTGATGCTGTGTGTAGCCTGGTGAGGAGACCAGGGCATGGTGATGCTGTCTTCAGTGAACACACACAGGTGGTCACATCAGTTGGGAAAGTAAAAACTTTTTTTTTTTAATTTTGTGTTTATTGAAACCACTATCCAATCCACCAATATGTGGTATGGAACGTAGAGGAATCCGGTCAGTTGATGTAGCCGGAATTGGCAGGCGCAGTAATTTGTAACAGGAGTCTGCTCTGTCGAACATCAAAGGAAATTGCAGTAAACTCAGCCCAACTTTGCCATATTGTGAACATTGGCAGGCAGCATACCTTCAACATAGTTAGTATAGTCGTATAGTCTTAAGAACATTATTTTAATTAATGAAAAACTAGGAACAGACTGCCTTCGTTTAAGATTTTGAGCAATTCAAAATGGCTTTCAAAGCAACCACCAGTAGCTGCTGGGTCCCCCCATGATACATGGTAACAACCAAGCCACACCCATCATAGGTAATGTTGTACATTTGATTCTATCTGTCAACTTATGCGGCTACCCGTAAGTCAGTGCATGTTGATCTACAACCAGGTGAGACTTGTTCTGTTCTTCTCTTCCTAACTGTGTCGTTACAGCATGGTCAGAACAGGCAATGTCTCAGTAAACCAAACAAAAGGCTTGCCATTTGAAGCTTGTAACTGTAGAAGTCTGTCTTGTTGAGTGTTGTTCACAATGTCTTCAACAAATCAGTCCATGTTGTCTGTCTGTCTGTCACTTGGTATATATTATCTGTCTGTCTGTCCCTCGGTGCATGTTGTCTGTCTCTTTGTCTGACTGCCTGTCGGTGCATGTTGTCTGTCTGGCACTCAGTGCATGTCTATCACGAGGCAGTGGTGCATGGTGCATGTTACAGAAGGCCGCAGCCAATCAGACGTTGGCGGCGAGCGAGGTTGAGGACACAAGGAACTTGTGGGAGACGGAGATGAAGTCTCGCTCAAAACTCTCCGCCACCGTGAGTGCCTCATCCCTCCATCCCACCCTCCACTCTGTACCTTCCGTCCATCTCTTCCCCATTCCTTCTCTCCATCCCCTCCCTCCTTCCCCTCCCTCCATCCCCTTCCTCCACCCCTTCACTCCATCCAGTCCCTCCATCCCTTCCCTCCATCCCCTCCCTCCTTCCCCTCCATCCCTTCCCTCAACACTCCATCCCCTCCCTCCATCCCCTCCCTCATCCCCTCCCTCCATCCCTTCCCTCCATCTCTTCCCTCCTTCCCCTCCATCCCTTCCCTCTCCCCTCCCTCCATCCCTTCCCTCCATCTCTTCCCTCCTTCCCCTCTATCCCTCCCTCCATCCCCTCCCTCCATCCCCTCCCTCATCCCCTCCCTCCCTCCATCCCTTCCCTCTTCTTCTCCCTCTCCCTCCATCTCCCCTCCTTCCCCTCTATCCCTCCCTCCATCCCCTCCCTACATCCCCTCCCTCCATCCCCTTCCTCCACCCCTTCACTCCATCCAGTCCCTTCATCCCTTCCCACCATCCCCTCCCTCCATCCCTTCCCTCCCTCCATCCCTTCCCTCCCTCCATCCCTTCCCTCCCTCCATCCCTCCATCCCTTCCCTCCCTCCATCCCTCCATCCCTTCCTTCCATCCATCCCTCCATCCCTTCCCTCCATTCCTTCCCTCCATCTCTTCCTTCCATCCCTACCATCCATCCTTTCTCCCATCCCTTCACTCCGTCCCTTCCTTCCGTCTCTTCTGTCCATCCATCCCTGTGCTGATAGGTCTAAGTTACCATTAATTAGATTTATAATGTTCTTTCTGTGTATATTTTCAAGTTTACTTTATTTTCCAGACCGGCTTGCTGTATATGATTTTGTCAATGGTTACAGATAGTTTGTTGTATGCATGTTTCATTACCAATATTCATAGCTATCTTGTCATGTATCATATTTGGTACCAAGCTTCAGAATGATCTTTAAACAAATGTATATTTGAGATAAGGCAGGTTAAAAGGAATGTATTGATGTGTCTTGTGCATGCATGTCACATGCGCCTGTCACATGCGCCAGTCACATGCGCCTGTCACATGCGCCAGTCACATGCGCCTGTCACATGCGCCAGTCACATGCGCCAGTCACATGCGCCAGTCACATGCGCCAGTCACATGCGCCAGTCACTGCAAGTTGTCACTGCATGAATGTTCTGCTTGTCACAATGTTGTCACTCTCTGTGTCGTGCACTTGCCAGATCTCACAACTAGAGCGCGAAAAACAGGAGGCCGAGGCACAGTTGAGTGAGGTAAGGATCAGCTAAGTGAAGTCAGGATCAGCTGAGTGAGGTAAAGATCAATTAAGTGAAGTAAGGATCAGCCGAGTGAAGTAAAGATCAGCCGAGTGTGGTAAGGATCAGCCGGGTGAGGTTAGGATCAGCCGAGTGAAATAAGGATCAGCTGAGTGAGGTAAGGATCAGTGGAATGAGGTAACGATCAGTTGATTGGGATAAGGATCAGCCGTGTGAGGTAAGGATCAGTGGAGTGAGGTAAGGATCAGTTGAGTGGGGTAAGGATCAGCTGAATGAGGTAAGGATCAGGTGAGTGGAGTAGGGATCAGCCGAGTGAGGTAAAGATCAGTTGAGTGGGGTAAGGGTCAGCTGAGTGAGGTAAGGATCAGTTGAGTGGGGTAAGGATCAGCCGAGTGAGGTAAGGATCAGTTGAGTGGGGTAACGATCAGCTGAGTGAGGTAAGGATCAGTTGAGTGGGGTAAGGATCAGCCGAGTGAGGTAAGGATCAGTTGAGTGGGGTAAGGATCAGGTGGTCTTTGACAGTAGACGATGAACTGATGCTGATTGTCCAAGGTATGGTTGATGTTACATGGCTGATCAACAAGAAGCTGTCTGCTTGTGCCCGAGCATGTGTACCATACATAATTATTTCATCTCCTTGATCCTATGAGGGATGTGGTTTGCATCACTCCATCCGTCCCACCCTCTCAGTTGTTTGTATTAAATTATCAAATTTTCTGCAATTTTTTCTTACTCTCAGCTTTTCGTACCTTTTCTTTCATGGTCTCTCTCCATACTGTCTGTCCATCCTAATCATAGTCTTCCTCGCCATCTTCTACCGTCAACTTCTTTTCTCATTGCTCTCTCCCTTTATATACCTTTCTTTCTTCGTCTCCCTGTCTCTCTCTGTCTCCATGTCTCCCTGTCTCTCTCTGTCTCCCTGTCTCACTGTCTCTCCCTGTCTCACTCTGTCTCCCTGCCTCACTGTCTCTCCCTGTCTCTATCTGTCTTCCTGTCGCTCTCTGTCTCCCTGTCTCTCTCTCTCCACCTCTGTCCTCTCCTCTCTCCACCTCTCTATCCTCCTATCTCTATCTCTCCTCCTCCTGTCCTGTCTCTCTGTCTCCACTATTTCTCCTGTCTCTGTCCTCTGTCTCCCTCTCTGTCTCCTGTCTCTCCTGTCTCTGTCTCTCTGTCTCCTGTTTCCTTCCTTCCATCTCCTCCTCTCTCCTCTGTCTCCCCTGTCCTCCTTCCTTCCTGTCTCTCACTGTCTCCTGTCTCTGTCTCCTGTCTCTCTCCTGTCTCCTGTCTCTCTGTCTCCCTATGCATCTGTCTCCCTCTCTCTGTCTCCCTGTCTCTCTCTGTCTCCCTGTCTCTCTCTGTCTCCCTGTCTCTCCCTGTCTCTCTCTGTCTCCCTGTCTCTCTCTGTCTCTCTCTGTCTCCCTGTCTCTCTCTGTCTCCCTGTCTCTCTCTGTCTCCCTGCCTCACTGTCTCTCTGTCTCTCTCTGTCTCTCCCTGTCTCTCTCTGTCTCCCTGTCTCACTGTCTCTCCCTGTCTCTCTCTGTCTCTCTCTGTCTCCCTGTCTCTCTCTGTCTCCCTGTCTCTCTCTGTCTCCCTGTCTCACTGTCTCTCTGTCTCTCTCTGTCTCACTGTCTCTCCCTGTCTCTCTCTGTCTCTCTGCCTCACTGTCTCTCTGTCTCTCTCTGTCTCCCTATCTCACTGTCGCTCTGTCTTTCTCTGTCTCCCTGTCTCACTGTCTCTCCCTGTCTCTCTCTGTCTCCCTGTCTCTCTCTGTCTCCCTGTCTCTCTCTGTCTCCCTGTCGCTCTCTGTCTCCCTGCCTCACTGTCTCTCCCTGTCTCTCTCTGTCTTCCTGTCGCTCTCTGACTCCCTGTCTCTCTCTGTCTCCCTGTCTCTCTCTATCTCCCTGTCTCCCTGTCTCTCTGTCTCTCCCTGTCTTCTGGTCTCTCTATGTATCCCTGTCTCTCTCTGTCTCCCTGTTGCCCTGTCTCTCTCTGTCTCCCTGTCACCCTATCTCTCTCTGTCGCCCTGTCTCTCTCTGTCTCCCTGTCGCCCTGTCTCTCTATGTCTCCCTGTCTCTCTCTGTCTCCCTGTCTCCCTGTCTCTCACTGTCTCCCTGTCTCCCTGTCTCTCTCTGTCTCCCTGTCTCTCTCTGTCTCCCTGTCTCTCTCTGTCTCCCTGTCTCTCTCTGTCTCCTTGTCTCTCTGTCTCCTGTCTCTCTCTCTCTGCCTCCTGTCTCTCCCTCTGTCGCCCTGTCTCTCTCTGTCTCCCTGTCTCTCTCTGTCACCCTGTCTCCCTGTCTCCCTCTGTCACTCTCTGTCTCTCTCTGTCTCCCTGTCTCTCCCTGTCTCCCTGGCTCCATGTCTCCCTGTCTTCCTGTCTCTCCCTGTTTCCCTGTCTCTCTGTCTCTCTCTGTCTCCCTGTCTTCCTGTCTCTCCCTGACTCCCTGTCTCTCTCTGTCACCCTGTCTCCCTGTCTCTCTCTGTCTCTCTCTGTCTCTCTCTGCCTCCCTGTCTCTCCCTGTCTCTCTGTCTCTGTCTCCCTGTCCCCCTGTTTTCCTGTCTCTCTCGTTGTCTCCGTCTCTCTCTCTCTGCCTATCTCTCTCTATCTCCCTGTCTCTCTCTGTCTCCCTGACTCTCTCTGTCTCCCTGTACCCATGTCTCTCTGTCTCCCTGTCACCCTGTCTCTCTCTGCCTCCCTGTCTCTCTGTCTCCCTGTCTCCCTGTCTCTCTGTCTCCCTGTCTCTCTCTCTCTGTCTCCCTGTATTCATGTATCTCTCTGTCTCCCTGTCTCTCTCTGTCTCCCTGTCTCTCTCTGTCTCCCTGTAACCCTGTCTCTCTCTACCTCCCTGTCTCACCGTCTCTCTCTGTCTCCATGTCTCTCTCTGTCTCCCTGTCTCTCTCTGTCTCCATATCTCTGTCTATGTCTCTCTGTTTTTGTTTCTCTGTCTGTGTGTCTCTCCTGTCTCCATCTGTTTCTCTGTCTTTCTTTATCTGTTTCTCTGTCACTCAGTCATGCCAGCTCGCCGTCTATTTCTCCGTGTCTCTCAGCCATTGCCTGGAAGACAGTGATGTCACCTGTATAAGGCAGTGTATAATGATATTACATACTTTTTGACAACTGTCTGCAGATGAAAAGGAAGGTGAAGAAAGCGTTGGAATTGAAGAAGGCAGCAGAAGTGAAAGGATGCGAAGCCCAGGAGAAGTAGGTCACGTTTGTAGGTCACATTTGTAGGTCACATTTGTAGGTCACATTTGGAGGTTACATTTGTAGGTCACATTTGGGGGTCATGTTTGGAGGCTGCCTTTCTAGGTCAACTAATTGACTATGTTTTATTCAGTTTACTTGTCATCGTGCTATTAAATGTCACTCACCATGATTGCTACAATATACCACAGGATTGTTCCGCAAAGATCATACTTTTTCTTAGACTAATAAATCTATTATTAAAATGTTATAGTTCTATAGCAGGCATATCTGTAAGTAATTATTCACTACAAAACTGGTCACCATGAAGATGTGTTGTCAGGGTATAGCACACTATCAAGGAACTTGTTGTGCACTGGGACAAAAATGTGACAGAGTTTACCAGAACAACATTTGTTCTCTGGATGTTCCCCTGGACATTTTCCCCTGGTCATTTTCCCCTGGACATTTCCCCTATGCTGAAAAGACAAGGCGGATGATTCCCCCTTTACATTAGGAGAGAGATATATAAAATATTTGGAATAAAAATCAACAAACACATGGTAGGTACATCAATGTTACATAATGAATAAATTTCTTAACTAATTAACAAATATTATTAGTATATAGTGAAACGATTTGTTTTCTTCATTTATTTCCTAAAATGTAAAAGAGTAAAATATTTGTTGTACTCTGAGAGAATGTCTTGTGTTTCCTCCACAGAGTTGACCAGTTACACCGAGAGGTGATGACCTTACGCACACAACTCAAGTCATGCAAGAAACACGCCAGGGTACGTGCACTCACGTTGTTGCATTCGCGCACTGCATGCATCATGTGTGCACATGTCACATGAGCACTCGGGCAGTGGGGTATTTCCTGCTGTGGAAAAGACAAACACGCATTGACACATTTACCTTGTTTAAGCTAGTCAGCCACTACATGCAAGCATGCCAGCCCTGGGCAGTGTATGTTTGCTCAGATTGAACTTACACATAGCTAAAATGTTCATGATAGTTACTCTACGGCGTTATTTGGAACAAAATGATGCTCTGTTATTCACTTGCCATTTCACAAATCCAAGTTCAGTCCTGTAATACAACAAAGTTTTGTTCAATATGCACGAAACCATGAGGGATGTTTCCTATGCCTGTAAGACCAAAGTTATGGGTTAGCCTTAGACATTGGCATGTATGCACAGAGCTGTGTGACTTGTAGCTTTCTTTTCTGCCATTTCAAAACTCTACAATATACTATGTTGGCAAGCACTTTTGCTTTTTTATAATTTATGCAAATCTATTCTCATGTTAGAAAGAGTCGACTGTACACATTGTTCACTGTTAGACCTTGTCACCACTCACACACATCCCCCTATTCTTGCTTTCTTAGATACACTTTACCTTTCCACACAGAAACTACTGCCCTGTGGAAGAAAGAGCTCTTTCATCGTGCATTAATTTGTTTTGAGAAAGCATCAATTGTATACGACATCTTTGTGCTATGGTTAGTGTTCTGTCGTGTTTCCACTGTTACTGGTGACTTGTGTATGATGTAGAGACTACACTTGTCGTCGTAGCGACGGTCTGTCCTAGTAGTTCTTGGTGTTACCATTAAGTAGCGGCACATGCCTGCTTTCTGCAGGATGCTGAGTGCGCAGAGAATGATAAGGTGAATAATCTAGAGAAACACCCTCGGGACGAGACAGACAATGCACAGTGTTTGCGACAGGTAAGAGAAATTATGGCTGTGATGGTTTCATTGTCATCGAGAGTGCTGGTGTCGCTTGCAGGCGTGACGTGGTGGAATCTGTGGTTACTGACGGAATGAATAACGGTTGAATGCTGTGTATTATAACAGAATGTGTGGGGTGTACTTTCTTCAGTATTTTGTAACAAAAAATGCCGGCCCGGCCTCACGGATGAACCGAAGGCAAAGCGCAATGCTGGTGTTAGTGTGAATTAATCCAACAGGTGGCAGCATTGTCGACATCAGTAATTGTACATGATTTGCTATGAGAGATTGTAAATATGCGTGAATTTCGTGGGTGCTGAAAGTGTATAAAGTTCGGTCGGTGGTTAAGAACAGTGGTAAGTCCTCTAGGAATGCCTTTCCAAAGATGCACAGACCACTGGTGTGCATATATTATTATTTGTAGTCAGGAGAAAGTATATGATTTGTGAAATGTTAATAGTCATGATAAAGTGTAATATAAAATATTTGTAGTCATGAGAATGTGCAATCAGCTGTAATTCAGTCAGTTTGAGTCAGATATGAGTCAGCTTGAGTCAGGTGTGAGTCTGGTGTGTTGGGTGTGTGTCGGGTGTGTACTTGTGGCCCATCACTTACCTCCCCCCTGGGCGGTGGTACGTGCCCACAGCAACTGTCGGGTCTGGCGGAGGTAAGGCGGTCGGAGGCTGCAGCGAAGCACCAGCTGCAGCGTGACCTGCGCGGTCTGGAGCGGGCCTACGCACGACTCGAACGCACCAATGCTATGCTGCAGACAGACCTGGATGTGAGTGTCTCTTGACTGGCAGCATGCGGCCACTAGATGTGGTTTGTTCCCGCGTTCTACTAACCCCCTCACACCCCACATGTTGGTGGGTGTTTAGTGTTCTAGTGGCAGTTTGCTTTGAGAAGTCTTGTGCCCTGGTAGACGGGGTGAAGTCTGGGGTGATTGCGTGTACGTGTTTATTGGCATGCTTGCAAATGGTACAACGTACATAATAATGAATTCTCTAGAGTATGTCGGTATTAATAGTGTAACTTATACAAGATGTAGTTTTGCTGTCATTTAAGAAGTAAATGTAGCCATGTCAAGTAAAATATTTGAGCATGCAGATGAGACACATCTGTCTTGGACCAATAAATAGTCAGACAAGCAGCAAGGCTATAAGTCAAGTAATCGTAGTATTATCAAATTTCAAAGTGAACTGCCATGTTCTTTAAAGCGTTGTTTATTGTTGTTGGGTGTTAAACGTTAATGTGGTTAAAAGAGTAGGGTGACAGGTTTGTTGCTTGGTGTTAAACGTTAATGTGGTTAAGTAGGGTGACAGGTTTGTTGTTGAGTGTTAAACGTTAATGTGGTTAAAAGAGTAGGGTGACAGGTTTGTTGTTGGGTGTTAAACGTTAATGTGGTTAAGTAGGGTGACAGGTTTGTTGTTGGGTGTTAAACGTTAATGTGGTTAAAAGAGTAGGGTGACAGGTTTGTTGCTTGGTGTTAAACGTTAATGTGGTTAAAAGAGTAGGGTGACAGGTTTGTTGTTGGGTGTTAAACGTTAATGTGGTTAAAAGAGTAGGGTGACAGGTTTGTTGTTGGGTGTTAAACGTTAATGTGGTTAAAAGAGTAGGGTGACAGGTTTGTTGTTGGGTGTTAAACGTTAATGTGGTTAAAAGAGTAGGGTGACAGGTTTGTTGTTGGGTGTTAAACGTTAATGTGGTTAAAAGAGTAGGGTGACAGGTTTGTTGTTGGGTGTTAAACATTAATGTGGTTAAAAGAGTAGGGTGACAGGTTTGTTGTTGGGTGTTAAACGTTAATGTGGTTAAAAGAGTAGGGTGACAGGTTTGTTGTTGGGTGTTAAACGTTAATGTGGTTAAAAGAGTAGGGTGACAGGTTTGTTGTTGGGTGTTAAACATTAATGTGGTTAAAAGAGTAGGGTGACAGGTTTGTTGCTTGGTGTTAAACGTTAATGTGGTTAAAAGAGTAGGGTGACAGGTTTGTTGTTGGGTGTTAAACGTTAATGTGGTTAAAAGAGTAGGGTGACAGGTTTGTTGTTGGGTGTTAAACGTTAATGTGGTTAAAAGAGTAGGGTGACAGGTTTGTTGCTTGGAGTTAAACGTTAATGTGGTTAAAAGAGTAGGGTGACAGGTTTGTTGCTTGGTGTTAAACGTTAATGTGGTTAAAAGAGTAGGGTGACAGGTTTGTTGTTGGGTGTTAAACGTTAATGTGGTTAAAAGAGTAGGGTGACAGGTTTGTTGTTGGGTGTTAAACGTTAATGTGGTTAAAAGAGTAGGGTGACAGGTTTGTTGTTGGGTGTTAAACGTTAATGTGGTTAAAAGAGTAGGGTGACAGGTTTGTTGCTTGGTGTTAAACGTTAATGTGGTTAAAAGAGTAGGGTGACAGGTTTGTTGTTGGGTGTTAAACGTTAATGTGGTTAAAAGAGTAGGGTGACAGGTTTGTTGCTTGGTGTTAAACGTTAATGTGGTTAAAAGAGTAGGGTGACAGGTTTGTTGCTTGGTGTTAAACGTTAATGTGGTTAAAAGAGTAGGGTGACAGGTTTGTTGTTGGGTGTTAAACATTAATGTGGTTAAAAGAGTAGGGTGACAGGTTTGTTGCTTGGTGTTAAACGTTAATGTGGTTAAAAGAGTAGGGTGACAGGTTTGTTGTTGGGTGTTAAACGTTAATGTGGTTAAAAGAGTAGGGTGACAGGTTTGTTGCTTGGTGTTAAACGTTAATGTGGTTAAAAGAGTAGGGTGACAGGTTTGTTGTTGGGTGTTAAACATTAATGTGGTTAAAAGAGTAGGGTGACAGGTTTGTTGTTGGGTGTTAAACGTTAATGTGGTTAAAAGAGTAGGGTGACAGGTTTCTTGCTTGGTGCTGTAGTTGTACCTTTGGTGCAGTTCAGTTGCTATAAAATCTGAATTACGAAGAGTTGTTTTGAGGATCTGTGTACCTTCGTGTCATCACAGTATGTAGTATAATTATGTGTACGGTTCTACCGGTTACTAAGTTATCACAGTTGTATTCTAATTGTATGCATTAACACTTCAGTTCCATGAAATGTGATGTTTCACATTGTAATTACTTCTGTACCAGTCAGCTAATGTTGCCTCCAATAGGATCTCTCAGAAAGTGTTGTACCCTTCCGGAATATTTCAACTGATCTATTTGGTCTTTGTTGGTGGCCTGAAGTTTAAATATTTAGTAAGAATATATAAGTTTCTTGAAAGGTCATTACCGTGGCAAATTGTATTTTAATTGTTCTTAGTAATTGTAAATTTGATAACTTAAAGATGTGATGCTGAAAGGTCTTATGATAAAAGACCACGACAATAATTGTTTGAAGGCGTCATTGAGGCAGTAAAATGTTGAACTTTGACAGAATTGCAGTAGTTAGTAACTAATGTATACGTCGAGGCAATTGGTACTGATTTGGCAACTTAATTTATCATTACATAATTAATTTTGTTGCAAGACCACAGGTTATCTAGTATAAAATTGGCAACAGACATGTTCAAGATGGTGGTGTCCTTTACCATTGGTTGACATTGTTTAACGCTGTCTTTTATTATGATAAATAATGGGACAGATATATCTGTGTGCAGTGAACCATCAGTTGACACTCGAAGTTTTAATATTGCTATCTCCTCATTGGGAGATCCATGTTTACCCTTTGTCATTGACATGTCGCGCTGCGTCAGTGCATGCATTCTTGCTTTCCTGTTCTCTTCTTATGTTTGTTTCATATGAGTTATGCATGTTTGTTCTCATGTTTGTTCTCATGCACGGATATGTTTGTCTTGTGTTTTGTGTGATGCATGTTTGCTATAATCGTGCATCCCTGTATAAACACGCGTGCAATATGTGCTTAATATGTGATGAAATAAGTAAGGTTGTAAGTTAAAGTCCATTGTTTTTGTTAAACGGATACCTTCACTGGTGTTGCTGTATGTTGTACTAATGCTTTCTGTGGTACCAACATGTGCAGAGTGGTACCAACATGCCTGGTGTGGAACCAACATGCCTGGTGTGGTACCAACATGCCTGGTGTGGTACCAACATGCCTGGTGTGGAACCAACATGCCTGGTGTGGTACCAACATGCCTGGTGTGGTACCAACATGCCTGGTGTGGTACCTACATGCCTGGTGAGGTACCAACATGCCTGGTGTGGTACCAACATGCCTGGTGTGGAACCAACATGCCTTGTGTGGTACCAACATGCCTGGTGTGGTACCAACATGCCTGGTGTGGTACCAACATGCCTGGTGTGGTACCTACATGCCTGGTGAGGTACCAACATGCCTGGTGTGGTACCAACATGCCTGGTGTGGAACCAACATGGCTGGTGTGGTACCTACATGCCTGGTGAGGTACCAACATGGCTGGTGTGGTACCAACATGCCTGGTGTGGAACCAACATGCCTGGTGTGGTACCTACATGCCTGGTGAGGTACCAACATGCCTGGTGTGGTACCAACATGCCTGGTGTGGTACCAACATGCCTGGTGTGGTACCTACATGCCTGGTGTGGTACCAACATGTCTGGTGTGGTACCAACATGCCTGGTGTGGTATTTACATACCTGGTGTGGTACCAACATGCCTGGTGTGGTACCTACATGCCTGGTGTGGTACGTACCTACATGCCTAGTGTGGTACCAACATGCCTAAATTGCCTTATCTGTTGTCTTCACTGTGATATCTTAACTGTTTCAGAAGACAAATGCTCAGTGTCTAAAATTGGTTACATAGATATTGCATCAATGTCCGATTCTGATGCAGAATTACGTTTTATTGTGACTATTGGATATGCACCAGAATTTGATGTTGATCCAACATTTATTCAACCAGATGAGACTTGAGTCACATTGTACCTGTGCCGTTAATTGTAGCCCACTAGAAGATTATAGCTACTGAATATACTTCCTATAATATTAACAGTTATAATAAATCAACACCACATCAATCACACACACGCACGCATGCATGCACACTCACACACACCACACACACCACACACACATACCACACACACACACACCACACCACACACACCACACACACACCACACCACACCATACACCACACACACACACCACACCACAATATACACACACATAATATACATACACACATGTCCTTGTGCACATACAGAGTGTACATACACACACAAACACTCACACAGACCATGCAGGCATACTCGCACACACTCATGCACACACTCAAAAATCTACACACACACAAGCACTCTTCAACACACGCACACATGCACATGCGTGCACACACATACATGCATACACACACATGCGCGCGCACACACACATGCACACACACACTATTGTAACTGATATTGGCTTTCAACTGATTTTTAACAAAGCAAACCCTTCAGCTCAGTATTAACTATTTTGAAACATAAATACATAGAACTATACATGTATTAATGTCTGTTACCAATTAATGATAAGAGACACGAGACATTTGTTGCGGTGAACAGATGCAGCTGGCCAACAACTGCAGTGACAAGAACGAGCTCGAGAAACAAATGCGTCTCGAGCTGAACTCGAAGCTCGTTGAAGTGAACAACTTCCTGTCCGAGCAGGAGAAGGCTCGAGACGACATTGACCGACTGCGAGACAACCGCGAGGCCGACATGCGCAAGAACTTTGAGAACGCCCGACAAGCTTTGGAGGTCAGTCTCTCTCGCAGCAAACCGGCATCCTCTCAACGATTGGCTATATGTTTGATTGGTTGTAATTCAAAATAAAAAAAATTATTGTGAAAAATATTATTTTATTAGTATTATTGAAAGCTTAATAGTCAAGAATTTTTTGTTTTTTAAATAATTTTGGCATTTCATTCCCATTCTTGTTATCGTTATTTAGTAGGTTTTATGTGTTTACTCCAAGTAAAGTGGTGCACAATTATACAACCAGTCAACCTCTAACAAGTTGGACAATGATGAGATAGCATTGTTTCGTACTACCGGCCTATAGCTTACTTACCTCGGCATTGCACACCGAAAAGACCCCTATTAATATTTTCTAGTTAAAGCCGCCTCTGTATCACAAAGATTATACGACACCCATGGAGAGCTGCAATGTTACTATGTAATGCCAAGTTGCAAGTTAGTTGCTCACCTACCGGTGGCTCTTCACGCAGTCAGCCGGTGACAGTGCTGGCTAACAAGATCTCATCCCATCAGACAACCCAGGTGGAATTAATAAACAAATCTAAATCTACGAACCACCCTAATGAGCTGGTTAGAATACCTACAAAACGATTAGACATGCATGTTGAGCCGTGTCATGCATGTTGTGCATGTTGAGCCTTGTCATGCATGCATGTTGTGCGTGTTGAACCTTGTCATGCGTGCATGTTGTGTGTGTTGAGTCTTGTCATGCGTGCTTGTTGTGCACGTTGAGTCTTGTCATGCATGCATGTTGTGCATGTTGAATCTTGTCGTGCTTGCATGTTGTGCATGTTGAATCTTGTCGTGCTTGCAACGTGACTCTAATGTCTAAATATGCATGTCAGGGGTAAACTAACATTCAAGTCAATGACTTCCTTTTTACCCCTTTCAAACGTTGTACATTCTCACATGTATTGTAATTAAACTTGTTTTGTATATATTGTTGTTGCTAAATGTTTTGAATAAATGTTCATTCATTTATTCATTCATTCATTCATTCATTCATTCATTCATGTTGTGTGTTGTCAGGCGGAGATGCAGCAGCTGCAGTGGCGGTACAGAGAGACGATCTCGGCACTGGAGGAGCGCAACCGGGAACTGCTGCGGGTGAAAGAACTCTACGACTCAGAGGTCCAGTGTCGTGACAGACTCCTCTATCAGAGTCTCGACAAACGACCCACGACCTGCCCCGCCCCCGTCACAGCCCCTGTCTCAGCCCCTATGTGAGTAGTTACACCCTCCACTGTCACAGCCCCTGTGTGAGTAGTAACCCCCTCCACTGTCACACTCCCTGTGTGAGTAGTAACACCCTCCACTGTCACACCCCCTGTGTGAGTAGTAACCCCCTCCACTGTCACACCCCCTGTGTGAGTAGTAACCCCCTCCACCATCACACCCCCTGTGTGAGTAGTAACCCCCTCCACTGTCACACCCCCTGTGTGAGTAGTAACCCCCTCCACTGTCATACCCCCTGTGTGAGTAGTAACACCCTCCACTGTCACACCCCCTGTGTGAGTAGTAACCCCCTCCACCATCACACCCCCTGTGTGAGTAGTAACCCCCTCCACTGTCACACCCCCTGTGTGAGTAGTAACCCCCTCCACTGTCACACCCCCTGTGTGAGTAGTAACCCCCTCCACTGTCACACCCCCTGTGTGAGTAGTAACCCCCTCCACTGTCACAGCCCCTGTGTGAGTAGTAACCCCCTCCACTGTCACACCCCCTGTGTGAGTAGTAATCCCTCCACTGTCACACCCCCTGTGTGAATAGTAACCCCCTCCACTGTCACACCCCCTGTATGTGTAGTAACCCCCTCCACTGCCACAGCCCCTGTGTGAGTAGTAACCTCCTCCACTGTCACAGCCCCTGTGTGAGTAGTAACACCCTCCACTGTCACAGCCCCTGTGTGAGTAGTAATCTCCTCCACTGTCACAGCCCCTGTGTGAGTAGTAACCTCCTCCACTGTCACACCCCCTGTGTGAGTAGTAACCCCCTCCACTGTCACAGCCCCTGTGTGAGTAGTAACCCCCTCCTGTCACAGCCCTTGTGTGAGTAATAACCCCCTCAAGTCACAGTCCCTGTGTGAGTAGTAACTCCCTCAAGTCACAGCCCCTGTGTGAGTAGTAACCCCCTCCACTGTCACAGCCCCTGTGTGAGTAGTAACACCCTCCACTGTCACACCCCTGTGTGAGTAGTAACCTCCTCCACTGTCACACCCCCTGTGTGAGTAGTAACCCCCTCCACCGTCACAGCCCCTGTGTGAGTAGTAACCCCCTCCACTGTCACAGCCCCTGTGTGAGTAGTAACCCCCTCCAGTCACAGCCCTTGTGTGAGTAATACCCCCTCAAGTCACAGTCCCTGTGTGAGTAGTAACTCCCTCAAGTCACAGCCCCTGTGTGAGTAGTAACCTCCTCCACTGTCACAGCCCCTGTGTGAGTAGTAACACCCTCCACTGTCACACCCGTGTGAGTAGTAACCTCCTCCACTGTCACACCCCCTGTGTGAGTAGTAACCCCCTCCACTGTCACAGCCCCTGTGTGAGTAGTAACCCCCTCCAGTCACAGCCCTTGTGTGAGTAATAACCCCCTCAAGTCACAGTCCTTGTGTGAGTAGTAACTCCCTCAAGTCACAGCCCCTGTGTGAGTAGTAACCCCCTCCACTGTCACAGCCCCTGTGTGAGTAGTAACCCCCTCCAGTCACAGCCTGTATGTAAATAGTTACCGACACATGTATCTTGTCCCTTCCCCGCTGTCGTAATCCATGTACAGGCAATAAACCTCATGTTATTGTTGACAAACAGTTGTGTAATTCTAGGAATGTCAACTTGTCTGTGCCGAGTGATTATGGTAAGTTTCCCATGCAACTGTTGTAGGTAGCAGCTGCACCACCAGAAACCTGTCCGTACCTGTCTCATGACACTCTACTATTGCCAGAGGAGTCATTTAAACTAACTTGAAATGCATAGGCAGTCCTGTAGAAAGATAACACTTAACTGTGTGACAAGGGTTAGTTCCTCTTGTGAGACATGTATCCACTCTTTGTGTTGTCAGTCACCCGAGTTACTCGATTCCCTTCACCGGGGTCAGCTGGGTTCCGGGCAGTTCCCTGAACGTTGGCAAGTCAGACACAGACCTTGTCGACCTGCAGCTACTGCAGGAGCTTGACCGCAGCATCACAAGACATCTAGAGAAAGGTGAGGATCACGGGTCAGTGCAGGAGGCCGCTAAACCCTCAACACCAAACAGCGTAACATATGTGTGGGTGGTGGCTTGTCATCATGGCTTGTCGTCATGGCTTGTAGTCACCATGGATCACGAGGAAAATAAATTGCTATGGTGGCACCACCTGTTGAGTGAAATGGACATTAGTGCACATTGATGCTTTTGTGGATGTTAGAATTGTGCAGCATGGTGGGCCATGTCTTGCCTACCATGTCATGTCTCGTCTGCCGTGTCATATCTTGGTTACCGTGTCATGTCTTGGCTACCGTGTCATGTCTTGCCTACCATGTCATGTCTTGGCTACCATGTCATATCTTGGCTACCGTGTCATGTCTTGGCTACCGTGTCATGTCTTGGCGACCGTGTCATGTCTTGGCTACCGTGTCATGTCTTGGCTGCCGTGTCATGTCTTGGCTACCGTGTCATGTCTTGGCTACCATGTCATGTCTTGCCTACCGTGTCATGTCATGGCGACCGTGTCATGTCTTGGCTACCGTGTCATGTCTTGGCTACCGTGTCATGTCTTGGCTACCGTGTCATGTCTTGGCTACTGTGTCATGTCTTGGCTACCGTGTCATGTTTTGGTGACCGTGTCATGTCATGTCTTGGCTACCGTGTCATGTCTTGGTGACCGTGTCATGTCTTGCCTACCGTGTCATGTCATGGCGACCGTGTCATGTCTTGGCTACCATGTCATGTCTTGCCTACCGTGTCATGTCATGGCGACCATGTCATGTCTTGGCTACCGTGTCATGTCTTGGCTACTGTGTCATGTCTTGGCTACCGTGTAATGTCTTGGCTACCGTGTCATGTCTTGGTAACCATATCATGTCAGTTGAATCCGCCATCTGTTGGCTGTGGTTTTATCAACCATTTTGAATAATTTGAAATCTTAAGTGACACAGTACATACTGGTTGGTGTAGGTAATGGCATGATGCACTACTTATTTTGACAGCAAGTTTGTGAGACCACCCCTATAAGGACACTAGTGTACACTCATTTAGTCATATAGACCAGTCATAAGGCCAGCTGTTCACTCTTCCAATTCATGTTTGTGCTACGTATTATCTGGCCGATTGCTGTTTGTTACATTACTGCAATAACTTGTGTTTGTTTGTCCGATACAGAACCGAAGATTGATATCAGTGTGCCACAGCGACTGGCACACACAGCAGGGGAAAGCGACCTACATAAGACAAACACAGAGTACCTGAACACGCTCAAACGCAACTACTTTGTATAGCGTTATGACTCAGGGGCAGTGATAGTGGTGCCATCTAGTGGATTGTTAGTGATGGCGTTGAACATGCAAAATTGTGTACACAACACGTAGTATTATATTTATATGTTGAGAGCCTGCCATTGCCCATGTCAGCCAATCAGCATCCAGCATTGCAATTGTTGCTGGACCATGCAAGAACTGGACATTTCTAGTGGTAATTTTGGACCACCGCTTGTGAACCAGGGCGAACTGGAAATTTGTAAATGTACAAAGAAAAATAAACAAAAATATGGAGTAATTAAAACAAGTTAAAGTATAAAAACTGAAAATGGCAGTCGTGATCAATTTTGTCATGTCATGTCTTTTATTTGTGGTGTTATCATGCATTGGCATTTCTTAACCTTGACATTCAAGGTCAATGGAACCATTATTCAAACAAGTAAATGTGATAGTGTTTGACAAAAATGAACCATTAAATATAATGATAAATAGTTTTGTTCAGAAACATTTGCTTAGTGCATAAAAGGCACTTTGAATAGGTGCATTTCATTGTGCTAAATAACATGTTACCACAATCACAACCACAGGAGCTACAGTTGTTTAGTGCATAAAAGGTCCTTTGAATAGATGCTAGGTGCTGGCATTTCATTGTGCTAAATAACATGTTACCACAATCACAACCACAGGAGCTACAGTTGTTTAGTGCATAAAAGGTCCTTTGAATAGATGCTAGGTGCTGGCATTTCATTGTGCTAAATAACATGTTACCACAATCACAACCACAGGAGCTACAGTTGTTTAGTGCATAAAAGATCCTTTGAATAGATGCTAGGTGCTGGCATTTCATTGTGATAAATAACATGTTACTACATCCACAAGAGCTAGCAAATAATAGCTGGTCTAGAGTCAATGTATGCTACATATGGAAACAGACGAACTGGGCATTTCGAGCTCGATATATTTCAAAGTACCCATTTAGGGTAAAAACAACTTAAAATAAATAATGATCTATGTTAATTTCCTCTTGTCATAAATATGATGTAATTATTGTTAAAAATGGTTCTATAGACCTTAAGGTAGCAGAATCCCATTAAAAATGTGATTTTTCTGAATTTGTACATATTTTTTAAATGCACTATAGTTGTAGCTTAATTATTGCTAAACAAGTATAAAATGACAAAAACCCACCCACTGAAGAAAAAACCCTAATTAGTGAAGCTGGAATTTGTTTTTATTCCATAGCCACGTATTGCAGTGCAAAATTTTAAAAGCATTTTACTCAACTATCATTTTTTCGTGAATGTGTTCTACCTTCAAACATGTTATCTCCAACACCATCAAAGATATTGCTCTGATTTTTTCAGCATTGTTTCTTTATATAATTGGCTAAGGAATGGTGGAACGATTTTGTGTTTAAATGGTGGAATGTGATTTTTTATTAAGCACGAATATTTAATTAGGCGCTAGAATATAAGAAAAAATTGTATAAATGTTGTAAAAATATTTAAATTTATTTTTTTGTAATATCTATTTCCCTCAGAATATGCCTTTATGTGTTATCTCCCTGCTGTGTATAGTTAAAGTTTTATCATGTTTGAAAATTTAGCCCCTTTCGACTGTCGCGGCAGCCATATTGTCAGCTAATTAGCATAATTTATGCAAAAAAAAAAATTTCCTACCAAATTTAAACCATGTGCTATTTCATGGTACATCAAGTTAATGACAATATTATATGGTGTTAAAAGTAGTTCAAAAGGGATCCTGCTACCTTAAACATGGATGTCTTGCTGGTCTGTTTGTGGTGTTTGGGTTCATTTTATTCTCAGGCAGGGTTATCAGTCACTAGTTTCTATTGTTGCATTTTTGTCGATTATGAATCCTATTTAGGGTATTTTCGATACTTCTCTGTGATTATGGCACAGTTAATCCAAATGTCATGTTTCGTACAGGTAAGAAAGCCTATTAACAACCCTAATTAGGATATCATTGTCAAATATGCAGTCATGGTTTAGGTTAAATGGATATGAACCATCATTGTGGGAATCAACATTGTGACAAATGAAAGGTATGTTTTGGCCCATCACTAGGAGTTGAGAGAGGATGTTAATCACATCATCAAAGAAACAGCCACATTCTCCATTTGCCAGTCATACTATTGAAGTTACTCATCATCGAGTTGGTTGTGATCTCTCTCACTGCATGCTGGAGTAGATTTCACTATATTGAAGAAATAGCAAACAACTTGATAATAGAACATTATCGTATATAGGCAGAACACTGTGGAAATCTATATAATGGGCAATGAGAATGTCCAAATACTGGGGTGAGCATTATGGTGATGTTTTTGTAATGTTGTCTTGCCACTGCAGTGACATGAAGTCCTACAGTTAGTTGAAGCCTGGGTGACAATCTACAGTGAGTTCTGGGGCCATCTGCAATGTCATCTATTTAATAAGTTGCGTGATGCAGAGTTTATTTATTTATTACTATTTATTTGTTAACATTATTTAGGGTCTAGATTACCGTAGAAAATGCAAATGCAGTTTGCACAACTTGGATGTACTGAGCTGGACCAGAATGTTGTGTGTTATTGACACTTGAAAATAATGTGGAAACTGGTTTTCATTGGGGCAGACGAGTCCTCAATTAGCAGGGACGGACCAGGCTGAATTGAGGGTCAGTGGTTGGTCATTCGTGTTACAACACCACTTGATGTGTATACATCTGTAGAGCTGATTTATTTATTCAAAGACACTCGGGTGGAGCATCAGGTACACTTACTCACCTGGTGGTGCAAACTGTTGTTTTCAGCTGAGCCACCAGGTGGCGCAATGATTGTTGCATTAGCACATGAGTTGATAGCGAGGCAATGTCCTGCTGTCGATGTGTTATATTGGTATGGGCAGGCGCACATACAGACAATGTAGCTCAAGCACACAACAGTCGCATACGAATATTCAAATACACATGTTTTCTTTGATGATTTAAATCTTTGTAGATAGTTTGTTCATTTGTAAAGCCAGAGGCATTTCTTGATACAGTAGTGGACCAATCGGAGAGAGCAACACTTGTAAATAGTCTACACAAGTAGGTAGTTATATAGTCCGAACACCTGTAGACTTGTTACCTGAAAACATAGCAACGCTTGTAAGTAGTCTTATTGCCTGAAGACATTGCAAAGCTTGTAAATTGTCTGAAAACAGCAAGACTTGTACATACACTATTGTACACCAGTGGCATGCAGAGACTCTAAACTACATTCTGTTCAAAATCATTGGAACAGAGTTTAAAACGGAACTTATGTATAATATGTGCTTAGATTATTGTTCTATTTTCATAATCTCATCATCAATCCAACTGATATTCCACACTTCTTTTATCTGTTGATTACTCCACTGGTGCAATTTCACACAATCTTGGCCACATTTCATTTTTATAAGACAATCACCATTTAGTCAATATTGTTTAGGTTTTAGCCCATCAGGTTGCTTCACCTACACACACGACAATCGCTCGCTATGAGAAGTTGTAAATTCAGAAATCGTGCAAGAAATCTGAACAACTATCAGTTATTGTTACTATGGATCATGGATATATTGTGCAGTACTCTGGCGGCAAGATACAATTAATTTGTATTTAGTTACAGTGGTATATATGTATGTTTTACTCTGTTCATGTACTGTGGACCTCAGATCTGAAATAAAGTATAAATATGTACCCAGTCACACAAGCTTGGAGTGAGAATTTGTGTAGGCTTTATAAACAGTTGTATGTTTTGATGTGCACTGCTGTTTTGTTCCACATATTTTTATTGTAGGGTTTACCTGATTTAAATAAAATCCAAATAACAATAAGCTGCAGACAAGGGGAAACTTGGCATTCCTTAGTTCAGTAACTATATAACTTATTTGACAAAGTATAATTATAATTGATATGCAGTATTTACAAAAAGTGTGATAATCAGTTTTGAGAAAATGGATAAACAGAAGTAGACTATACCACTCCCTCCTACAGTACGTAGAAGGCATATGTGTAAATTAGATCTAGAGAAACACATCTGTCAATGATCGTCTAACTCAATCTATGGTTGTTCTTGTTGACTTGATTGTCTTAAAACTGTTTAATAATAATAATAAGCTTATTTAGTTGCAAATATACAAGACAGTAATACAGATTGAAAATAGGATCGTAGTGTAACTAAGGAGATTCCTAAGAAAACTGCAAGGACTCATAGTGGAACCACCTATGATAAAACAAACTTAATGTTAAGGAGTAAATATTAATTAAAACAATGTCATTAATGAGAATGCAACTACTTAACTATTAAACGCTTAAACAATATAACTTTTGAACATTTTAATTATTCAACAGGTGAATATTTAATTTAGACAAACAATTCACGAATCTTAAAATCAACTTAATTAAGATAATATTGTTAATATTACTAGAATTATTTAAGTTTCTTGATAAAGGGACAACAACAAATGTCTAAGTTTTTGTTTGAATATGTATAGTAGCTACCACAGACTGTTTAATATCTGTTGTCAGAATTTAGTAATAATTTCTCACCAAACGTGCCAACTTGAAATATAGCGGCAGATCATAAGATGTTTAGGTTATTGTGCCGTTTACGATATGTCAGCCTCGTTTCACCGACTGGCCCGACAGTGCCCACTTCCTTCGCTCTGTCAGCTCTCATTTATGTGGGTCTTTCTGCCGCCTGTGCTAGTGACCAGAAAGGGGGCGTTTTGGTACTAGTGTGGCGAAAAGCTCCAAAACGCTCCAGGACAACTCTAGGTGCAGAACTTTATAAAAGGAAGCGGTAATCGCATCACTGTCAGCATCGATGTGACATCTTCCACAAAGTATTTTTTGAATATTTAAAGACGTTAATGGCTAGACACAAACTTGCAACAAACGTAAAGTTACGTTACTTGTAACGCGGTGCAAGTGCCTTGGGCTCGGTGTTTGCGCGTGAAGCAATGAGCGATAATGTGCGTGATCGATGACGGCTACCCGAATCGGTGAATGCGTTAAGCCCGTTAAGTTAAGGCACTGGCTACCACGAACGACCACGCACGACCAAAATGTATGTAGTGTTTGTAACCAAGCGGGCTGTTGATGGCTCGTAGGAGGTATGTGTGTGCAGCTCGCCAAATTTCAGATATGTTCGCATTGGAGTAACAAAATTCGAAACTTTAATCATCGCTTGTGGTAACTTTACGGTTCCATTAGCCAGGTGGCGCTACTGTGCAAAGACTAAATACTCGTTCGGAAGATCGGATAAAATGCCTAAATTATGTAACTCCTGGCTGAAATACACTCAAAATTTTTAATAATGCACACACAAACCATATATATACCATCAACAGCCAAATTATCTACCAACATATTATATTACATGGTCGTGCGTGGTGCGCCTTTTAGTCAAACCCCTGGCTACACTCTACAGGCAACGTAGGCTCGTAACCGTAGAAGTGAGAATTACCCAAAATCATAGTCAGTGGACTGGCTCAGTACAAAACTAGGCACTTGTGAAGAATCCGGACCCCCATCGCCGTTATAAGTTAATTTACTTGAATTTTGCTTAACTTTGATGCCTTTTGCATCAATACACGCTGCTATATCGCTTATTTTACGAGCGCGATGCGGTAACGCACGACTGCAGCGGTGCAGACAAGCTTTTAGGGATCGACCCCTCAGAAATAACACTAATATTTTTGTAAAATTTTCATTCCCATGAGTTAAGGGATCTTACTGATTTTTAGAGTTTGTACCAAACATTAATTTATTATTCGCAATGTTTATGTGTATTTATATCCTCCGATCAGTGTAAAAGGAAGTTTAATGTAACTTACAGCAGTTGTAGCAAATGTTCACACTGTTGCACAAAACTTAAACATTTACAGTTAATCACGATCCTTGTTAAACATCAGGTATGAGGAAGCTGTCTTTTCTGCTGTAGTCTGTACATAGTGCCATTTTTGCTACTGCTAGATCATTTACTAACATCCTGTATGTTTATTGTGGTTTCTATGCAGTTTATAGAAACACCAGTTCATCATTAGTAGTCCCCCATGCTACAGTCTCATGACACCATGGATCTGGGCACTATATTCACCATACCAGACCTGGGGCTGAAGTACTCGGTACTCGTATACTCGAGTACATTTTTGAAGTACTCGTACTCATGAAACTTATGGGTCATGGACTCGTACTCGTACTCATACTCATTGTACTCAGATTTTATGAGTACATTACGAGTACATCTGAGTACTTTCTCAATGTGTACTGGGGAAAATAAATATATTTGGTTATAAAATGAAACTTTCCTTAAATATTTAAATGTTCAACTATTTTTTAAATATTTTGTTATTTCTGATAGTATACAACCTTACCATCCCTACACATCCCAGCACATCCTCATTCTCTGATAACAATGACTATGATACCCAAACATGGAAACAGGCAGCATCTTTTTCCAGTCAGAAACACGCTGTTAAACAAACAATAATTGTAGGCTAGCAGTTCAGGCCATAAACCTGTTTGTTTAATTAATCCATAAAGAGTCAATTAGCAGTTAACCTACCAGTTAGACAGGAAATGCCTTTGATGTAGTATGGAGACCATGCCACTTGGCACTGGCTAACAGTGTTAACTGCTAAGAGGAAGACTGGCAGTTCTTGTACTTAGCAGTTAGCACTAACTAGTAGAAGTAAGGTGTCAGACTGTCTCCTACACTAGTATAATCCCATGCCAGCAGCCTGGCTAAAAAGTCCAAAGGGAATTCTGAGCCTGTTATGTGGACATGTGCTAACCCTCTCAACAACTAGTAGTCTACGATCAGAAAATATAAATTGCAAACTTATAACATCAGCAGATGAACGTGAGGTGAACGAATACCTCAGTCAGCCATGTACAGATCGTCAAGGTGACCCACTGCAGTTCTGAGTTTTCCAACTCTGGCTCAAGTGGTCCATCACCATCTGAGCATTCTAGCCTCATCAGCCCCAGTTGAAAGGGTAATTAGCATAGCTGAGAAAGTATTCTGCCCTGAACAGTGCAGCCTGAAAGACTCAACCTGTGAACAACTCATGTTCATTCGGTGCAATGGCAAATAGATGATAAGATCATACGATGCCACTGAAATGAATGCCAATGAAGTGAATTTAATTGTTGATGAAATATAATTTTTTTAGTTTTCCTCATAAAAAAATTGATTACCCGGGGTAACTGCCATTGCATATTCAGTTGTGCTGAGTTATATAAATTAGATTAATTAATAATTTTAAAATACGTTATTATTTAATATTTATATTTTTAAAAATGTACTCGTACTTTTACTCGTTCTCGTGAGAATGTACTCATACTTGTACTCAGCTTTTAGCAATGTACTCGTACTCATCCATCATCAAAGTACTCGTACTCGTACTTGTACTCATACTGTATACAAACTCTATTTAAGGTTTTGTGTCAGACCTTGTTAGAAGTAGATGTGGAGCAGCATGTGACATTAATGGAAGTTGGATGTCTGATGCATTGACAGTGAACGGTTCAGAATGGCCGACATCAAGAAACTTCACTTCAAAGTGATCAGGTTCATGACTGAAGCCGGTAAGTTATCTTCTACGTAGATGCAATATTTATATTTGCATCATTTTACTCCATACTAAATTTGTTAGCACATACTGTGGTTTTTATGGGCACTGCACACCTTCAGTGTAGAAGTGAATATCGGGTCTATTTATTAGCCTGCTTGCAAGCCATTCTCATAAATCATCTGTCTTTATGGCATGGTGTGTCCGGCACAGCTTTAAGTTGGTTTTTGTCGTAACTAACACAGGCATCAAACAGTGAAGATTGGGGATTGTCTTTCATCGGCACTCCTTATTTCATGTGGTGTTCCTCAGGGTCCTGTCCTCGGACCTTTACTTTTTACTCTCTACACGACACTACTGAGCTCAGTTATTGACAGTCATAATCTAAACCATCATCTTTATGCAGATGATACCCAGATTTACATTTCTTTATCTACGCCTAATACTAATTGCTCTTTAGATCAGCTCAGAAATTGTCTTAATGACATTTTCGTTTGGATGACTGAGAGTAGATTAAAGTTAAATGCTGATAAAACAGAGTTTCTTATTACAGTAATGGTACATACTACACAGAGGTAGCGTGATAAAATTAAAAGCTTTTTTCCCACACCTATGCTTAGCCAGTATGCTACACCTGCACCTTCAGTACAAAATCTCGGAGTAATCTTTGATAATTTTAATTGTAGACGGCATATTTTTTAAACTTGTCACTGCTGTTAATATCATATTCGTGATTTATGATGTATTCGTCCTTATTTGCCTCTTTCTGTTACAAAAACTATAGCAACTGCACTTGTTACTAGTTACTAAGTAGGCTTGACCATTAGTTTAATTGTCTTTTCCACAATGTTGCCTTTAAGGATACATTTGTATCTCTAAGTTACAATGTGTACAGAATTGCATAGCTAGGGTTGTGACTCAGTCTCCGTGGTTTTCTCACTCAGTGCCTCTTCTGAAGTCTGCGCTGGCTTCCTGTCCGATATCGTATTATTTTTAAGATCTGTACCATTATATATCAGGCACTTTCATGTAACCACCCAGCATATTTATGTTCATTGCTTATTCCTGTAAAAAGCCTATCCAGCTTCGATCATCTAGTTGTGATTTACTTTTTATTCCTACAGTCAATACTAATATTGGAACTAGGGCATTTTAAATTGTGCAACTCTCTGGAATATGCTCCCTCTAAGTGTTAGATCAGTTGAAAATATTATACAATTTCACCATTATTTAAAAACTTACCTATATAACCTTGCGTATCCACTTTAGCTCCCTGGTGTATTGATCCATCTGTTGACAACTTTAATATGGCTTATCGATTCTGATACTGACTAACCCTTTTGTATTGATGCGCCTCTGAACTTGGTTTCCGAGGATTTAGGCGCACAAGAAGTTGCCTTATTATTATTTGTGTAATGTTTCCGCACCTCGGCAATGCCATGATTGACTGCATATCTTTAATTCCGATGTCCAGCTTTAAAAAAATTGGGTATATCTGTTGTACACTTTAATGCTCATAGTCTTAACAAAAACCTTGACAAAATAATTGATTGTTTACATGCCCTTGAAATGTTCGTTTGATGTCATTGCCATAACTGGAACAGATAGTGTGTCAGATAATAATATACCAGGTTTCAACTTGTTTAGCGCTGTACAAACTAATAAAAAGGTGGAGGTGTTGCACTGTATATAAAAGATACTTTTGAAAGCAAATTAGGAAGAAATAAATAAGTTGTAATTGATGGTATCCTAGAGTGTGTTGTGGTAGACAGTAGACAGTTGTACTGGTCACCAAGAACAGTGTAGCATATAAACTTAATATATGTGCAGTTGGTTTCTGTGTACATGAAATGGAAGGTAATGTCAGTAACTGATGTTTGATTAAAACAAGAGTTACGCACACTCTATATTGTAAAACACATCCTTACAAATACAATTGTGTGTAATAGTTGTATCACACAATTGCACTCCTTAATATTTTGATAGCGACTTTGGAGGTCACAAATGTAAGTATGCTTCATATTACAGAAGATTGTGGCATCAAATCTGAATTATGCAAGATGGAATTAAAACTTTAAACTACATTGAAGAGCCAGAGAACACAGTTTCACTTATTTGTGTCCGTCTTATCAGTGACACAAGTGTTCAGGGTATCATCATGTTGGTGGCTCTGTTGTCCAGCTGCACTCAGAGGATGGATGGAGGTAAAAGAAGACAGTTCATTATGAGGGGATGAGATATGTCTTGTATGTACTGTTGTTTGTTTCAGCGACCAAGTTGAACATGGAGGCTGTACCCCTCGCCTCTGCCGCCACCATCTACCACAAGTTCTTCCAGCGCTTTCACCCCTCCAAGTGGGACCCATATGTAACTACTCTCTTGCTATTTATTAATTATTACTAAACATTTATACCATGCCTACAATCACGGTGCAAACCATCGTGTAATAAGACTGAAGGATGCCTATAACACGCCATAAATTGATTTTAAAATCCCTACTCATATGCTCTAAATGCAATACCAACATAAGTGAAACACATTAAAAATGACCTAAAATATATTAAATGCCACCTAAATTAAATAAATAATAAATTAGTGTACGACAGTTCTCAAAAGTACAATACAGTGTTTCACTTTGTATACTCGCATGCAAGCGTACATGCAAGCTTACATGCAAGCGTACATGCAAGCGTACATGCAAGCGTACATGCAAGCTTACATGCAAGCGTACATG
>CM034531.1:4496696-4554107 GCA_020002185.1 Paraescarpia echinospica | reverse complement strand
GTACATGCAAGCATTGATGCAAGCGTACATGCAACCTTACATGCAAGCTTACATGTAAGCTTACATGTAAGCTTACATGCAAGCGTACATGCAAGCTTACATGCAAGCGTACATGCAAGCTTACATGCAAGCGTACATGCAAGCTTACATGCAAGCATACATGCAAGCGTTCATGCAAGCATACATGCAACCTTACATGCAAGCTTACATGTAAGCTTACATGTAAGCTTACATGCAAGCGTACATGCAAGCTTACATGCAAGCGTACATGCAAGCTTACATGCAACCTTACATGCAAGCATTCATGCAAGCATACATGCAAGCTTACATGCAAGCTTACATGCAAGCTTACATGCAAGCGTACATGCAAGCGTACATGCACACACATCACATAAAACATATTAACATAACAATAATCACACATACTATGTAAGAAAAAAACAGTATTTTATTTTCGGTTTCTCCTTTGATAGCAACCAGTTTTGATGTTAGTGGGAGCCTCCCTGGTTCCCACAGCAATTGTTTTCTTTTGTGTAATAATAGCATGTTTTGTTAACTGGATATTTTGTTAATTTGTATTTCATATTTCACATTTCTAAATGTTTATGTACATACCTGTATAATTTGTATCACTTAGCAATGCTGTGGGGAAAATAAAAGTATCCTTTTACTTCAGCTGATTGCAACAACATCTCTGTATTTAGCTGCAAAGTTGGAAGAGGAACATCTGAGACTGAGAGACATCATCAATGTCTGCTACAGGTGTGTCTTCATTTCATAACAATTCTATACTGGCTCGGTATTTCATATATATGTATATATATATGTATATATATTATATAGATATTCTGTCATCTGATGTTTATATCGTGTTAAGACTTGCCTTACATAATTACTATTTATTTATTATTATATAGTAACTTTATATTGTCATTCTTAGGCTGCATGTGGCACTGATATTTCAGAAATCGTATAAAACTATTTTTTTTTAATATTATCGATTGCTGGTTAGATATATTGAAAATGTGCAAGAAACAAAAAAATACAATTTATTATTTTCACATTATTATGTCATTATACATGTTATATGCGTTCTCCTTTTGTACAATAATTGTGAATATTATTTTTTAAATCACGTATTTATTATAATGTTATTGTGAAAATAAAATGTATTGTATTGCGTGAAACATCAAAGGTGTTGTAAAAACTTGAAAGTAAGTTTTAATCATTATCAAATCCCGTGACGTTCTCTGAAGTCATTGTTGATTGGTCAACACTTTGGGCATATATATCATGTACCTGGTAAGTACTTTTCAATTTTCTATCTTCTAAAAAACTTTAGATTTAGTATTGACAATTGATACAAAATGTATTCTGCAGAATTTGGGATGACTTTCTAATCTGACTGACATTGATTTATCTGTTGACACTTGCGACAGGACATTCAACAAAGACAAGCCACCACTAGACATCGGTGTCTCCTACTGGTGTCAACGCGAGAACCTCGTGCAGTGTGAGTTGTACGTGATACGTGCACTCAGGTTTCATGTGTCCTTCACTCATCCACACAAGGTGTGTAATCGTTACACAGGGTGTGTAGTCGTTACACAGAGTGTGTAGTCGTTACACAGTGTGTAGTCGTTACACAGGGTGTGTAGTCGTTACACAAGGTGTGTAGTCGTTACACAGTGTGTAGTCGTTACACAGGGTGTGTATTAGTTACACAAGGTGTGTAATCATTACACAGGGTGTGTAGTCGTTACACAGGGTGTGGAGTCATTACACAGGGTGTGTAGTCGTTACACAGTGTGTGTAGTCGTTACACAGTGTGTAGTCATTACACAGGGTGTGTAGTCGTTATACAGGGTGTGTAGTCATTACACAGTGTGTGTAGTCGTTACACAGGGTGTGTAGTCATTACACGGTGTGTAGTCGTTACACAGGGTGGGTAGTCGTTACACAGGGTGTGTAGTCGTTACACAGGGTGTGGAGTCGTTACACAGGGTGTGTAGTCATTACTGTTGTTCCAAAGTCACCAAGTTGGCCCGAGTTAACTTGATACTTCCATTGGCCTGCAGAAAGTGACCCAAATTAACTCTACACTTCCATTGCCTTCCTGAAATTTGCCCAGGCTAACTCAATACTTCCATTGCCTTCCCAAAATTTGCCCAGGCTAACTCAATACTTCCATTGCCTTACCAAAATTTGCCCAGACTAACTCAATACTTCCATTGCCTTCCCAAAATTTGTCCAGGCTAACTCAATACTTCCATTGCCTTCCCAAAATTTGCCCAGGCTAACTCAATACTTCCATTGCCTTCCCAAAATTTGCCCAGGCTAACTCAATACTTCCATTGCCTTCCCAAAATTTGCCCAGGCTAACTCTACACTTCCATTGCCTTCCCAAAATTTGCCCAGGCTAACTCTATACTTCCATTGCCTTCCAAAAGTTTGCCCAGGCTAACTCGATACTCCTATTGGCCAGCAGTTCTAAACAAGTCAATGTGACAGTTAATTTAAAATGATTCTGTGGTGGCCTGAATGGTTTGTGTAATTCTTATGTAACTAAAGTTCAGATTTTTGTATAGACTTGTAGTGTTTGTAATTATTCTTTTTAGAAAACTTCCCGAGAAAATTAATTTTCTCAATCTATGTCACTTACTGATGTGTAATCTTTCTGTCAGTGGTCATTGTTGACAATTTAGCAAACAGGATCTATGCTATTTATACTAAGCTTATACATTGATTAGCGTGATTATACCTAGACCAAGCCTGTGGACACATTACCAATGGCCATCTTTGTTTTTGTCTTAACTGACCCTCTTTATTCTTCTGTTAAAAGGAATCCTCATTTTGCAAAGCTCTGTTTCTGAATGCCCTCAAATGATAAGTTTGTTGATGGTACTGTTTCATGAATGCCCTCAAATGATAAGTTTGTTGATGGTACTATTTCATGAATGCCCTCAAATGATAAGTTTGTTGATGGTACTGTTTCATGAATGCCCTCAAATGATAAGTTTGTTGATGGTACTGTTTCATGAATGCCCTCAAATAATAAGTTTGTTGATGATACTATTTCATGAATGCCCTCAAATGATAAGTTTGTTGATGGTACTATTTCATGAATGCCCTCAAATGATAAGTTTGTTGATGGTACTATTTCATGAATGCCCTCAAATGATAAGTTTGTTGATGGTACTATTTCATGAATGCCCTCAAATGATAAGTTTGTTGATGGTACTATTTCATGAATGCCCTCAAATGATAAGTTTGTGAATGCCTGCATCGTTATTTCTTTTTGTTGTTTTCACTGCAGTAATTAACAATAGAGATTTGGTGGCAGTAATGCAGAGGGAATGTTGTTATTATATTATTCAATTCTCTCTTCAGTTCCTTCTCCACTATCTCAAGTCAGTTTACGATTGGCTGGATCCAGTTGTCAAGCAGAAAGTTCCAGTTGCTACGACGGCATGGGCCATCCTTAGAGACAGTTACCATGGCAACGTGTGTCTGGAGTACAGCCCAGAGCACATAGCTGTGGCAGTGCTCTACTTTGCTCTGCAGTGTCACGGCGTTGAGGTGCCATACTCCGACATCGCTGAGTACGAATGGTGGCAGGTTGGTGTTTATACTCTTCTTTACACTATTTACATTCTTCTTCGCACTCTTATTTACACTCTTTGCACTCTTCTTTGCACTCTTCTTTACACTCTTCTTTACACTTTTCTTTACACTCTTCTTTGTACCCGGCTTATACTATTAAAAAATGTAGAGTATCCAGTCTGTAATTTAAAAGATTGTTTGCTTTTTTAATTGCGTTCTATAGTATAAACTATATATGTACTCTAACATACGTACCACCCCAATATATTTAATTGTGTCATACAGTATAAACTGTATAATGTTTAAAAATAATTCTGAAAACCATCGTGACCCGGCAGTAGGAGATGACGTGAGGGTAATATCCATCTCATTGGCGACGTCTTCTAAAGTGCCATGTAAACAAGTTTTTTTCTCCCGAAATACTTCATTTCAACAAGAAATGGTTGACTACAACACGTTTGGCTGGTCATTGTTTGACACCAAACATGAACGGAATACGTCCCTTTAAACTGAGGCTGTCTGCGTCTACTTGTTGACTATGGTGATTTTAATAGTAGAAGAGACATGTTGGAGGTATACTGCCCACCAAATTGTGATTAATACGCCTGAAACAATGTTCACAATTTGAATAATGTGCCCTTCCTGCTAATAATAAGTATGACCTCTGATTTCAGAGGATAATTCAGGGTAACGGAGCAGACGGGGTCGCTTTAATGCAACATATTGTTTCCTTGTGGGTATATACTTTTACTTTCTTTTGTTCTCGTGCAGGTGTTGACAGAAGATATAACTCTACGGAGAATACGTGCAATCATCTCTGCTATCATAGACATTTACAACCTTGAGGTCGCCAGTTGATGGCTCTCCAACTGGTGCTGCCACCTGGAGGTCTCACTGGTGCTGCCATTTGGCGGGTTACAGTTGTGCAGTCGGCATCGAAGGAGTTGGAATGGGGTGGTGTGAACAGTTTGTATAATACTTGTGTGATTAAAGTTCATTCTTAGACAGACTTGTGTATTTTAAAGTATTAATTTTAAGAAACATATTCTGAGTATATTTATTTCCTCACCTTCTGAACTTTGTCTTATGGAGCCGTATGAATAAACTTCGACTAGCGTAGGCCCCGTCTAGGCTCTGGCTATGTCCGGACTAACTCGGCTATAGCCTAGCGAGCGATTCAGTCATAATGCATGAACCAGACATAACATGAAGATCGGGGGATCATAGGACACGGAAAACTCTGATCATAAATCCCCACTGCCTTGTGGGAGTCTCAGGAGAGGCAAAGGCTATGGGAGTAAACCCAGACAGAAAATCCGGAGTGAAGCCCCGAAGGCGGTCATATGTCATCATGACATCTTCCGACAGCTCCTGCAGCCAAACTTGTGCCAAATGTCGTGCCCTGCAATCCTTTGGATCCCATTAATGAGGCCGAGAGGGGGATCTTGCCGTTTGGGCAACCCAGGACCTCCACATATCTTGCCCAGGCATGCGCTATGGAGAGTGTCACTCCACAGTCGACGCGACTGTACAAAACGGAAGGCAGCAGTTACGGGTTATAAGTCCAACTCTATTGGCGTAGATACCAGCGAGGAAACGCGGAACGCAACCTGGATGGAGAAGAGACGACAACGAAGGGATCGTTAGAACAACCCACCAGTTTTGTCATCGAACTACGTCTGCAGAAACTGTGCAAGAGACCATCACTCAAGGATTGGCCTGCATAGTCACAGCAGACGCTGCTCCACCAGACATTGACTCTTCAGGCGCAGAACCTATTGTCCTTAGAGACAGGGAGGCCTTCTACTATAGCAATAGTATGCCTAATTTAGAATAACAAAATGAAAACCAGATGGATGAGTTAGCCGTGCGCATCATCCAGTGATGGATGCGACATGCTCATCTTAGACGAGAATTTGGCCATCATGGGAGACAGTGGAGTCATTCGTGAACTCCAAAGAGTCATCCTAACCTGCACAGTATCTGGTGAGGATACTGTGCACCCACGCTGAACGGATTTCAGAGCAATTTTGTATCTAACGCATTCAGAACCAAGAAGGTAGTCTGAAATTCCATTGATGTTGATGACAGGAACATGCACCCGCACTGTTTCACCCGTCATAAAACGCTGAGGTGATCAGATGTATTGAAGTTTCTCTCCATGGTGATACCCTTCCCTTTCTTTCCAAGTTTACAATGAATGCACGTATTTCAATCACCATGGCAAACCAGCCTTGGAATTATGTGTTTTGTGAGTTGAGGTGGGGGGGTATATATATATATATAATTCAAGTAAGCCAGTGTCAAGACTCGGCCTTTTCCTATAGGAACTGCGATAAATTTTTGAGATGCTTGAAAGAATTTGGCGATCTTGTGTTTTAGCGACACCACTTTAGTTCCATTACAGCAAAATGAACCTTGGTGTGGAATAGTTGCGCCTCTTGGTCTGAATCAATTTTTGGCAAGAGGTAGTTGAATTGAGTATTGAGGATGCTGAATTTGGTGGCATTTACCAGCTTGACAACATAAAAATTTGCTATTAGCTCTGGTGGGACTATCTTTGATGCGAGAGCGTACTGATGGATCACACAGCGAAGTATCTTCGAATTAGGTTTCAACTGAAACCCTGGATGACTGGTTACCGTAGCAGACGCACCGTCAGGTGTACACACATATACGGTGTACCAAGATAGGTCCTTGGCCTGAAAACATTTGACCTGGAAGAAATCCTTGCCCTTTGTAGTTAATTCCAAAGGATGACAGAACTGAAACACTTCCTTGAAGTTGACTTCTTTGATATAGCGCACAGGAACACAAGAAGCACACACAATGGTGACTTCCTTGGTTTCATCCAACCCGTCATGTACTCTCGGGGGTATCCCAGTTTGGGAACCGCTGGTCTAGAGTTAACAAGTTTTACCACAGCCATCAATATACCAATAAAATATCACTTTGTCATCGTACAGTAAACCTCTCAATCCATTTCAACATTGTAACAAAACAGTAATAGTTGTAATAATTGTTTTGCTGTCTAATAATAGAACAAACACAATGCATTATTTCTGTCTACACCTTACTTTCAAAACTAATTTCTGATCAAATGTCTATAGTATCAACAACAGACTTCTATAGTACTTATATCCTCGAGAAATTAGGACGACACTGTAAAATAAATCTTCCCATACTGACAATGTGTTACTTGTATTGCGCACATGTTGGGTGTAACAGAAATAAAAATTGCCCACAAATGCTACTTGGTTATGACTAGGAGCATTTGGAATGGCCAGGCTTTGAATTTTATCTCCGAAACTTACCACAAACACTAGGCCCTTTTCCATTTTAGTATTACAGTGAACCAAGTTAAGTAATATATATATTATGATAAAGTGGATATAGTGCACAGTTGGTATTCATCTATGTGTTATCCACATTAGTGCATATTGTCAGATGTGTTACCGGTGGCCGTCACGTAATGTGAGTGACGAATATGTGAATATTTTAATCTCGTGTTTGAACGCAAGAAGTGTATTCACAGAAACTGTTGTTTCTCCTTCTACTGGTTTAGTTTTATGTAAAACAAAACAAATTGTAAATGTCCTGTCCACAACTGCAATATACCATTGATGTGTAACTCTTGTTTGCTACACTCACACCTAAACAAACAGTCAGGTGCTTTTATGCTACGGCCAATAGTTTTAGGAGAATTTAGTAGCAAAGTTGATGCAAAAATATTGATGTTTTTTCGTAACGTGACGGTTACTAAATTCTATGTATATAGTAGGTAATCTAACATTTTTAATAACTGCTTATGTAGTGATGTAGACCATAACCCCAAGTCACTATAGGCTTTCAATGTTTTAGATAAATCAATACTATTTTTAGATAGATTGTGTTGAAAGATAAAAAAAAGTATAAATGTAAAGTGAGTAACGGTGGAATTGCCCGAATGCCCAGTTTTTGTTACAGGAAGGGAAGATTTGACAACAAAAACTATATTCGTGTTTATAGTTCAAGATGTTTATTAACTACTTGACACTGTTGTCAGTAACAATATCTTGCCAACAAAATTATACAACATAAACTTGCAGCACTAAAATGCCTTAAGCACCAGATGCCACTGACCACATTGACTGTGTCAACTTCCGTACATCGAGTCATGCCGCATGACTGGGGCAAAAATCTCAGAGATCGGCAGACAACTCTTCTTCAATCTGACATTTACAGTTATCAACAACAAAAATAACGAGACAAGTTTTTGTCCATTCGGAACAACGCTAGTGTGATTTTAAAATCATCTCAAATATGTCCTATATGATCACGCATTTCATTGGCATTGTTCATGTCTCCAGTTGGAATACAAAAAATGTGTTATCATTGATTCAATGAAGGAATAGTAACATTCCAGTCAGCTCTGTCTAAGAAACCATACTTCACGCAACACTGTTGTAGAACTCTCTGTGCAGTGGAGGTAGGATTATTAGTGTTTCCTGTCAGAGTACACGATAGGTTATATTTCAGGAAGGATTTTAAATCTACACATTACTCTTATTAAACACATACTATCCCGGCACATTACCCTTATTAAACACATACTATCCCAGAGCAAATGTCACGATGACATTCCAACAATGTTACGCGATTGCTGAAATATTATGTTACATGGGTGTATCACTTTGCTAAAGCACACAACGGTCCCAATGCTTGGTGCAACAACCACTAGAATAGCCGACACATCAACAACTGAATTCTGATAACCGATTGACTAATGCGATCCTGTGTATCTCTGTGAGGGCTAGCTGCATGTACTGATGTAGCAAGCCACTATATGATATGCACAGAGCAACAACTTAACACATCGCTAAAAAGTCGTAGCTAAAACATCACATCAATGAAATAGCACTTATACTATATATATTTACAGATTTATACACACACCTGTACACATTTATTTGTGGCATCCATTTCAGAGCGTAACTGCCAGCTTGAAGTCGATGAACCGTGGCGATGCGTTTCAAGCATACAGTGGACGGTTGACGCGTTGTAAGACAGTTTAAGGCAAAGATGATGTCCCTGATTTATTATACCACATAATTAAGATCCACTCAACCCTCCGTGTTACTCTCCCACCCACCCCCGTAAAACTTGCACACGGTCCATTTAACTACCAACAAACCGAGTTCAATTTCCGTTGCAGATAACTTACATGTAACATATATGTAAGGCCGCAAGCCTTAAAAGCCAACACCCTAATTGTCAGAATATAATAGACAACTTATATACCTTTCCAGGTGTCAAGACTTTGGTGAAACAAAAATCTGCCTCTTCTACTTCCATCAAGGAAACAATGTGTTCTTTGTGAAGTGTTTTCCTTCAGCTCAATAACCTCATGCTAGGTTCCTGCTGGAGTGGCCACATCATAGTTAGCTACGAATAACCTCACTCGAAGATGATTACTGGCACTTGAGTCTGACAAACTATTAAAAAAAGTCTCTGGTTCAATCGATCAAAGGGCTCGACAATTCCTTTGTAACATAAAGTTCTCTGTAATTCATATATATTCCCTCTTAGTCAACCCCCTTCCACACCCCACTTACTGTTTGAGATCAGACCGCGGTGGACCAGGCCCACACACTACAGTCCACACTGCTGCCAGGAGTGATTAAGAAACACCTACTAATGACCATGCGCTCGTAACTGAACCTCTGCTGTAGTTCGTGCGAATAACGTACATTAAGACAAACACGATGTCAACAGGATGAATGTCCAGTCAGTCGGGTTGGATGCAGTTGAGAGTCTGATGACCAGGACATTTTCCTAAATTTTGCAGGGCTGTTGTGTTTGCCACATCTCACCAGGTTGTCAATGTGGTGTCCTCTCTCTTACAGCCTGGTGAAATGAGGATGTCTGCGCAGCAGATATGATAGACAACTCGCAAACTATCTCCCTTGTATCATGGTTGCGACAACGTCATCCATCTTAATCATATCACAATGGCACTGCGACCACACATGCGATCACCTTCAATTCCATGATCATCGCCAATGCAGGCTTATGCAGAGAATGAACTGTCTAATGATATCCTCGTACTGACCACAATCGTCGATACTGCCGCCAATAGGATGGGTGGCGTATGGACGCATCGAACAAAGGCTCCAGACAGGTGGCTCCCTCTGTTGGCACACCGCCCGCGTTACTCGTCACTGCTGCACATACACCGAGACAGGCGGAGTGAACGAATGAGATTGTGACATGCACTAATGTGTGCACGGTAGCGCCCTCTATTCGGCACTGTAGACCTCCTCGTGTAGGGCGGGAAAGGACAAGTCAGGCACTTCTAGACGCATGTTGTTGATGAACTTGGCATGCATCTCGTTGATCTCCTGAAGGTCTGGCAGAAGGTGGAGCGCTTCCATGAATGTCTTCTCACAGTTCGACACTGCAACGACACAGCACAACGATTGCAAAGTTTACAAGGGGGCTAGGGTGGGTCTTACGAAGATAAATAGATTTATTTCTGGTAAAACCCATAAACTGATAAGTATAAATACTCTGTAGGTATAAAACACATACATTTTTAAATAAGTTATAGAAAGCAGGGATCAATCTGAAAAAAGACATGCACGTGCCGAAGTGCACATCAGAGATAGATTTATGTGCCTTTTCAAAATTGCATATGCCCCAAATCTGTTGATTACCATTTAATAAATTAATTTGCATGATAGTATGATCACTTAAATAACCTGGTAAATGTGAACATTACATTTTTTTAATATTAGGCAAGTAATCATGTTATTATTTAACTTGTTTGAATTCTATTCAGGACTGCCTGCGCGACATATTTCTGGGTACAAAATGTATAATGATCAATATTAAAGTGAGCACCACCCAAAAATATTCAAAGAACAATGTTGATTAAACATAAAAAAACTCATTGATACACCAATGTATGAAATAGCCTCAGACAGTCTGTGGTTGAGACTGCATCGGCGCAGTCTTTTGAGAGGAAATTAGATTATAAGTTGTGGCAAAATCACCTAATTAAATCAGTCTATACAATAAGACTATTACATGTAAGACTAGAACATAGCATTGTCTTTTTTCCAAAGTTTATGACCCTGGGTGACGGGGGCATTTGTAATGAATGTACTATTTGTGAGCCTTGGTGACGGAGGCATGATTTATAAACATGCTTATAAAAATGTTTATTTTTTTTTTTATAATGTGCTCCAATTGTAATATTTAGCAAACATGCATGAATTTAAAAACATATAGTGTAGAAGTATGGATGGATATTATTTGTACAGATATGAACGGATTGCACTTTGTTCTGCATGACTTGAAAGTTGACGGTGGGCGATAATTTTGTGTTGGCGGCAACAAACGCTGTTCATGTTGCTCAACTGAAGCTTATAAACAATGTCAACGACAGAAAGGGGTAGACAAAGCACAAGGGTATTGATTAGTCTGTTCTTAGTGTTCAGTCATCAATGTAAGATGTGATTTAAATAATTCCATTCAGTTTGTTCTGTTTGTTGTCTGCGCAGCTGTTGTCTGTGTTCGGGCACAGACTGGAGCAAACTGAAGCACTATTTGGGCCTCAAAACAAGCCATATTTTTACAGCCTAAACATGCATGGGATGATGTGGAATGATTTAATTATCGCATTCATGTGTCAAATTTAGGCAAAACTATAGTTAACAACGGCGAAATTGAGGTGGGCCCAGATTCTACACCAGAGCCCGTCAATTTTCTCAGATTTCTCAGAAATTTTTTTGTATGCATCTTTTAGGCACATGCGGCAAACAAGTATGCAGCATTCCAGCGTACAATGCGTCACTGACGCGTTTCGCTACCCAAGGGAATACCTGAGAAAGTATAAGTCTTTAAAAATTTGTCTATGCATTGGGGATTTTATGTCGCATCAATATACTCTAAAAAAATTGAACTTATATTTGTCTACTCTTCTATTTGCAGAGGTAGACAAATGTCAGAGAGAGACCAATTAAATAACTTTTACTTGGAAAATATTTATTGAGTCACAGACTGCATCTTGTGTCTACTGACAGAATGATCAACTATGGCACAACTAGTCAAAAATGTTCTGCTTGATGTTTGTACGACATGAAATACGACCTATGAAAAAACATTCACGTGGCCTACATAGTCAAGTGCTGTCATAAGGGGTTGACTGTGCCATCTGGTGAGTGGTCAAAACAACGTGTCTACCTGATCGGATTGTCTTCATCTGAACGTAGAACGCCTGCAGAAAGAGGCCAAGAAGTTTCTGGACGGCTTTCTTGTTCTCCAGATCACCACGCTCTGAAAACACAACACCTACATGTAAACATCGGCACAACTCGAGGAATCATCTCAATAGTCTTTCAGAAAACTAAGACTTTGGCATGCACCATAGACCCCTATCTAATTAAGTTTCACATCAGCATTCAAAATGGAAGTGCACGTTGACAATTTTAAAAACAATCATAAAACTCACGTCCACTGGCAAAACTTACAGAGAGGTTATCTGTTCATATCTTTTATTATTTAATAGTTAAGTGTTCTTATGACTAAATAAATATGCTAAGGGCATATTGCCTGCCACATTGTATTTAATACGCACGAAACAATGTTTGAATTAAACATTTTCAACAAGTCTATTGGCAATGGTGAATGGCACCCATAGAACATTTATCAACCGGTCTTTAGGGTAATCCCAAGTGCCCCCTTCATGTCATCTTGCACCCCTTCATGTCATCTTGCACCCCTTCATGTCATCTTGCACCTTTAAATTAAATAAACTTGCAATAAAGTTTCCATTATAAAGCCGCCACACCTAGCTCTCTTTTTTTAATGAAACCAACAAAATAAACACTGTCATGAGTGACACATTCAGTCTTCGTTTAGTGACTAACGACGTTAGGTCAATGTGTGCATATGGTGCCACCTACCGGGGTTGAGGATCATGATGGCGGTGTAGAGGGCGACCTCGCTGTCGTTCAGATGGAGGCTGTTGAGTTTTGCTGCGAGGTTGAACTGGTGCTCAAAGAAGTTGCCCATTGGCATGTTCTTCACCATGAATCTGAGAATACATGACATCACATGTCATATACACGACATCACATGTCATTATTTCACTGCACTCGGGTATTTAACAGACATAGGCATAAATATATATATATATAGTTCCTCCTTTTTGATATATATATGTATATATATTTTTGATATATATATTTTAAAAAGTAGAATAACTATGTTCAAGGAACAGTGTTTGCGAAATAGTGGTTAATAAATCCGAAACAATTGGAATGTTGCATCACTGATATATTCAGAACCATTCACATGCTCTATTGGCTGTACTGCGGAGGAAAGTGAGGCTAATTGCAAGGTTCTCTGATGTTTGATACATTTATGCACTTCCCACACTCAAGACAACTGATTCAGCCAACTTCCTGCTAATAATTATCACCCACGGCTGATTCCTATGTAATAGAACAGACAACTGTGTTGTGTTGTAAAATACATCATCATCACCGACTCAGCAAAAATATATCAGCAACTAACGATATTGTTTGATCTTTGTTAACAGTATTTGAATCCGTTTTCATATTTGTGCAAATCATTTATTATCAATTGCATGACATTTGATGTAATGACTCACAGAAAACTGCATCTTCACATAACAACAGGTATAAGAATATTGGTTACCTTGGTATTTTCATGTCCATACTGGGGATGTACATGCCGTCCTCCTCAAACAGTGGGATGTAGCGCATGATGACGACTTCGAATGACCCCAACTTGATGAGTTTGATTTGGTCGTCCTGAGACAGCTCGAGGAAGCCTGGGAAGAGAAGATGGCTGCCGTCAGAGAGGGCCACTCTCACTACTGTACATTCTTGTATACAGGACAGTATCAAGTCTTTAGTACCGTACAAAGCACTACATTTCACCCACTGGCCTCTTCATTTTAACATCATTTTGACTTCTACAGGAATAATTCAGCCACATTAAAATTACTACTCACATGTACTTTTGATATATAATTTAGCAACGTGAACTGAAGTAGTGTGGAGGGAATGAAATGGCCCAAACTTCGAAACAGCTTCGCAAAGTTCTCATTAATAGAATAATTATATATACCAGTAGTAACAGGGAGTCATTTGTTACTACATAGTTCAGAAACTTAACATCCAATGAAAATTTAAATACCGTAAATTTCCATTTATAATACGCATTTTTTTCCTTCACTTTTTACTCAAAAGTCGGGATGCATATTATACATGGTGCTAAAGCTAAAAAAAAATTTCTCTTACCAATTTATCACTGTTTGCAGACCAAGATAACGCTAAAAACTAGTAATATTATCAAAATCGGTGTGATGTCACAATCATGTAAACCACCGCAGCAATGTAGATGAAAGGCAAGAATCGCACTCCCATAACCGCCTCTCTAGCCCTAAACTAGCAGCGAGAAATGATAAAGACAAGAGCCCGGATGTCTGACATCGCGAATAACACTAATGAGCGGGAAAATTAGTTCTCGGGAACACAAAACAAGCGTGCGCTGAATCTAGTGATTGTGTTGTTGATAGGGATTTATTTATTTAGTGTTGTTAGTTTGCAACAATATATATATATATGTCATAAATAAATCCTTATCAACAACACAATCACTAGATTCAGCGCACGCTTGTCTTGTGTTCCCGAGAACTAATGACGGCAAACATATCGCCTGCACCAGACTGTTCTATAAATAGCCACAGATGCCAAGTGTCGGCCGACAAAATACTTCTGCCGTGCACAATCTATACAGGGGCCCTTTAATTTAAAAGTGAAATCAGAACAACATAATGTAAGTTCTAGCAAGCACTGATTTAATCAGTTGCGCAATTGTCAAGCTACAATACATGTTATGTAGTGCTTACAGCAAGCGAGAAGCCGGCAGCAATTCCGTAACTTGCATAGGTGACATGTTTACAATTCTGAGATGGATTCGTGGATTCAAGCAAAATATTACAAGCGGGGAAATCGGGGACTGATGTCAAAAGTCGGGGAGCGTATTATACATGATGATATAGAATTTCTATTAAAACAATTCAGCAAAAGTCAAGGTGTGTATTATACATGGGGGTGTATTATAGACGAAAATTTACGGTAATTCTTATTAATAAAACATATTTGGCCATTTTAGTTTTCGTACTTGTTTTTTTGAATTGCAAAAGAACTAGTGGAAGTGCTACCACTTGACACCGCCACTGACATTGAATATTGATCAGAAGGCATCCCAACCTACCGGGCAGTCGTTTGCAGAACTTGACGACTCGTGTGATGACGGGAACCATGTTCTTGACAAACTGGTCCCACATCTTGTTAGGGTTCCCACCCTCCAGCATCGGCATCATCTTACTGAGGTCCACCTGAACACACGACACTCAGTTACTACTCTAGTATCATCTTACTGAGGTCCACCTGAACACGCGACACTCAGTTACTACTCTAGTATAATCTTACAGAGGTCCACCTGAACACACGACACTCAGTTACTAGTCTAGTATAATCTTACTGAGGTCCACCTGAACACACGACACTCAGTTACTACTCTAGTATCACCTTACTGAGGTCCACCTGAACACACGACACTCAGTTACTACTCTAGTATCATCTTACTGAGGTCCACCTGAACACACTCTTTGTGTGTGGTGTGTTAGTAGTTGATGGTGTTCGTTATATATGTGTATATATATAGCACCTTTATCTTACTGAGGTCCACCTGAACACATGACACTCAGTTAGTACTCTAGTAACATCTTACTGCCCGGGGATGAGTTATATTGTGAATGTTCCATGCCAGACAGGAGTTGTGATGTGAACATATCATGTCAAGGGGTGAGCTATGATGTGAACGTACCATGGGGGGAGAGTTCTTCATCTTCTCCAAGAACTTCACTTTGCCTGCCCGCACCTTCTCATCGGTGTAGATGCAGGTCTGTAGATGCGCTGTGACGACCGTCTCAATCACCTGGTGGACAAGTTCGCGTCGTTCCCCGCTTGGCTCGGCCCGGGCCTCCACAAGTAGGGCATGGAGGTCGGGCATGTCAGGGTGCTTGCTGCAGGGTGCGGGTGAACCTTCCTCGGGCTTCACTTCGGGCACAGTTGTGCCGGAAATACTCAGCATCTGCAACAGTTCATGCTGCTCCTCCGCGAGGGCGCCACCTACGTGGTTGTGGTGATTCACGGCCACTGGGTCGACCAGGTGTGCCTTGTGATAGCCAGTTCTTACCGCGTGCGGGTGCTGATTGCCACCGCCGCCGATTTCATGTTTTACCTGGGGTGCGTGGTGGCTGGCCTGCAGGTGTGCCCCCTGGTAGTTGTACTCCTCGAGCTCGGGGATGTCAAGCTGGTCGAGTCTCGGCAGGCGTCCCTGTGAGTTGGGCGCTGGGTCATGCCCCTCGTAACTCAAACCAGAGTCCCTGTCGGAGTAGCCGTTGGATAAACCATTCGACATTCCGTTCATCAACCTGTTGGGCAGATTGACTGATACGCCATTTGGCAGGCCATTGGGCATGGTATTCGATAAGCCATTGGGCATCATGTCTGATATGTCATTGGGCATTGTTTCTGATATGCCGCTGGACATGCCAGTTGATAAATCAGTTGACAAGTTTCTAGAGAGGCCATTGGGCACCGGGTTTGTCAAGCCATTTGTCATGCCATTGGCGAGGCCATTTGTCACGCCATTGGCGAGGCCATTTGTCATGCCATTGGCGAGGCCATTTGTCACGCCGTTGCCTATGTTTCCTGCACACTGCTCCTGCACGTCAGGCTCTGTCTTTAAAGACATCGGAAAGATCTTTGGCACCTTGCCGTTTTGATTGACGACCGCTAGGAGGCGCTGCAGCTCGGCCATGCTGAGTTGTGCGAGCTGTTGAGGGTTGAGGGGCGGACAGGGGACAATCGGAGGGATGGTGTGATTGGACACTCGGTGGTTCTGCTCGAGCGCTTCCTTGAGTCTCTTTGGGCGACGGCCGAGGCGTGAGGCTGCAACAGACATAAAAGAAATAGAAAAAACTATTTACACTCCACCAAATCATGGCTAATTTCCTGTTCTTGGGTATTTACAAAATACAGTAAAAGTTAACATGGCTACATCCTATGTAAGTTAACATGGCTACATCCTATGTAAGTTAACATGGCTACATCCTATGTAAGTTAACATGGCTACATCCTATGTAAGTTATATGTATTAAAAAGAAATGAAATTACTGATAAAATTAAACGAACAAGCAATGATAAGTAAACGTGCTGAAAAGTTAAACAGACTGGATAAAAGAAACTATAAATATAGAATTATACATCATCAACATAACGTAGAAGTAGAAAAACAACATCAGTCTGACATAACAGCACATGACACATCTGAATGAGAATACTGCTTATGAAACTTAACAAACATTTACAATCACCTGTTATAATGTCAAGCTCAACAGAGTTTCAACAAAACGGTGGCCAAATTATGTATCAGTTGCTGAAGCTGGCACCATCTAATATGACTAGAGTGTAAAGAAAGTCTGGATCCTGGAGTATCACCACGTGTTTATATAGCAGTTTCAGCTGACGTAACAGGGGCGGAGCGTTCTTCTGGGTCACTACTCCAAGTCAAACACCCCCCCAGATTATCGTCATCCCGCATTCAAAACTCCTCATTATATAAATACAACAAATGGCAATGTGTCAATAATTTGTTTTCATTGTAATCCATTCGCATGGCACCCACCTTGCCCAAGCCACTAAACAAAACCCCGCCTGCTGGGAATAAAGCCCCACTCCCTCTAAACCCGTGCCATCTAGGCCAGCAGTTCACATATATTCTGCACAATGCTTCTTTTAAAACTGGGTTATCTCTTAGTGCCCTGTCAACTGACATTTGATTCTGATTCTACACGTGACAGCGTTAACAGGTCAGCCAGTCAGGCGGCATGGCATTTACTACTGCATACATTAACTTAGATCTGGCCAATCACAGCACTTGTTCCAAGAACCACCAAGTGACCCATGAAAAACACTCATGGTCAGAAACAATGTAACATCATATCGGTATAGGGTTAGTTAATAAACAGGTCATTGGAATGTCACTGACATTAGCAGAAACCACATTTATACACAATTACATATAAACCAATTAGTCCCATGATAGTGTGGTTTTCAGCTGCAAATAAATATTGCAAAGAACCCAGGAATCGGTCAGTAACTTCTGCCGGGTAAACACTTTCATGACTTTATTAGTGACAAATGATGATACAAAAACAGACAAAAACTCCCCAGTTATAAATGCCAATCTGTATTTCTGTTGGGGAATTGTCTGTGTTCTCCCAAACTAACTTCCACAGCTAAATCAGGTACACAGAAAGTTCCACAACTCTGACCCTTAACTTAGTTTTGTCAACAGGATCAGTTCATATTTTAATGACTCACATTTCTTGAGAAATGTTTTTTGTTTTGCTGTTTACTAATACAGCCAGTTTGTGGCAACAGAACATTTTAATGATGTTTACATACGCCACTAGTGACGTGTGTACAATAGGTCATGTCTGTGATGACAGGTGACATCATATCAATGACAAGACTGTTGGACTGACGTTCAAAACCTGCCATAGGATTAGCCCTGACAACCACTCACTGTAACGTGCTGCCACCTAGTACCAGACAGAGACAGTAACGTGTAACTAAATTAGACTTCGACACAATCACTTATCTGATGATCAACATAAGATTTCCCCACACAGAATCAACAAAGCTTTAAAGATCTTTACATTAGTAATTAACAACACTCGGCATGTTTTTGATTGTATACACAACTGTATTTGTGTGTTGACTCTCGACAGAAGATAATTATTGTTATGGAAGTTTTTTTTTTAAAACCAATACATATTTTCAAAGGTTATTAGAATAATATTTAACGTACAACCAGGATATAACAAAATCGATACAGGTGCATCAACCATGTATTCACTAAGCCATGTTATTGTGATGCAGACATTACCGTGAGATATGACTGCATCATCATCAGTTCGTACAGTCGTTTTATAATCCATTTACACATCCGAGAATCAGGTTAGACACCAAAACGCCCACAGATATTTGTGACTCATTTCTAGCACGTTACGTAACTTGATGAAATCAGTCAGAGAAAGAAACTAAAGTACACACCCATCCATAAACAGCACAGCTACATGGCTGTTGTTGTTGCTTCCAGTTAACAGCATCGTATCCGCACAAAAATCCATATATAAAATGCAATGTCTAAGATTAATAAAAACATGTTTTACATAATACTGTGTAGTGTATGAACACTAAATGTTTATTCAGTGGACTCTCAACTTTGAAACCCCTGTTCTGTTGTGAGCTGTTTTACATACTCATGGATGTAAGGAACACAGCACATATGGAACAGTCTCAATATGTTCTGTATAGTGAGAGTTTACCATACTTATTATTACATAATAGTCATTACCTGTCGACCATAGTTTAACTATTGATTACATCTTACATGTTTGCTGTTGTTCTTTTTATAAACAATCTGGTAGATCAAACTCCTTTTTAAATATTTGTTTTAAGAAAACAACTTATTTCTGAATTTTATATAATGAATAAAACCAGCCATCAATAAGTGGAATGTTGACTGCGTCCTTGGAAAGTCTGGAGACAGTTTCACTAACATTGCTATGAGGCTCATAAGCACAATTTAGCTCTTTAAATAAATGTCACTCTTTAACAAGACCTTGTATAGAGAAAACTGTCATCACGAAGATGTGTCATTCAAACACTTGCTGGTGTGTCTCCGATATAGTGTCCCCTCTGATATTTCTCATTTTAAAAATGTTCCTTATATTTAACAAGATTCTGTTTAATGATGGATTATATAAACTTATACAAACAAGATTTGCTTTCCATCCATACCATGTATGACCTCCACGGGGCAAAGATGCAACTTACATAAAGTGATCAACATATACTGCTTATGTAGAGTGATCACACCCTGTCAGTTTACTCTTGTCAGCATGCCCCACCTAGACACACACTGATAACCTTGTCACTGGGTACAGAGTTCAGCCAGCAGCTAGGTAAGAGGGTGCAGTTTGCGCCATAAGTTTCATCTTCATCAAGTATCATGACAACTGCCAGACTCAGTTCGAAGAAATCATGTAACTATAGACATGTGTGCTGCAAATTTTTATTATCAAGTTAATTTTTAATTAGTTTTAATTTTAATAAGATACTTTTTTGATCATCTTGCCTCTTACGTAAGATATAGGGAAAGGGACCAGCATTGAATCATAATTGCACCACGACTAAAGGGCCGTTTACATGAACAACTAATTGGCGGACTAGTTGGCCAACTCGGTGTTGCCCTACTAATCCGACAACTTTTACGTGTGTGTTTACACGTGACATGTCTCGACACAGCGAGCCATTTTATTAGTAACGATGCATTTTCTTTTATGTGAAAGCTTTGGGTAATGATGCTGTGTTTTATCGCAAATTGTATACTATGCACTTTAATAAAAATGTCGTGATAGAACATTGGCAACTGACTTAAATTAATGACAGCTAAATGAACTAATGTCTAAGACATATTTACATTATTAATCTTTATTATGATATATAATAATATACAATAATTAACTCCAATGATATTATTACAATGATATATTATATAATATGTATATGTATATACATACATATATATATATATATATACAGTGTCCACAGTTTTCTGTCACTGTATATAATATTATATCCATGCACGTGAAGTGTGTCGATCGTCACAGAATATTATACCTTCAGTATCATACATATGTGTACTTGTTTGTCTCCACTCTCCGGTAGATCGATCCAGGTTATTTGGCCGGAAATCAAATGTATTATGTTAAAGTACTATGCAAGCAACTTATGGTAACCTAATATTACACATTTTGTTAATGTATTATGCATATGACAGCTGCCATATAATATACATACATCCAGAGTTGGGTTCAGTTGTAATTATGTCATTTCTAGTTAATTACAGTAACAATGTAACTGTACAAAGCTAACATAATATTCCTTTATAAGATAATAATATATATTATTTATCAATCAATCCTATACACAAACATCTGGAAATCACTCATTGTGTAGCAGTAATTTTGCAAAGCTATAATTTTGGGAAATTGGGTAATTTTGATTCACACTGTGTTTTAATCTATGCGTTCGTAAATTGTGTATGTTACTAGTTTGGATTATTTGTAGAGGAAAATAAACTTTACATAGAAAGAGAGCTATTTTGGCTGGTGTGCAGAATACACCGTTGCGATTGAATACCTGGTTCGCTGTGACAGGTCACATAATGTTATTTGGACATTTGTATTGCGTTTTTATATATTATTATGCAGTATACCTGGGTAATTGACAGTTCTAACTGAACCCAGCTCTATATATTATCACCCAGTCTATATGATTAATTTAATTAATTGTATAACACACCAGAAACGTTTTCCATATCAGCAGAAGACAATAACAAGAGTGGAGGCTAGCACATAGTGGTGTATTTTTGGGATGTACACTACTGTTGGCATACAAAGATACACAAAAACAGATAAACATAACATATACATCCAGACAAGCAACATTTTAATAAGTTAATTGACAGTTGTATGGATACAACACATTTTTTTCTAAATAATGGTTCAGTGCAATGAGTCAATGAAGGTTTAAAAAACATCCACCCAACTTCCAAGTCCTAAAGTTTTTAAAAGAAAACGTCACTGTTATGTTACTGGCATTCTGGTTATTTTGTGTTCTGATGTAGTCTAGCCTAGGCTTACACATTACAAATATCACATTTGAAATATTAGTTTTAATCTTCCATGAAGTTTATTAGCATACTGTTTATAGGGGATATACTAAAGCGTACATTTAGATCGCTTTACGGCCGAAGTGGGAGCAACCCCTGCATGGACTGGCCTGATCCCATGCAGGCTTGTCATGTGTGAACAGTGCGATATTGTTTTCATAACAGATGACTGTGGAAAATTAGTCCTACTAAAACCATCACCTCACCATTCAGTTGGCGGCAGAAATAACACCTTTATAAATCTGAAAATTGACATGAAATAGATAGATTAGATAAAACTATGTTGTTGACTCGTCTTGTTTCATTGGTTGGACTCGACCCAGCAGAAAATATCACAACAAATTTACGTAAAATCAAGACTACGCATTACCTTGTTGTGCTAAGGATGCAGCGGTCGTCTAAGATCCTAGAGTGTAAGTGTAGATCCTAGAGTGTAAGTGTAGATCCTAGAGTGTAAGTGTAGATCCTAGAGTGTAAGTGTAGATCCTAGAGTGTAAGTGTAGATCCTAGAGTGCATGTTTCGCAAACTCTTATTATGTTCATTACTTCGATCAACTTCTAAATCGAAGTGGAAGAAAAAATGGCAGACAAATCTTTCTCTGTGTATGAACGTCATCATCGTATTGCGCGCTGATTGCATAATTAGGCGCAACTCCAAACAACTAATCGGTCAGATTGGGGCTAGGCCCAACTTGGACTACTCCGTCAACGCTGTGACAAATTATGCCTAAACCACTGTTTACACAAGCAACTAGTTGGCGGACTATTTCGGCAGCACCGAGTTGGCCAACTAGTCTGCCAACTAGTTGTTCTTGTAAACGGGCCTTAATGGCATTAGATGCGGGTATGTCACCATAGTTGTTTCACTGCTGCCGCTGGAACTTGTCTCATGTCTAACTACCGTTTGATTATGGGAATAACGTGATTACCTACATGTCAGTGAGCTTGTTGCCCATGTAGGTGAATGCAAAGTGAGTTTGTAGTTACTGGCAGGTTTTGAATACCATAAAGCAAACAGTTTCTTTATCTGACTCATTTAGACCATGCAAACATTTTCTGAGTACAAATTCATGGAACACTGTTCAATTAATGAATACCTAACTACGTAAATCATGGCTACACGACTAAGACGCGTTTCACAAATACATTAAGTGTTGGAATGCAGTAACTGTGTAAATAAAATTGTTTTGCTTGAGCAAAAATGTAAAAGCGTACTACTGGTTGCAGACTAAGATAGTAATTATTACATTTAACATCAACATTACATGATTTACATCATCAACTCTGATTACCAAGGTACCATAAACTAAGAATTAAACTTTGTTTTTATAAGTCAATATTTAACAAGATTGCTGTCCAGAGCTATAAGCTCCAGACGGCATGCGGAAGCCTTTGGCTTATCGAGAGTCCAACAATTTTCCACCTACGTATAACCCGCGCTCTCGCCAGATAGCTGTCAATTTTATTTTTGAACATATTCACACTGCTAGCATTAACACAATCATCAGATAATTTGTTCCAGTCATATATTGTCCTCTGAGAGAATCAGTATTTTCTCATATCCAACCTACACTGTTCCTTGACTAATGCTGCATTTTGCCCTCTGGCTATACTGCCATCTTTCAGTTTGAAGAAAATATTTCTATCAATATCCTCATAACCATTCAATATCTTAAAAACTTCTATTTGGTCTCCTCTTAATCTCCTAGTTTCTAGTGTTGTCAACCCACATTTCATAACCAAGATCTTTCAGTTCAGGAATCAACTTAGTTGCTCTTCGTTGCACTCTTTCTAGCTTATCTATGTCCTTCTTACGACATGGCCTCCATGGTTGAATACAATATCCCAAATGTAGCCTAACTATTGCTTTGTACAGTGGTACAATTAGCTGTTTCTCCTTATGTGATATTTCTCCCAATTAGTCCTAGTATTTGGTTACCCTTTGAAACACCAATTCCACATTGCTCCGAAATTGTCATGTCAGCACTAACTGTTATTCTAAGTCTTTTTCTTTTACAGTTTCACCTAATGTAGTATCCCCCATTATGTATTCTTTGTTCACATTTCCATGTCCTATGTGGATGCATTTACACTTCCCAAAATTGAATAACATTTGCCATTTTTCCGACTGTTTGACCAATTTGGCTAAATCATCCTGTAAAGTGTGGTTATCTGCATCTGTTTTAACTCTTCTGAACACTTTTGTATCGTCTGCAAATTTAAGTACTTTGCTTGATACATCATCATCCAAATAATTGATATATATCAAGAATAATATAGGTCCCAACACCAACCCGTGTGGCACTCCACTCAAAACTGGTTTCCAGTTTGAAATCTCCCCCTCTACTATGACTCTCTGTCTTCTGTCTGTCAGCCATGTTTGTATCCAACTGATCACATCATCCCCTATACCATGGGCTTTTAATTTAAGTAACAATCTTTAATGTGGCACTTTATTAAATGAAAATCTAAGTAGACAACAGTCAAGATGGACATAATACCTTTATAAGCAGCAAGACTTCAGAGCTATATCTTCCACCTTTATAGGCAGCAAGACGTCAGAGCTATATCTTCCACCTTTATAAGCAGCAAGACGTCAGAGCTATATCTTCCACCTTTATAGGCAGCAAGACGTCAGAGCTATATCTTCCACCTTTATAAGCAGCAAGACGTCAGAGCTATATCTTTCACCTATATAAGCAGCAAGACGTCATAGCTATATCTTCCACCTTTATAGGCAGCAATACGTCAGAGCTATATCTTCCACCTTTAGAGGCAGCAAGACGTCAGAGCTATATCTTTCACCTATATAAGCAGCAAGACGTCAGAGCTATATCTTCCACCTTTATAGGCAGCAAGACGTCAGAGCTATATTTTCCACCTTTATAAGCAGCAAGACGTCAGAGCTATATCTTTCACCTATATAAGCAGCAAGACGTCAGAGCTATATCTTCCACCTTTATAAGCAGCAAGACGTCAGAGCAATATCTTCCACCTTTATAAGCAGCAAGACGTCAGAGCTATATCTTCCACCTTTATAAGCAGCAAGACGTCAGAGCTATATCTTCCACCTTTATAAGCAGCAAGACGTCAGAGCTATATCTTCCACCTTTATAAGCAGCAAGACATCAGAGCTATATCTTTCACCTATATAAGCAGCAAGATGTCAGAGCTATATCTTCCACCTTTATAAGCAGCAAGACGTCAGAGCTATATCTTCCACCTTTATAAGCAGCAAGACGTCAGAGCTATATCTTCCACCTTTATACTATTACTCCAGCAACACGAGTACTTCTGTTGCACAACTTTTATTCATTCATACTCTTATATATAGGTTTTCAGCATATAACTGCCTGATCTTTAATATATTACTGACCAACTCTGCTAACAATACAGCCTTAACATTTAATTTAAGTTAAAAGCAGTATTCGCCTGACTGGATCTCGACAAGACTTTAGTGACAGTTGTTTTATCAGGTTGACCTACTAAACGACAAGTCTGGTTCCTATTACACAACTCCTATATAGAAATGGGTGGCCCAGTCACTCAGGTACAGCCTAGTGACCACGATGTACTGGCAGCATTCCTCTCAGAAAAAAACTGAAACAAACTGCCGACTTGGAATATGTAAAGAATGACGAATCTCATTTATATTGGTAAACCAAGCTCGTGGATAAAGAGTGACAATTTTACGGGGTCGTAACACCTAAAAAGTCATGTGACAGTAAACCCCCACCCCATGAAGGCCAGACAAGCGTAACATGGAGTGAAGTCTTTAAAATGACAAGCAGTGGTTTTAGAAAAACAGGAACACACTGTTGACTTGGAATATATATATGTGTGGAATGTTGAATATAATTTAAATTGCTACAACTAGCACATGGACATAGAATGGAAACTGTGAGTTATTCAACGGCTAAAAATATCAAGAGTCAGTAAAAGACCCCATTAAGACTAGATGTATGTAACGGGCAGTGAAGTCACTGACCTGATGGTCTATACCCTTAATTCACTAACACTGAGACACAGCCTAGCCGAGACAATGAGGCTAGCCGTTCTGTGTGAAGGTACAACAGACTAAAAATAACAGACTGTCACCAGCGGTTGTTTGAAAAACATTCACTGAGAAAGTTACATCAAAATAAGGGCATTTTCTACATAGACACCCCACTTTTGATACCCCAAAATATCACCGAAGAATTACACCTGATGTCAAAGGTAAAAACATAACACAGCATCAAACCTTGTTATGAAACTAAGTCTGGCTCAAAGTCAAGGGTAAGTCATAAAGTGTGCATGCTAAAAAACAAGTTACACAACAGTCTTACACAGCAGTCTTATATAAGACTCGTGCACAAGGTTAGCATTGGAAACAACATGGGAATCAGTTCAAAATAAACTCAATCTCTTCGCCTGCTGACAAGGTTGCAAGTGTGCATTAAACCAAGGCTGTCACTTTCTAATTTTTAACAATGTTCCTAATGCTAGAATAAATAATATATATTAAAGGTATACTGCCCGCAACATTTTGTTTAATCAATCCGAAATAGTGTTTGCAATTTGAATATTTTAACAACAAAATGTTCAAATTGTAAACAAAACATTCAGGTTCAAAACATGCTTTATTGGCAATATTGTGGGTGCCAGCTAGGGTAATCTCACGGCTCTTTGAAATTCAGCATATTCACAAAGGTTCCTACATTCAATACAACTGATTCAGCCAACTTCCTGCTAACAACTAGTCAACTACCATGCTAGAAAAGTTGAAACAAAGTGATAACCCACTCTAAATAAGACCAATTCCACCAGGTATTACAGATTCTTTTACTATTTAATTAAAACCAATACAAATTTATTTTTGTTTTATTAAAAAAACCTTGATATTACTTTAAATGCATCAGCCTTCAGTATCAGTGTGAACGCCTCCAATGACTAGACGTATAAATTAAATAAACTTCTGTTCTACGTCAATATCAGACATCATTTATACTTTTATATTGCCTAATATGACATCACAACTTGAATTTCGTTTGATGTCAATGCTGTTAAAAATAAATATGTATCCATATAATTATCAAACAACACCCTCTGCCATTATTACTGCAAATAATAAGAATAACATTTTATTAGCATATACTATAATTATCTCTCGTCTATTATTCCATGTACGTCCAGTTTACTAATTGCTGTATATTTCAGCTGTTGCCTATGATTGTTTATTTTGTAATTTCTCACTTGAAACAATATATTATGTAACCAACAGATTACCTAATAAACAAGTCTTTAGGTGTTCTCTGCGATGCAGTTTTTCCTCTGCATTCAATTAGAGTTTGTGAATACTGAAGTTGATCCCACAACGGATGGCGTAAGACTATTCATAACAGAACCTTGAAAAAAACACGAGCAATTTCTAGCGGATGAAGAATGAGGCAGATTCACTATCACCAGTAACATGTTGAATACAAAATTTGCATATTATTGAAGTTGCCCCATTTATTATTCAGTGAAAAAAACATAGAAGTACTTACTAACCGAGCTTGAAAAATCACTTCAAAAAGAATGTACATTTTATTGAGTCTTCGAGAAACAGTCATCTGTTTGTGTGAAGATTGCATTGACTTTTTGCTAAAGGCAAAAAGCAAAAAGCAGATGTACACAACGTTTACTTTTGTCAGTCACAAAATGTCTTGTTATTTACATGGTACTTCACAGTTACCTTAGAAACAGGCTAACAGGGCTTTTATTTCTGCTCCAACAAGCTGACTATCACCGTCTCTTACCTATTTACTACATTTACACTTCCTAATGTATGAAACAGATCTGCTAAATGCTAACTCTGTTCACCAGATGGCAGCACTGACTACAGTCCACCTCCACATTCAGCTCTACATTTGGGGTCATGCCCCAGTTAGACTTCCTGTTTCGTTACAGATGAAAAAGGGCAGTGTATTTTTGATAAATTATTTTTTGTACAAAATTCACGTTCTGACATAAATGCATTTGAGTAGTCAGATTTTTCTAAGACGCCTGGCCTTTGAAGAATCCACACTTTAAGGTCATATACATTATCGTGTATATTTACAGTTGTCTCATAGAAAAAAGTGAAAATCAATATAAATCTAAATGCAACAAAACAACTGTCTGTATTTAATACGTTTACAGAACACATATTGGACTTTCTGGAAAATAGGGTTAAGTGTTTATACATGCCAAATGAGAACGTGTGTACAGTGTACAGATATGCCAGATTAGAAACTGTTCAACAGTGAAATGATAACTCATATGGTGACCTGTCAAGTAGGGTGGCACTTTTAAAATGTGTATAAAAACAAAAATGCAGTGTTTGAGATAGGAGTGCCTCTAAAATATGTTAATTTCAATTTTTTTCTACAAAATCACCATCTATTTAGGGTCATGCCCCAGTTAGACTTGCTGTTTCGTTAGACGAAAAAGGGCAGTGTATTTTTGAGAATTTTTTTTTTTTTACAAAATTCACAAGTTCTGACCTAAATGCATTTGAGTAGTCAGATTTCCAGGTGTGACTGTTGACAGTAAAATTATATTTTTAGCTGATTTTACTAAGCGGAAGGATATTTGGCAGCAATTGGGCTATTTGACCCTTTAGCCAAAGTACTGCCTGCATCCATTCGTAAATATTGATGGGTGTCATACATACAGGCATTTTACGAGAGTTCAAAATATTTAATTTTGACTGAAGTCGACCAGCATGTCAACGAGATGATGATAACAGCAGGTGAGAAGTTTAAGAATTTGTATAGGTCACGTTTTCTTATAATCATACAAAATGCTAACATGGCAACCAATGGAAAACTAACTGTATACTGACCCCTTAAATCTGCTGGTGGTGGCTCCCAACACATCAGAGCTGCCACCTAGTGAACATTCAATACACTACCACATATATACACTAGAGAAGGATGCCCCAAATGTCTAGAGCACAAGCTAGTGTCTACCGGTAGACTAATGTTTTCCAGTGTATTAACTAGAATTGCGCCAAGTTATTTCTTGACTTAAATTTAAGCTGTTTGCATACAACTTGCTGCTTCAAAGGGTAACCAAGTACTGAGCTTTAACACTTACCCTCCAGTTCCTTCTCACGACTGTTTCCATTCTTTAACTCTTTTATTTCACTAGTTTATTAGTCTGTCTTGTATTACCTTTCATGGGCTGCAATTCTAATATTATCATCACAACAACTGATAATAATTAAACTATCACTCTCAAGAATTTGGATGAGGGGTCAAACTTGCCTTTAGGCATTTAATTCAAATCACGCATCGAGAGTTTAGATAGAACAGTCATCAACCATAAACAACACACACTTGTAACAACACCTTAAAATACTTATTTTGCTATTACTACCAGCCCTAATATAAATATTTATTATAACAATTAAGCTATATTACTTCCTTGTCTGCAGTACTCGTTATTTACTGTTTTTTACTGTCTACACGTGGGAGTCAATTATGTACACCCTAATATATAAAATGGCATTAAAAGTTTTAACAAAAAAATCTGAACACTCTTCCATAACAGATCCATATTCTAAATATGTAACATACATATCATCCAATTTGTGCCAACAAGTTGTTAGAAAAGTTGTTTTGTATTACTTGTAATAATAGATTTACGAAAATCCATTTCGCGAAAGGACACCATTTCTTAAACCATAGTTCCTATCTGGTCACGCGACCAGTATGAGAACAAACAACTAATTAAATATTAAAATAGCCTGACGGCATCTCCAATAAAAGACCGAGCTATATTTCAATGACACAGATTTCGAGATGACTAAGATTAATCAGTTGTGGCTATAATTATGAAATATCTTGTCTATCAGTTTACAGTTAGTCTACAGTACATGTATTAATAGTAGGTCAACTGTGAAGCCGTTTAATTAGTAATGTTCAATTTGCTATATAAAGATATCGTAATTATAAAAAAACGGTTCCAACATATATATCGTATTCGTTCTATTAAGCTTACAGTACGCTTGGCCAAATATTTGAGACGATGAAATATGTTTTAAAAATCGTCCCTATTAAGCGTACATCCAAATGAGTCAAGTTTAAATACACACAACAGTTGTTGTAGAATTGCCGGCCGAGTTGGTCACTTGGTTGATGCAAGAGCAGACTTCACTGCACTTGGCTAATTCCATCCGATGTACAAACGATTACTGTATAAGTAAAGTTCGAGCAGCAAGCAAGCGGACTACGGCTCACCGGCGAGCAAGTGGACGATGACGCCAGCAAGCGAATCCGGCATCGATCGCCGGCAAGCAAGCGGGGAATTTGTGTCGAATCTGGACCCATCTTGATTTCGCCGTTATAACCTGAGTTTTGCCTAACTTTTATACCTCAGTACGTTAGTTCCATCATTCAACATCATCCCAGGTATATTTATATTATGAAAATACGACCATGTTTGTGTTAGTTTGCACTGCTGCGGTCGTACGTTATCGCATCGCATGCGTAAAATGAGCGATATAGCAGCGTATGTTGATGCATACCAGGGCGCTATTTACGCCTCAAAAGTGTGCTAAGATGCAATATTCCTAAACATAAATATGCCTGGGATAATGTTGAATTGATACCCTTGCATTTTTTATCGTAACACAATAATTTTGTGACCATTTATCAACGTATTGTGTTTTTATTATGCCAGATATTTTTATTTAATGAAGGCAATATTTCTGAACACTCGGTTGCTCCGCTCTGCCACAACGAAACTGCCTATTGCTAGAAAATAAATACTAACCGATCCCTTACTACATAGTTAGCAGTATATTCACCAGGTGGCACCATCGTCTCGCTTGGGTGTGCTAATGGCGTACGCCAAGTAACATCCACATTTCAATCAAACATTCAAATATACCACGTGTTTAGTACTATTAATGATGGTTACTTAGTGTTACCAGCTATTTATATATTCACGTGTGGTCAAAAGGAGACGAGAACGCTGCAAAGTCTCCAGATATGTGTGAAAAAAAGCTATGTAAAAGATCGTCAAATATCGAAGTAATTTGATATTGGGGGAAAAGACACTGCATTACGGATTCCCGACATCGCCCAAAATGGGGGTGTACGCTAATTAGGGCATGTACGCTAATTAGAATAAATACGGTATATATATATATAAAAAGTGAATTTACGTAAAAATGGTTATACAAGAGATGTTCATATTTATATAATGTGCCTCTTTATATAACCTGCTCGACTGGAGTAAATATCCATGACCTTCATCCATTATTAGTCATTATTTCTATTCTCAAAACGCGCATCAATCGATTAAAGCCAGGCCGGCCTAGTGATGTAGTCCAGCCTTTTAGTCAGACTAACTGGAGCGCGACCCCAGACCAGTGTCATGGTTAATTAAAAAAGACTACAGAAATGTCAAGAAGGCTGCTTAAATGATGGGAGACAGCAGAGAACGAGAGAGTGGGGGGAGGGAGGGAGGGGGGAGAGAGAGAGGAGGGAGGGAGATTAGGGAGGGAGGGGGGGAGGGGGGAGAGAGAGAGAGAATGTTTTCCCTTGAGTCGCAAACTTCATACTTCAACAGGGGGTTGGACATTCAAGGGGTCATTCCTAACATGGGGATTAACCATTATGTAACTTCACTCTAAAAAAGGCAGATAAGATCAGGTTTTAAATTACAGGTTTCTTCCTTTTTATGTAAATTATGGTGTAGAGTTTTGATGAATCAACAGTTATGTACTGTGATCATGGAAACCTTTTACAACAGCTAGAGAAAACAGAAAGAAGATGTGGCCATGTTAGTTTAGTCACTCTACAAATATAGAAGAATGTAACCGTTGTGGAAAGAGTCAACGACCTTTTCTTACATACTCTAAATAATTACTTAGCATTCCGAAATATTCACTCATGCTTATATGTAACTATATATGCATACAGAGAAATCTGCCTTAGTAGACACCTCTCCATAAAAACACTACGTCTACAATGGATACTTCTCAAAGTTACAAATGACTAGATTGCATTATCAACTGCCAGGTACCTGTCCTTAGCGATAATTTGGCCACAATAGTCATATTGCAGAGTATCAACGATGTCCAACAGGGACAGATTTTACTGTTCACAAGTGCAGATACCATACATGGGGTCAAATAGTATTTGAAAGTATTTAAATACATTTTTTAAAGTATTTGTAATTGTATTTGACACTAATTAAATGAAAGTATTTGTATTTAAATACTTCCATAAAGTATTTGACATTTTCAAATACTTTCAAATACTATTTCAAATACTTTTATTTGGGCATGGTTATTAATAAATGATAAGTTAGATTATTATAACAATTAAGCTGACAGTCAAACATTTTACTGGTTCATTTGATAATTGACCACATTTTCTAGTCGGAAAGAAAGCCATTATGTGGAAGTCACTGAGGTCATTATGAGAGTATACCAGTGAAGTCAGGATCAATTTGTTAGTTGTCACCTGTGACCAAGATGCAATTAGCAACAACAGAACTTGCACTGGCATGCCTGTCTTTTGATCATGGTTTTATTGCCCCTGCTAGCTGCTAATTGTGTCAATATTTGTTTGAACTGATAAGACATATTTGCACTCTATGGGTTGAGGGGAAGGTAGGCACTTCCCAAGGCAGATCATTACTTGCCTACATTGCTGCAATTTTACATCATACCAGATATTGCCAATCTATAAGGAATATCTCATGTAATAGTTATACATAACATTATGAAATTATGTCGATAAACATAATTATCTCGTAATATAAGATTTGTTATTGTTTTTGGTATAGGTTCTCTTGAAAAAAGTATTTTGAATTTGAAAAATATTTGAAATACTTCATAATGTATTTGTATATAAATACTTCTGCATTACGACATATTTGTAATTGTATTCGAACCCCCTAGGAGTATTTGTATTTGCATGTAAGTACTTTTCAATATATTTGACCCCATGTCTGGCAGATACGATCCCCAATTTGATGTTTTAAAATTAATTAAGTATTTAAAATTGGCAGCTAACTTAAATTAATATTGACATTTTCAGCTATGTACATGTCCTTTTTATCATTGTTGACAGAAGCAAATCAGTGCTCAAAATATTACCATATGAAGCAGTGCCTTTTACTTGAGTACACTGCCAGAGCACACACAATTTTGAGTGTTTCTTTGTGTAATGATAGTCCTGGCCTCTGGTTGCCAGTTTGGTTGATCCATTAATGATGAGCTCTCTGCCGTGCCTCTTCAATGCGCCTTGTCCATCAAATGAATTATTTCCTCCTAAGGAGTCATATTTCTGTTGATGCTAATCTTGTATTCACGCTGCCTCAATATAGATCTAACTACGCAGTTATGACTTTCACACCTTAACTGGCTGTCTCAATCACATTAACTATGTTGACATTATGACAAGGTCACCATATGGTGACCTTTCAGGAAAGTGGCAGATAACCATTTAATTAAGTCATGAGCCCGACAAGTGTATGCAATTTCTCTTTGACATTATGGACCGCGCCCAAGAATTGAGACACAATATTAGTGTCGAGATCGCAAAATATACGTTGTGTCATGATACCCCACCGACTGCATGCACAGAACATTGTCCACAAGTTTGTATTGGCTACAATTGTTCCATATATGTGAACAAATATATAAATGGTACCTTTGCTGTAATCATCATCAACGTCTGTCAGAGAATACCATAGTTGAACTTGGTCTATGGGCATACCCGATTGCTTGTGCTAATCCACCACCATGGGTGCTGGCGTATAAAAAATAATCAAACCTATCCTGGCCTTATCCAGTCACTTGTCTTACTCCATCAGACCGGCAATCTTAGACAATTTATGGTTGATGCATTTCTCAAAGGTACCATTCAAAAGAGGGTTGAAAAAATCATGTTTTTTTTAAATAAACAAGTATTCCTAAATATTATTTTAAACAAACACTTTTTATTAGTTTTTATTTGCTTGCTTTTTTGAAATCTGGTATGAATAGCTGTCTATATGAACACATTAAAACATGTTTTAAATCCAAATTGATTGGGGAATTACTTCACTTTGAACAGCTTATCTCAGTTTAACCTATATTATATATATACCGGGTATATATAAATGCATGTAATAGAACTATAATAATAGTTTGACACAAAAGTTAACAGGTAGTTTCTATTTGACCTCTCCGGCACAAATGGACAGAAGTATCCATTCTATTTGTTGCAACGAGGTCACATGACCTCTCCGCAACAAATAGAACACACCGAAGAGGTGCATGAATCGTTCCAATCTCTTCACCTGCATGGGTGTCACACGAACAGATATTACCTTCTTTTCACTTACAATTACAAGAATTTGTATGTGACACATACAAAAAAGTATGTGCGCGACAGCAAATGTGTTTCGGCATGTCTTCGAAGTCAATTTTGTTTGTCTCAGTCCAGATAATAATGGGAGCGGCCTCTCTGCAGACTGCAAATAGAGTGAACGTTGTGAGCTCCACGTGAAAGATGAACTATTGCTGCCACATTCCAACTGTATGCCACCATCCCATTGTGTTGGCACCCTTCAAGTAGCAAAGTCACAGGTCTTGGGTGAGTCATCCATAGCAGCACTGTCTGAGACTACCATATCTGAACTCAGCCCTACTAACCTCACCAAGTACGGGTCAAGGTTGTGTAATGCAAAAACACACTAACAGCACAAGGCTAATGAATACAATGGGACTGTATCCATGGCTTCACGCCTGACTGAACGCTATAAACAGTAGCATCCATCAGGACATAGGAGTGCGTAGTTGTGCATCCTGAGGTCAGACAAAGTGACGCTAATGGCATTCACAATTAAACTAATGACACCCTTCATACAGGATCCTGGCAAGGATATCAATAACAACTAGACAACAATGTATTTTTGTTAATTGTGAAAGAACAGCGTTTGCATTAATGTGATTTTTTGGGGCGATATCTGCAGCTTTTCCAGTACTACTGAGATTAGTCTAATGCCAAAATTAAGTGTCCAGCAGGACCATGCCAGAAATGTGTATTGTTTCTAAGATGTACTTGTGCACATGGATGCAAAGGACATCTTTCACTTCAAGGTTGTCTCTGGGTTATGCTAGTTATCATATTAAATTAACAAAGAAATCTGATGAAAATGTTATGTAAACCTGCTTCCTCAGTGTGTTTATCCCATTGCAAATCTGCTTCTTTGATGTTTAAATATACAATGTATGAAATCTGTCAATGGTAAAGATAATATCCACACTCAGTTTAATAAAAAAGTGCTAAGTTTTGTTTAAATGGTTGAAAAAATGACTGTTGCTGTTACAGCTAATAATTTGAGCACTGAGGTTGATTGTTGAGCTGACAATACAATTAGCCTTCAAACCACTTAATTTGTCGGCTACGTGATTTTCGATAGAGCAAAGAAAGTTAACAATATAAACAAAGGAACATGTGCATAACCATATTTCACATTGACAAGAAGATTCAAATTTAATTACTGTTTGGCAACATGTTTTTTTAAAGTTTCTAACTTGCTTGGTAATTTCACCAAAAGTATGCAAAAAGCTGCAAAAATGAGTTTGAAATGAGATAAGTGAGATAAATGAGATAAGTGAGATAAGTGAGATAAGTGAGATAAATGAGATAAGTGAGAAGCCGAACTGAGCAGGCAGCTTTAAGTCAATTTAAAACCTGCAGCAAACACTGACTGAAATTCTGTTTTCCTATTGACTAAAGTTAAAACAGTCGACTGGTGCAATTAAGACAGAGACTGACTACACAGACAACCACAAGGTCAGTGTTATTCATATGCAGCTTCCCTCCCTCGGCTGCTTGATTAACCAGTAATATTCATACAGCCGTCAACTGAGGCTTGCGTGAGTGGACAGCTACTGTAAGTCAGGGGCCGTGTTCTCGACTGATAACCCTGGAAGCAGAGATCTCACTCTGGATAGGATGTGTGCTAAAACTGTAGATCGCTCTGCACAATATCATTTATACAAGGTGTAGCACACACCTTGTAGTTAGAATTTATATGAAGTTAGAACTACTACTTGAGTAAGATGTCTTACTATATCCAATAGTTCAACACCTAAGATAAACCCCTTCCTTGCTGCAGTGGACACAGCTAAACAAAGATGTTGTGGCAGACTAGACAAGCTATTTGGGGGGGCCATGGCCTGTTTTGAAATATTTCTCCAAAATAATGCGTTGAACCACTACAAAACAAACGGTTGACTCAGCTTGGTCCCCCTGAATTTTATCTACATAACAACTTTGATGAATTACCTCAGATGAACTTTAATCCAAACCAAACATGTAACATAAATAATCTCTTGCAAGTGTTACATAACTGCAATGGAGGATCAAGGGAGCAGGCATTATTTCTCAGTGTTTACGTAACGATGTTATTAGTGCACCCAGTCAGGCCCGCCATACTGCAAAACACTTCTCGAGTCCCACTACACAACATCGTCGATGATGCACGTACCTTCGCGCGACATGCCGACGGTGAAACACTTTTTGAGTCGACAGAACTGGCAGCTATTGCGACTGAACGGCGTGATCTCACACTTCTCCTCATTGGCACACCGGTGGTTCATTCCCTGAGTGATGCAGCGACGGAAAAATCCCTGAAAGAGCAGAAGGCATTGGTGACGGTGTTTGCATGGTTGCATGCGCGCAACTGCGTGCGCGATTGTCTATGTGAGCATGCAAGTTGTCGTCCGAAAATTATACCCAGGAGAATTGTTTCATAACAAATATCACACTGAGGCAGTTTAACACTGGGCTATTGATCATTACCTGCATCTTTTAGAAGAGACACTCAAACTGTTTGTTCCTTCTGCCTGGTGACAAGTCTGTGCCAGAGGAAGTAAAAGATCCCATGAAGGGGGTAAATGTGTAACTTGTGTTTCCTACAGTGGACTCACTAACTCTAAAGAAGGGTACTCTGAAATAAAACCTCAGCGCAATATCCTAGTGGGACTTTGCTGCGTAATGATCCAGACCTGGATCATAAGTTCTAAGCACACTGACAGACGTGCAGCGGAATCTTTGTATCTGGAGCAAACGCTGCCAGACAAAGCTGGTTCATTACTAAGATTAGGCACACTTATGTGAGAGTAAACATCCAGATAGTAGTAAGGTACAAAATTTCATCATAAAAATATGTGATATGCTATAAACTGCATCTATTCATCATCTTGGTCGCCTAATTGTGTTTTAATGGACCACCAGTGTATTTAATAATTAGGGGTGTTCATAAAATAAAAAGTAAAAACACATTACATCAGTGAATATAATTTTGCAATTTACGTGTATTATTGTTACGTAAGTCAGTTAATACAATAAAAAATAAACATCTGGATTATATTTTTATTTAGTATAACTTCACTGTAATCTGTTCGTGACTTATCAACCAACATTGCCATAAAAGGCTATTGGAGACAGCTATCAACAATTTCCAATGTTTTATCAGTTTTATCAGCATACGCAGAGGGAGTTAATGGACATTTCCAGTCCGGTTATGGACATTTCATTAACAACTATAACATTTCACTCCTCTGCACACAATGCAAATATGGTACTCCCTATAACACATTAAAATTAGACAGAAAACAAAACCACATTAAACAAATATTTTTCATTAATTTAGAACACATTTTGGCGGTCATGATACTAAAAAATACAACGTATATATTACGCAACGTGATTTATGATAAAAATAATCTGGGTGTTCAAACAGCCGCCGATAACTCGGTCGGTCGTTGTGTAAAAACATGTGAACTGACGTCAATGCTATGCCAGAAGTGGAATGCCGCCCTGCCAGTGCGCTGCTAATTCAAGCTGCTAACTCAATGCGTCATGCACTCAGGCATTGCTTCTATTTCCAACGTTGGATACATTTATTTTTGCCTGTGGACAATCTGCCGCCCTCCCTGCGTCTGACCACACAATGGCACTGAGCTGACTCTGTGAGGTCAGAGGTCAATTCCATCTTCAGGGGTTACTTTTTAATAATATAATAATGGAATGACTTCCTTAGTGCCAATATCTTTTGAAAATCCGAGCTCAGTGGCGCAACAAATCCAAAGGATTAGGCGTTCTCATTGTCATGTACAGAGCAAAAGTCGTCAACAGATGGATGGAATTGCTAAGAAGCTAAGGAGGATATGTAGTATTAAAAAGATATGTTTTAGATGATGGCGAAATGAAACTATATTTCTTTTCTCTTACTGGCTTAAGGCTGGTGGGGAGTAAGATCCACAAAGTTGGTGCAGCAACCGGGCAGGCTCGAGTTCTAGCGTTCCTTATGGGAACAAAAAGTAGATTAGAATCTGCTGACCAAAGCTGTTTGGGCATTTTTGCTGGAGTGAACATTGAATGTAGGTATGCAGTTTGTTTGGGTGTAAGGGATTGATAGGTAATTGTACAGATCTTGAAAATAATGCGATATCGCACGGGTAGCCTATGCAGAGGTTTTGGTTGCTTTGGCTGAGTGAAGTGTCAGTTTAGGGCGCTGTGGTCTTGAGGTTACACTGTTATAGTACTGGACTGTCGATCAAGGGGACAGTGTCTTAATTCCACTTGCTACTTTTTGAAAACTTGGCCGCTTTGTCTGAGGACGCCAAAATCTGTTGTGCTTTTTACCTGGAGTCTAAGCCAGGAGAAGTACAAAAGATCCAACACAGTGAAATTACGATCTAATAGATCATGTTCAAATGTGTAGCCACTAAAACGTCGTCTAAAACACCCATACCCTGTTACTTGGACAAAATAAGCTAAACAACAAAACAATGGAATATCAATATGAATCTGGAATGTATTTCATTAACATCTGCATAGATATACACACATATATATATATATGTTCAACTTGAGTACACTTTCTCTTGCTCTTCCTTTTTTTCTTCCTCTGATACTTTCACTCCTTACCTCTCACTTTTCTTTGACCTTACCTCTCACTTTTCTTTGACCTTACATCTCACTTTTCTTTGACCTTACATCTCACTTTTCTTTGACCTTACATATCACTTTTCTTTTACCTTACATCTCACTTTTCTTTTACCTTACATCTCACTTTTCTTTTACCTTACATCTCACTTTTCGTTTACCTTACATCTATCTCACTTTTCTTTTACCTTACATCTCACTTTTCTTTTACCTTACAACTCACTTTTCTTTTACCTTACAACTCACTTTTATTTTACCCTACATCTCACTTTTCTTTTACCTTACAACTCACTTTTCTTTGACCTTACATCTCACTTTTCTTTGACCTTACATCTCACTTTTCTTTTACCTTACATCTCACTTTTCTTTTACCTTATAACTCACTTTTTTTTTACCTTACATCTCACTTTTCTTTTACCTTACATCTCACTTTTCTTTCACCTTACATCTCACTTTTCTGTCACCTTTCACGAGTTCATCTTTTGTGATTGTGTCTTACCTTGCAGCCTTCGCACGAGTCGACCCCGTAGTGGAATCCCGATGCCTCGTCGTTGCATACTTTACACTGCGGACCTTTCGCCTTCGTTGCCATGGTTACTATTGGCATCCGTCACCTATCAACTGAAAGAAAAAACAGAACGTGAGGATCTAGGAAGACAACGAGATGAGTTAATCATTTTTTCAGCATCATACATGAATAAAACAAAAAATGTTGTCTGGTCTTATAAAATCACGCAGCATGGATTTTACTGAACTAGAAATGCTCCACCTTTGGTAAGTGCTAAATGTCAGAGATGCACGTACATAATGTATACATGTATTTTATGAGTTTGGCCATCCCCGACTGCTTGTGCTACTTATGACGAAATGAGAAAACAAGAACACGTAGCAGTCTCACACCCACACCTTTGCACTCACATACTGCGAGTCTACTGGCGACCACTTCGTATCAAAACACATTTTGAGATGACAACTGTCACAGAACTAAAAACACTAATGTGACTATTTTATTAAATGCTTTGTTTTACTATTTTCTCGTAATAAACTATGAAATATCTAGACATGGCTCATTGTAATATTTCGCCTGTCTCAGTAGAAATTTCCACCAGATTCCTGCCAACATCTGATTATCACTCACATCTGTAGGGCGACCGCAGACATGTCAACAGCACGAATGAGTTCAGCACAAACCTGCACATGCTGCCAGTTTATCAACCACAAGACTGTCTTCGCAGACATAATAACACTCATTACAGTGTCATTTTATTATTGCTATTTTCTCTGCCAGGCTGATCTATTTCAGCAGTCGCAAAATCATATAACTCCACGTCTCTGAGGGATATTAAACGGTAGAGGCATTACGACCAAACCAGGTTTTGACAGGTATCACCAACACACCAGAGGGCAGCACCAGACAGAATTTCCAGGATCGTAGTTCCGTGTGATTATTCTGTGAGTAAGTCATATTCAGTCAGATGACAGCGTTGTCAAGTCATGTCAATAAAAAACAGATGCTTTACTGAAGAATACACTAATTTCTGATCTGGTTAATTAGTCTCAATATATCTCTGTTTATTTGTTTTTTCTTTAATACATATTTGCATGTACATAATTTTATTGAATAAACTCAATCAATCAATCAATCAATCAATCAATCAACAAATCAATCGCCAATGACAGTCACGTCAACTACCTCTGCCGTCTTGTGAATGGTTTAACATCTTTCAGCTATCCCAATCTATACAGTAGTACAGTTAAAAAATACACAATACTGTTTGAGATTCTTGGTCACTAACTAACAGTAAGTGCCATCCTGTGGTGAACATGGGAACAACCTAGTCCTTCTGTCCAGAATTCACCCACATAACTGATCAGCTACATAGAGATTATGGCCAGACAGAAATTTTATTGTTACTACAACAAACCACAGTGCTACTCAAGGAACAGAGGTTCTATCTCTTGCTAGAGCTGATTGTAATATCCTTGTCAAAGCTGTCCATAAAGGACAAGCTACACTGGCTTACTGATTCAGATAGCAGCCGCTGCAAATACCAACCTAACATGTGGAAAATCCAGTAATCCCCATCAAATTAAATTTAGTTTTTCAAGTGATTCTACGTCTTTTACTTAAGTCTAGATGTTGGTGAAACAATCATGTTTTTTGTCTTGTGATTTCTCCAGGTGTCTGTGATGTTGAATGATGTCGTCCAATGTGACAGTCGTCTTACTCTACCTGACAATTTCCTGCGCTATCTTTACCTGTTGCCATGCCAACACATCTTTCTAGTGGGACGCATGCCCTAAATGCACCAAGTTTCTGCCATGAAATGCACGGGAAACCAGCAAATGTTTAGTTCTTCATAAAATCACATTTGTTTGTTAACAGTGAAAAAACAGCTAATTAGACATATCTAACAGCGCACCAACGTGAATGTAGATTTTGAAAACCCGACTATCCCTCGGTACTTTCTGTATCCAGCAATGGTGGTGACAAGGCTTGATTTGGATTAACAGTTAACAAAAGATATTACGGAACTGGCAAAATGTGAAGCCAAACTGTGAAATATATGTGCCTCATTATTTCTATGTGAAGAATAACAGAAAATGTAACTAAAATTATATAGAATCTACCATTTCTTAGCACATGTTGAGACTGTCAAACATTTGTATGTTCGCCAGACATACAATTGTGTTTGTAGCTGATCAACGTGGCCCTGTTTCTATAGCCGGGTTGTCTCCACTCTCTTCACTAAACACACAGCATCTTCTATATGCACAAACATTTGCCGTCTGATCAATGTGGCCCTGTTTCTACAGCCGGGTTGTCTCCACTCTCTTCACTAAACACACAGCATTTTCTATGTGCACAAACGTTTGCCGTCTGATCAACGTGGCCCTGTTTCTACAGCCGGGTTGTCTCCACTCTCTTCACTAAACACACAGCATTTTCTATGTGCACAAACGTTTGCCGTCTGATCAACGTGGCCCTGTTTCTACAGTCGGGTTGTCTCCACTCTCTTCACTAAACACACAGCATTTTCTATGTGCACAAACATTTGCCGTCTGATCAACGTGGCCCTGTTTCTACAGCCGGGTTGTCTCCACTCTCTTCACTAAACACACAGCATCTTTCTATGCACAAACGTTTGCCGTCTGATCAACGTGGCCCTGTTTCTACAGCCGGGTTGTCTCCACTCTCTTCACTAAACACACAGCATCTTCTATATGCACAAACGTTTGCCGTCTGATCAACGTGGCCCTGTTTCTACAGCTCTCTTCACTAAACACACAGCATCTTCTATATGCACAAACGTTGTCTGATCAACGTGGCCCTGTTTCTACAGCCGGGTTGTCTCCACTCACTAAACACACAGCATCTTCTATGGCACTACCGTCTGATCAACGTTCTTTCTACAGCCGGGTTCCACTCTCTTCACTAAACACACAGTCTATGCACAAACGTTTGCTGTCTGATCAACGTGGCCCTGTTTCTACAGCCGGGTTGTCTCCACTCTCTTCACTAAACACACAGCATCTTCTATATGCACAAACATTTGCCGTCTGATCAACGTGGCCCTGTTTCTACAGCCGGGTTGTCTCCACTCTCTTCACTAAACACACAGCATTTTCTATGTGCACAAACGTTTGCCGTCTGATCAACGTGGCCCTGTTTCTACTGCCGGGTTGTTTCCACTCTCTTCACTAAACACACAGCATCTTCTATATGCACAAACATTTGCCGTCTGATCAACGTGGCCCTGTTTCTACAGTCGGGTTGTCTCCACTCTCTTCACTAAACACACAGCATCTTCTATATGCACAAACGTCTACCGTCTGATCAACGTGGCCCTGTTTCTACAGCCGGGTTGTCTCCACTCTCTTCACTAAACACACAGCATTTTCTATGTGCACAAACGTTTGCCGTCTGATCAACGTGGCCCTGTTTCTACTGCCGGGTTGTTTCCACTCTCTTCACTAAACACACAGCATCTTCTATATGCACAAACATTTGCCGTCTGATCAACGTGGCCCTGTTTCTACAGTCGGGTTGTCTCCACTCTCTTCACTAAACACACAGCATCTTCTATATGCACAAACGTTTACCGTCTGATCAACGTGGCCCTGTTTCTACAGCCGGGTTGTCTCCACTCTCTTCAATAAACACACAGCATCTTCTATGTGCACAAACGTTTACCGTCTGATCAACGTGGCCCTGTTTCTACAGCCGGGTTGTCTCCACTCTCTTCACTAAACACACAGTATCTTCTATATGCACAAACGTTTGCCGTCTGATCAACGTGGCCCGGTTTCTACAGCCGGGTTGTCTCCACTCTCTTCACTAAACACACAGCATCTTCTATGTGCACAAACGTTTGCCGTCTGATCAACGTGGCCCTGTTTCTACAGCCGGGTTGTCTCCACTCTCTTCACTAAACACACAGCATCTTCTATGTGCACAAACGTTTATCGTCTGATCAACGTGGCCCTGTTTCTATACCCGGGTTGTCTCCACTCTCTTCACTAAACACACAGCATTTTCTATGTGCACAAACGTTTGCTGTCTGATCAACGTGGCCCTGTTTCTACAGCCGGGTTGTCTCCACTCTCTTCACTAAACACACAGCATCTTCTATCTTCTATCAACGTGCACAAACTAAACACACAGTTTGCCGTCTGATCAACGTGGCCCTATGTGTTTCTACAGCCGGGTTGTCTCCACTCTCTTCACTAAACACACAGCATCTTCTATTGTGCACAAACGTTTGCCGTCTGATCAATGTGGCCCTGTTTCTACTGCCGGGTTGTCTCCACTCTCTTCACTAAACACACAGCATCTTCTATATGCTCAAACGTTTGCCGTCTGATCAACGTGGCCCTGTTTCTACAGTCGGGTTTTCTCCACTCTCTTCATTAAACACACAGCATCTTCTATGTGCACAAACGTTTGCCGTCTGATCAACGTGGCCCGGTTTCTACAGCCGGGTTGTCTCCACTCTCTTCACTAAACACACAGCATCTTCTATGTGCACAAACGTTTACCGTCTGATCAACGTGGCCCTGTTTCTACAGCCGGGTTGTCTGAGTTGTTTCTACAGTCGGGTTGTCTCCACTCTCTTCACTAAACACACAGCATCTTCTATATGCACAAACGTTTACCGTCTGATCAACGTGGCCCTGTTTCTACTGCCGGGTTGTCTCCACTCTCTTCACTAAACACACAGCATCTTCTATATGCTCAAACGTTTGCCGTCTGATCAACGTGGCCCTGTTTCTACAGTCGGGTTGTCTCCACTCTCTTCACTAAACACACAGCATCTTCTATGTGCACAAACGTTTGCCGTCTGATCAACGTGGCCCTGTTTCTACAGCCGGGTTGTCTCCACTCTCTTCACTAAACACACAGCATCTTCTATGTGTACAAACGTTTACCGTCTGATCAACGTGGCCCTGTTTCTACAGCCGGGTTGTCTCCACTCTCTTCACTAAACAGACAGCATCTTCTATGTGCACAAACATTTGCCGTCTGATCAACGTGGCCCTGTTTCTACAGCCGGGTTGTCTCCACTCTCTTCACTAAACACACAGCATCTTCTATGTGCACAAACGTTTATCGTCTGATCAACGTGGCCCTGTTTCTACAGCCGGGTTGTCTCCACTCTCTTCACTAAACACACAGCATCTTCTATATGCACAAACGTTTGCCGTCTGATCAACGTGGCCCTGTTTCTATAGCCGGGTTGTCTCCACTCTCTTCACTAAACACACAGCATCTTCTATATGCACAAACGTTTGCCGCCTGATCAACGTGGCCCTGTTTCTACAGCCGGGTTGTCTCCACTCTCTTCACTAAACACACAGCATCTTCTATATGCACAAACATTTGCCGTCTGATCAACGTGGCCCTGTTTCTACAGCCGGGTTGTCTCCACTCTCTTCACTAAACACACAGCTTCTTCTATGTGCACAAACATTTGCCGTCTGATCAATGTGGCCCTGTTTCTACAGCCGGGTTGTCTCCACTCTCTTCACTAAACACACAGCTTCTTCTATGTGCACAAACGTTTGCCGTCTGATCAACGTGGCCCTGTTTCTACAGCCGGGTTGTCTCCACTCTCTTCACTAAACACACAGCATCTTCTATATGCACAAACATTTGCCGTCTGATCAACGTGGCCCTGTTTCTACAGCCGGGTTGTCTCCACTCTCTTCACTAAACACACAGCTTCTTCTATATACACAAACGTTTGCCGTCTGATCAACGTGGCCCTGTTTCTACAGCCGGGTTGTCTCCACTCTCTTCACTAAACACACCATCTTCTATATGCACAAACATTTGCCGTCTGATAGACTATTTGAAACCTGCCAAAAAGTTCTGTCTGGAGGCTGAACTATTGCACCAAAGTAGAGTTATATCGGAGTGTAGAAATCTCTATCAAGAACCACTATCCAATACCATTGCACCCTGAACACTGTGTTGCACCACTGTGATCCCTCCTTTGCGTCACTGGAGTGAATGCACTCTGTAAGTGTCATAAACACCTCATCAAAATACCCAACCACAGACGTGATTTAACAGACAATGCAATTAAGATGCAAGACTTCAGAGAAACAACTGATTAGAGCAAAAACTGCCATCCTGGAAGCCAGTTATAAATAAGACAGAATGTCTCTGAAATCACAGCATGGTGGCAATATCAGTGAGAATGTTCTCCCTGGCAGCTGTACTTCCTGTTTGTTGAAGAAAATAAGTCCCGGTTCAGTGGGGTCAGACCAATACATCCTTGAGCTGTATACAGGACACTACTAGTATGCGGGAACCTGCCAGACCAAGTGTACAACTGACATGTAACCATCTGCTACAATGTATATAATAAATATGCTGACTGTGGAGTATTCGTCTCTTGGAAGTGCATCTCCCCCAAAAACACACAGTCCACTCGCCCCTTTCGCTTCCCTCTACCACTGAACTCTTATCCAAAAGCTAGCAAACTAATATAATATACTGTATAATTATAGATAGCTGTCTATTTAATTCTTGTTTGTAAGCTGTTGTATGTGTAGAGCAGTTTTGCAAGTATTTTGAGGTTATCACCCCATGAGACTGATTGTGACAGTAAGATGATCCAAACTATTTATGCTGCAGGAACAGCATCCATTGTCATCATCTGTCAATATCTGAGAAACTACATAAGTCATGCTTTTTCTTGCTACCGCCTTCAAACCTGAACTTCAGCACAGCTTAAATTCAAGCACTAGTCAGTTACAAACTTTCTCACTACTGCACACGCACTGTTTAGTGCACTGTTTAGAACTGCACTGAGCACTGTCTAGTGCACTTTCTAGTGCACTGCTTAATGCACTGTATAGTGCACTGCACTGTTTTGTGCACTGCACTGTTTAGTACACTGTTTAGTGCACTGTCTAGTGCTACACTGAGCACTGTTTAGTGCTGCATTGCGCAGTAGACATGAGCCGAAGCCAGAGCTCAACTTGAGATTACTGAGAACTATTGCAGCATCAGAATCTTGACTGGAAAGAAGAAAACATGCAACTGCCAGAGCATATAATAGGTTCCTGCCAGACCAATTATCTGGTGGTATACAGTCGATTAAGGCCAGAGTCTGTTTGTGTCCTTACCATAGACTAATGCAGAGACCATTCACCCCATCATTTGGACGGGCTGAGTCGGCTGGGAGCGGGGTACAAACCTGTCAACTATGTAATGACCCGAACTAGCCCTTTATATACGACCAGCTGTGTGACAGGTGCCGCACACGTGGAGCCTTTCTCTGACGTTGGCACAGCCTTCACAGGGCAGTTCCTGGACATTTCTGGCATGTGCATAGTTTGTCGCAATATTCAAATAGATACTGTTTTAATGCAACCGCGTAGATACACTGTTAAAAACTGGCACTACAAAGACTTGTGTCGCAGCACTGTTGTGGGAAAGTTTTTGGGGTTTGAATTGCCAATAAACAAATCATTGACTGTATTTTACACCTTGTTAACATTACCCGCTAAAACTGTTTTGTAACATTTGATTCGGTCAAATTATGACGGCATCGTTTTAGCCGAGTTTACGGACGATTTCCTTATTTAGCATTCACGTGGTGGCCTGTTATTCTCCGTATGCAAATACGAGTAATCGGGAGCGTTCAGGTTTTTGGCGCCCAATATACTGAACACATGTGCTTCATTATTTCCCTAGAGCGGTCCGGTTAATTGAAAGCATGTGACACTATCAATTGAAACAGCAATGTAGCATTTTTGTTTTAGCCATGCTGCTGCCGTTAAAAAAATGTCAAAACGACAATACGCGTTTTTTAATCAAAACCAATGAAAATTACGTTGACTGCAATCGTTCAACAGGAAGACGATGGTGTGGACCAAGTGGAGACAGCGCCAGTGCCGTCGGTGATACCTCTGCCAGTATCATGCATTCGTCGTCATCTCTGCCCGTGTCGTCGTGTTCGTCGTCCTCTCTGTCATATCATGTTGCAGGCTCTTGTTGGCGACACATTGATTTGTTCACTAAATGTTATTCTACTGGTGATGTTATTAATATGGTCACTATATATATATATACATATCAACCCGGAGCGGATAAGAATTGTGTCAACCCTTCATTTGGATGGGTAAAATTTCTGGGCACATGATGTCATGATGGACAAAAATATTATCCTGCATTAGTTCCTGATCCTTACATAATCCGAGACAGCATGCGCTATAACACTGTTTGCTAATCACTTGACATTTCAAAGCTGTGTTGGTTTACCAATGTGTTAAATATTTGGGTTTATTTTACTAACAATTGATGTAATAAAAACTTAAAATGGTTTGTTTTCTTGGTAGTATGCTTAGTTGACAAACTGAGCAGATCTGATTGGGTGGCAGAGATTGAAACACACAGAAGCTTGTTTAAAAATATAAATACTGATCATGTTTATATTCTAAAATCATGTTACGTCATTATAAATTACAGATATTCTAAAACCTTCACTGTTCACATTTTGTATGAACAAGTTTTTTCAAATAATTTCACTGTTATAAAGATAGTGCATATATATGGGTATGTTGACATTTTCATCCTAGAAAGTTTGCATCTCATGCACTAAACTGTCAGGAGTTCATCTACATCCCTTCAGAATAAAAGTAAAACATTTTTGGTTGCAGGTTATTACCGGTTTTAGGGTTTGAACTTTGAACCAGATGTTAGATAGGCTCAATTGGATTGTTCACAACATTACGCATGTTTTGTATGAATCACCATTTCCTACTACTGATCCAAGGTCTGCAGACCAGCCTTGGACGTTTTACGTAACTTGTATTTAAAAAAATGGGCCAAGTGGCCCTGAAGTCCTTTGGACTAATACGTCTAAATGTGACCTTTTCTTACATCCTTGTAAAGGTTTGGTAGGGTGCTTTACACGGTTTAAAAAATTATGACTGCTACAAAAATTGGCAAAGTTATGGAGCATTGAACATGGTAGGGATCAAAAAGTGAAAATGAAGAAATCGGCTGTTGAAGTTTTACATTATATATGCAAATGGATTGCATGGGAATATTACATGCACAACATTCAAATGTGGCACACAGTATGTAATATGTATGTTATGTTACAATGATACACTGGAAGTACAAATGTGCTGCTACAAAGACTTATCAAGTTATGCCAGATTATGTCTTTATGTGTAAACCTAAGAGGACAGATTATTTGAGAGCAAAAGGTAGACTCACTGTTTGACACAGTTTAAAACCTACAGGCAACTGTCCAGTTTAACAGGGGTCTAGTGGCTTAATGCTGTCTGTTGACACAAGCTACTGCCAGTGACCAATTACAGATTAGTCACAGTTTCCATCAAACAATAGCAGGCAGAGAATCTTAGCTCCACAGCTGGGTGTAATACACAACCAGAGCCACCACTGATTCATGGTCAAGTAGATTAGCTCAATGCACCAACTAAGACTGTCATGTATCAGGATCGTTATAACTGGTACGTTATACAGCTACTTACTACAGTGAGCTCTTACACCGTTGATGGTAATAAAGGGTTGTTGTCTTCCGGTCAAATTCGAGTTGCACATGTCTAGTGTTTCCAGTTCCAATTAAACAAGCAATATGCTGCTTTATAAAGCATAACATGGTGTCAGAAGACAAACTACACAAACTATTAGGGTAGGATGTGTTGGTCGGAAAAACTGTGTCGGTGAAGTTTGAAGTGACGACTAAAAATTGAACTGAACTGTGTGTCAAAACGTTGAGTCACTGTCAACGACTGAAAAATGGAATTTTTCAAGCCACCAAGTAGTATTGCGTTCGATGCCAGCAACTTAGATGAGGCATGGAGAAGTTGGGAGCAGCAGTTTAGGACATTTTACACAGCGTGTGAATTGAACAAGAAGCCTAAAGCTGTCCAAGTGGCCATACTACTACATACTGCTGGACCGGAAGCCCAGGAAGTATTCAACCAGTTTGAGTTCAAACCAGCAGGACCTGCTAACGTCCCACCAGCAGAAGATAGAGACAACTGGGAAACGGTGCTAGACAAATTCCGTCACTACTGCAAACCACGTAAAAATACAGTTTACGAACGATATTGTTTCTGGTCTCGCAATCAAGGCAATGGGGAACAAGTGGATCAGTGGATCAAGGACTTGAGAATGAAAGCTAAAATGTGTGAATTTGGTGACCAGGAGGATCTGATGATCCGTGACAAGATAGTGTTCAGCGTCAATGACGAGCGTGTTAAAGAGAGACTTTTGAGAGAGTCAGATCTGTCGCTAGCTAAGGCATTAGATGTGTGCCATGCAGCCGAGACGACAAGAGCGCAACTGAAGGTCATGGCGTCTGAAGGAAAGCCAGAAGCTAAAGTGAATGTAGTGAAGCAGAGATATCGTTCAAGCACGTTTAGCAAGGGCTCCTATGCAGTTGGCAGGGGTATCAAGGGAACTAACAATGACACTGTGGGTGGTTATAATAGTACACCGAGACCACGGGCTACACAGGGAAGCATTCACTGCAAATTCTGTAGCAGGTCACACCCACCAAAGTCATGCCCTGCGTACGGTAAACAGTGTAACCGTTGCAAGGGGTGGAACCACTTCGCAGTAATGTGCGAACACCACCGCACTGCTACAGTCGATAGGAAGGTGCGGATGGTGAACAATGAACAATGTGAGAGTAATGAATGTCTGTATCTGGGTTCGTTATTCTTGGACGTGCATGCACACACTACTCATGATGATGACTGGATGACGAAGATGATGATTGGCAGCCAGCAGATAAGCTTCAAGTTGGACACTGGCGCACAGGCGAATGTGTTGCCTATGACGATCTACGAGACACTAAAGCCGAATGCAGCCTTGCAGCCTACAAAGACGATACTGTCGGCATTCGTGAATGACGTCAAAGTGAAGCCAGCTGGCACGGTCAAGCTTCTGTGCATACCAGAGAACGCGGACAAACCGACACTGATCGAGTTCTTTGTCACTACGCACACCAATGTGCCACTACTTGGATGTCGAGCGTGCGAGTCATTGGGACTTGTCAAACGAGTGGGCGAGATGTCGCGTGAGAAGCCACTAACGAGTGACACTCTGATGAACGAATATGAAGACGTGTTCACTGGAGTTGGAGAACTTGAGCATCCGTATCATATCGAGCTGAAAGAGGACGTACAGCCGGTAGTTCAGGCAACCAGGAAACTTCCATACACCAGAGTGGAGAGTTTAAACAAGGCTCTAGACAAGTTAGAGAGGGATGGAATCGTCGCAGATGTAGAACAACCTACACCATGGGTGAATAACTTGGTCATAACGGAGAAGCGGAATGGATCGTTGAGATTATGTCTTGACCCGAAACCACTCAATAGAGCGATTAAGCGTGAACATTTCGAGATCCCGACTCCTGAGGATGTGCAGTCGCGTCTAGCTGGAAAGAAAGTGTTTTCAATGATAGACATGTCGATGGCGTACTGGCACGTCAGACTCTCGGATGAGTCCAGTTACCTCTGCACGTTCCACACGCCATGGGGCAGAAAAAGGTTTCTGCGCATGCCGTTTGGCATCAGTTCAGCCAGTGAAGTACTGCAGAAACGCATGCTACTAACGTTTGGTGACATCAAAGGAGCGTACGTGATAGCCGATGACATCATCGTCGCGGGGGATGATGAACAAGATCACGATGCCATCATGCATGCTGTTTTCCAGAGGGCAAGAGAACGAAACGTGAAGTTCAACTCGTCAAAAGTGCAGTTGAAGGTCAATGAGGTGCTGTACATGGGACATATAGTATCGGAAGCAGGCCTCAGCCCAGACCCTAGCAAAGTGAGAGCCATCGTCGATATGCCACTGCCTGAGCACAAGCGCGCAGTCCTGAGGTTTCTGAACGTAGTGAAGTATCAGGCAAAGTTCATCCCGCGAGAGTCGCACATCACTGGTCCTCTACGTGGGCTGCTGAAAGAGGACGCGGCGTGGTGTTGGACACAAGAGCATACAGATGCAGTGAACGAGTTGAAGACAATTCTAAGCAGTTTGCCAGTGCTGAGGTTCTACGACGTGAACAAACCAGTAACGTTGCAGTCGGATGCGTCAAAGAGTGGACTAGGGGCGTGTCTTCTACAAGAAGGGCAGGTTGTTGCTTATGCATCAAGGGCACTAGTCGGTGCAGAGCTACACTACGCACAGTTGGAGAAAGAACTGTTAGCGGTCGTTTTCGCTACTTCCAGGTTTCATCAGTACATTTATGGCAAGGAAATCGAAGCGCAGACTGATCATAAGCCGTTTGAGATTATAATGAAGAAACCGATCGGAAACGCAACGGCACGCGTACAACGAATGATGTTGAAGCTACAGCGATACGAGATAAACCTGTCATATGTACCAGGGAAGCTGGTACGTAGCCGACGCTCTCTCACGTGCTTACATAGAGGGTGAGCCAGACAATGAGCTCATTGACGATATTGAGATTATGGTCCACAGCGTTACAAAGAACTTCCCAGCAAGTACAGGGCGACTCGAGCAAATCCGAAGTGCTACAGCCAATGACGTGACTCTTCAGCGACTACTTCAGGTCGTGATGAACGGCTGGCCAGAGTCGAGGGCAGCTGTACCAGAGGACGTGAGACCGTACTGGAACATGAGAGATGAGATGAGTGCAGATGACGGATTCGTGTTTGCAGGCGAACGAATTGTCATTCCAGAGTCGATGAGGTCGGACATGCTGGAAGTGCTGCACGAACCACACATGGGGATGCAGAAGAGGAAATCTCGAGCTAGATCAGCTATCTTCTGGCCGGGAATGTCCAGAGCAATCGCGGACACTGTCTCGAGGTGCAAAACATGCCTACAGTTCGCCCGGAGTAATCAGAAGGAGCCGATGATAGCACACGAAATCCCAGACGGCCCGTTCCGGAAAGTCGCAATGGACATTATGTCGTTCAAAGGTCGAGACTACCTAGTAGTGGTTGACTATTATTCGAAGTATCCCGAGTTGGCACTGCTCGAGAACAAGACAAGCGAATCTGTCATCTCGCATGTTAAGAGCATCAGTGCACGTCATGGAATACCCGAAGAGATCGTAGCAGACAACCAACCGTTTGGTAGCTATAGTTTTCGGCAATTTGCAAAGAGTTGGGGTATCACAGTGACTACATCGAGCCCAACATATGCTCAATCGAATGGGCAGGCAGAGCGAGTCGTGCAAACGTTGAAATCGCTCCTCAAGAAGGCAGACGAAGAGGGTCGTGATCCCTACATAGCGATGCTAGAATACAGGAACACGCCGATCAGTGGACTCCGCTATGCACCGGCACAACTGGCAATGAGCAGACTACTGAGGTCAAAGTTGCCGACAACCAAAGCCGTTCTTGAGCCGCGAGTCGTAAACGCGAAACAGGACTTGACAGACAGACAGACACGGTTCAAACAAGACTATGACCACGGTGCTACATCATTGAAGCCGTTGAAACCTGGTGATGTAGTACGAGTCCAGAGAAAGTGGGGCTGGGATCCCGCTATCGTTCAGCGGACACACGAGAGTCCGAGGTCATACGTGATCCAGCATGAGGGAGGAGAACTCCGTCGCAATCGTCGTCATCTACGGAGGACACGCGAGCAGCCGCCGCTGATTCTTCCTCAGATGGACGATCCCGACGTTCGAGGAGAAGGTAACGCTCTTCAGATGCCGGTACCGCCAGACGTGCCATCGCCACGAAGACTCGTCGCTGTGCCGCCACGAAGAGTCGTCGCTGAGCCACCTCCGCAAGAAGAGATTCCACAGAATGAACGATTCTCTAGATACGGTCGTGCAATCAGAAAGCCTATGCGATTTGACATTTAATTGTGTTTTTCAATACTATTTGACATTGGTAGTATTATTGATCTGTTTCGCAAGTAACCATTATGTGACATTCTATGTGATTTTTGATAGTCGATATAATGTGACTTTTAGCCTAGTTTGCTACTCGCTTGATATCGATTTATCCACAGCGAACATTCGTTAAAGCTGATGAATGTGTTTTTGAGTTTATGAATACAGTTTTTTTGAGTCTTAAAGGAGGGATGTCGTGTATCAGGATCGTTATAACTGGTACGTTATACAGCTACTTACTACAGTGAGCTCTTACACCGTTGATGGTAATAAAGGGTTGTTGTCTTCCGGTCAAATTCGAGTTGCACATGTCTAGTGTTTCCAGTTCCAATTAAACAAGCAATATGCTGCTTTATAAAGCATAACAAAGACAATACACAACACTGTGAGTGACAGAGTCCAGAGTGAGGCCTAAGCAGTGTCCTCTTTGCTGAATAGATCAATTAAACCTGCCAAGTGGGTGTTGAAAGTTGTATACAACATGTACACAAATTTTAATTCATGTATAAATCAGGGCCAGGCTATGTCAGCCTTCTTCTCATGTGATGTAGAGGTATGGCAAGGAGAAAACTTGTGTCCTTTGTTATTTGCTATTTACCTAAATAATTTTGAACACTGTTAGTCACAATTATAACGGACTTGACATGGCAGCTGGTGAAATTTACAACAACCTTAGGGATGATGATGTAAAAAAGGTATGTTCTACTATATGCTTATGACACTTGAATGATTCAATCAAATACAGATTTCTTGCTTGTGTATAGCGGAACTATGTCAACTCTTCTAATGGTTGACATTTGGTTGTTTCAGGTGTCAACTATATTGTGAATCTGTAATTATTAGTCTATATTGATACAACTGATTTACACAGTACCATGTCTACACAAGGCATGGCAAGCGTAAACAGAACAGTAGAATGCATTTGATATAAATAAAGTGTAGGATATTTCACTCTATAGTTGTCCAGAATATTAATTTTCTATGTTTGTCACCTACAGGTTTCTACAGACAATACATCTTTAACCAATAGACACCAGTCACACCATTTTATAATAATTAAATGAACATCAAAATAAACACAACTTGCAATTATAGAAAATCAATAGTTTTTAAGATACAGTTTAAAAGTTTTAGGCAACTGTTCAATCTAACAGGGGTCAAGTGTGTCTACTCTGCCTGGGCCCTGTGACCAATTAAAGATTAGTCAAGGTCTCAATGGAAGAATAGCACTAGGCTGCAGAGTTTAGTCATGCTGCTGGCTTTCTGGCACATTAAATAAAATCTACTGTTGGGGGTGGTCTCAAGGGCCCTTCTCAAAACCACATCACTAGATAATGTAAAACTTTTGCACCATCAATTTGGCCATTGTTTATATTGTCAGACATGTCACAGACAGCTAATTATGGCCAGTTACCATGTGGCCATAATTAGAGAAATGTTGGCGATAAATGATGGATTCTGTAATGTTAACTGATGAAAATAAATTACAATTAAATTTGTTTATTTATAATACATGTAAAATCACTTCAGTTGTGTACAGTTACACCAAACACAGAGTGCTGATGTCAGACCTCACACAATGGTTGTGATATATCAGGCTTCACACATTGGTTGTGATATATCAGGCCTCACACATTGGTTGTGATATATCAGATCTCACACATTGGTTGTTATTTATCAGGCCTCACACACTGGTTGTGATATATCAGACCTCACACATTGGTTGTGATATATCAGGCCTCACACATTGGTTGTGATATATCAGGCCTCACACATTGGTTGTGATATATCAGATCTCACACATTGGTTGTTATTTATCAGGCCTCACACACTGGTTGTGATATATCAGACCTCACACATTGGTTGTGATATATCAGACCTCACACATTGGTTGTGATATATCAGGCCTCACACATTGGTTGTGATATATCAGGCCTCACACACTGGTTGTGATATATCAGGCCTCACACACTGGTTGTGATATATCAGGCCTCACACATTGGTTGTGATATATCAGGCCTCACACATTGGTTGTGATATATCAGACCTCACACATTGGTTGTGATATATCAGATCTCACACATTGGTTGTTATTTATCAGGCCTCACACACTGGTTGTGATATATCAGACCTCACACATTGGTTGTGATATATCAGACCTCACACATTGGTTGTGATATATCAGATCTCACACATTGGTTGTTATTTATCAGGCCTCACACACTGGTTGTGATATATCAGACCTCACACATTGGTTGTGATATATCAGGCCTCACACACTGGTTGTGATATATCAGGCCTCACACATTGGTTGTGATATATCAGACCTCACACATTGGTTGTGATATATCAGGCCTCACACATTGGTTGTGAACTAGACAACAGGGAGAGTTATAACAACAAACAAATACGCAGCATTTAAAGCAAGTCTGTACCCGGAATCAGCATGAGGTGGCAATATGCGGCGTTTTTAACTATGTTAACAATTTTAATTTGTTTTTAATTTGCCTTGTGTTCTTAACATTTATGTCTTTCTAATTTATCAAGCCAATTTATTTGTGTATTCAATTTATTTATTTAACATATTGATTTAAGATATTTATTTATTTTAACTTGCTTTACTTGTTTTATAATGTTAGCGCCTTTGAGCAGGTTTTTAACCAGGATATATGGCACTTTACAAATGTATCCTAATAATAATCACTAGTAGAAAGTTCACCTGATCAGATCTGCTCATATTTTTTAGAGTAATATCGTCCGTAGAATTGAACAGGTACATCTAAAAATTGCCACTGTGACAATGAAGGAAGCAGGCAGTTTGGCATGAGGTGACGCCTGCACACAGAGTTTATTAATAGTCATTAGTACCAGCAGTGGTACAAATCAAAACTATCCTGTTGGCACCAACGTATTGATCCCATACAAGTGCCAACAAATCATGAAGTCAATGCCACACAACAATGACAATGCCACACAACAATGACAATGACACACAACAATGACAATGCCACACAACAACGACAATGCCACACAACAACGACAATGACACACAACAATGACAATGCCACACAACAACGACAATGCCACACACCAATGACAATGCCACACAACAACGACAATGACACACAACAATGACAATGCCACACAACAATGACAATGACACACAACAATGACAATACCACACAACAATGACAATGCCACACAACAATGACAATGCCACACAACAATGACAATGCCAAACAACAATGACAATGCTACACAACAATGACACACAACAACGACAATGCCACACAACAACGACAATGACACACAACGACAATGCCACACAACAATGACAATGACACACAACAATGACAATGCCACACAACAATGACAATGACACACAACAACGACAATGACACACAACAACGACAATGCCACACAACAATGCCACACAACAACGACAATGCCACACAACAACGACAACGCCACACAACAACGACAATGACACACAACAATGACAATGCCACACAACAATGACACACAACAATGACAATGCCAAACAACAACGACAATGACACACAACAATGACAACGCCACACAACAACGACAATGCCACACAACAATGACAATGCCACACAACAATGACAATGCCACACAACAATGCCAAACAACAATGACAATGCCACACAACAATGACAATGCCATACAACAATGACAATGCCACACAACAATGCCAAACAACAATGACAATGCCACACAACAATGCCAAACAACAATGACAATGCCACACAACAATGACAATGCCACACAACAATGACAATGCCAAACAACAATGACAATGCCACACAACAATGACAATGCCACACAACAATGACAATGCCAAACAACAATGACAATGCCACACAACAATGACAATGCCAAACAACAATGACAATGCCACACAACAATGACAATGCCACACAACAATGCCAAACAACAATGACAATGCCACACAACAATGACAATGCCACACAACAACGACAATGACACACAACAATGACAATGACACACAACAATGCCAAACAACAATGACAATGCCAAACAACAATGACAATGCCACACAACAATGACAATGACACACAACAATGACAATGACACACAACAATGCCAAACAACAATGACAATGCCAAACAACAATGACAATGCCACACAACAACGACAATGACACACAACAATGACAATGACACACAACAATGACAATGACACACAACAATGACAATGCCACACAACAATGACAATGCCACACAACAATGACAATGCCACACAACAATGCCAAACAACAATGACAATGCTACACAACAATGACAATGCCACACAACAATGACAATGACACACAACAATGACAATGCCAAACAACAATGACAATGCCACACAACAATGACAATGCCACACAACAATGCCACACAACAATGCCACACAACAATGACAATGCCACACAACAATGACAAACAACAAGGACAATGCCACACAACAATGACAATGCCACACAATGCCAAACAACAATGACAATGCCACACAACAATGACAATGCCACACAACAATGACAATGCCAC
>CM034531.1:4429196-4495696 GCA_020002185.1 Paraescarpia echinospica | reverse complement strand
AACAATGACAATGCCACACAACAATGACAATGCCACACAACAATGCCAAACAACAATGACAATGCCACACAACAATGACAATGCCACACAACAATGACAATGCCAAACAACAATGACAATGCCACACAACAATGACAATGCCACACAACAATGACAATGCCAAACAACAATGACAATGCCACACAACAATGACAATGCCACACAACAATGACAATGCCACACAACAATGACAATGCCAAACAACAATGACAATGCCAAACAACAATGACAATGCCAAACAACAATGACAATGCCAAACAACAATGACAATGCCACACAACAATGACAATGCCAAACAACAATGACAATGCCAAACAACAATGACAATGACACACAACAATGACAATGCCACACAACAATGACAATGACACACAACAATGACAATGCCAAACAACAATGACAATGCCAAACAACAATGACAATGCCACACAACAATGACAATGCCACACAACAATGACAATGCCAAACAACAATGACAATGCCACACAACAATGACAATGCCACACAACAATGACAATGCCACACAACAATGACAATGCCACACAACAATGACAATGACACACAACAATGCCAAACAACAATGACAATGCCAAACAACAATGACAATGCCACACAACAACGACAATGACACACAACAATGACAATGACACACAACAATGACAATGACACACAACAATGACAATGCCACACAACAATGACAATGCCACACAACAATGACAATGCCAAACAACAATGACAATGCCAAACAACAATGACAATGCCAAACAACAATGACAATGCCAAACAACAATGACAATGACACACAACAATGACAATGCCACACAACAATGACAATGACACACAACAATGACAATGCCAAACAACAATGACAATGCCAAACAACAATGACAATGCCACACAACAATGACAATGCCACACAACAATGACAATGCCAAACAACAATGACAATGCCACACAACAATGACAATGCCACACAACAATGACACAACAATGACAATGCACACAACAATGACAATGAAACAACAATGACAATGCCACACAACAATGACAATGCCACACAACAATGACAATGCCAAACAACAATGACAATGCCACACAACAATGCCAAACAACAATGACAATGCCACACAACAATGACAATGCCACACAACAATGACAATGACACACAACAATGACAATGCCAAACAACAATGACAATGCCACACAACAATGACAATGCCACACAACAATGCCACACAACAATGCCACACAACAATGACAATGCCACACAACAATGACAAACAACAAGGACAATGCCACACAACAATGACAATGCCACACAATGCCAAACAACAATGACAATGCCACACAACAATGACAATGCCACACAACAATGACAATGCCACACAACAATGACAATGCCACACAACAATGCCAAACAACAATGACAATGCCAAACAACAATGACAATGCCACACAACAATGACAATGCCACACAACAATGACAATGCCACACAACAATGCCAAACAACAATGACAATGCCACACAACAATGACAATGCCACACAACAATGACAATGCCACACAACAATGCCAAACAACAATGACAATGCCACACAACAATGACAATGCCACACAACAACGACAATGACACACAACAATGACAATGACACACAACAATGCCAAACAACAATGACAATGCCAAACAACAATGACAATGCCACACAACAATGACAATGCCACACAACAACGACAATGCCACACAACAATGACAATGCCAAACAACAATGACAATGCCACACAACAATGACAATGCCACACAACAATGACAATGCCACACAACAATGACAATGCCACACAACAATGACAATGACACACAACAATGCCAAACAACAATGACAATGCCAAACAACAATGACAATGCCACACAACAACGACAATGACACACAACAATGACAATGACACACAACAATGACAATGACACACAACAATGACAATGCCACACAACAATGACAATGCCACACAACAATGCCAAACAACAATGACAATGCTACACAACAATGACAATGCCACACAACAATGACAATGCCACACAACAATGACAAACAACAATGACAATGCCACACAACAATGACAATGCCACACAACAATGCCAAACAACAATGACAATGCCAAACAACAATGACAATGCCACACAACAACGACAATGACACACAACAATGACAATGACACACAACAATGACAATGCCACACAACAATGACAATGCCACACAACAATGACAATGCCAAACAACAATGACAATGACACACAACAATGACAATGACACACAACAATGCCACACAACAATGACAATGCCACACAACAACGACAATGCCACACAACAATGACAATGCCAAACAACAATGACAATGACACACAACAATGACAATGACACACAACAATGACACACAACAATGACAATGCCACACAACAATGCCACACAACAATGACAATGCCACACAACAACGACAATGCCACACAACAATGACAATGACACACAACAATGACAATGCCACACAACAATGACAATGCCAAACAACAATGACAATGACACACAACAATGACAATGACACACAACAATGACAATGCCACACAACAATGACAATGCCAGTCTTGAGGAAAAACTTGATTCATCTGCACGAAAACTCTTCATCTTGACGTCTCCAGCCACCCCAAGACAATGACCACTTACTATTTATCACTGACCACACATTACCTTGACAAACCTTACGACCTGATTGACATCACTGACCACACCACCTGACAGTCCTTACTACCTGATTGGCATCACTGACCACACCACCTGACAGACCTAACTACCTGATTAGCATCACTGACCACACCACCTGACATACCTTACTACCTGATTGGCATCACTGACCACACCACATGACAGACCTTACTATCTGATTGGCACCACTGACCACACCACCTGACAGACCTTACTACCTGATTGGCATCACTGACCACACCACCTGACACACCTTACTACCTGATTGGCATCACTGACCACACCACCTGACACACCTTCCTACCTGATTGGCATCACTGACCGCACCACCTGTCTGACCTTCCTACCTGATTGGCATCACTGACCACACCACCTGTCTGACCTTCCTACCTGATTGGCATCACTGACCACACCACCTGACACACCTTCCTACCTGATTGGCATCACTGACCACACCACCTGTCTGACCTTCCTACCTGATTGGCATCACTGACCACACCACCTGTCTGACCTTCCTACCTGATTGGCATCACTGAAAGCACTCACAATTGATCTTTCTGACATTCAGCTCACAAAAAATTTATCATAAAATCACCGATTGTTTATGTTTGTATGTATGATTGATACAATTCCAAATAAAGCCTACCTACCTACCTACCTACCTACCTACCTACCTACCTACCTACCTACCTACCTACCTTCCAACAGTAATCTTTCATCGTGCCACCACCATGACATTTTTCATAAAAACATTGATATTATTATCAAATGTTAAGAAAATCTCTTCTCAAATGTATACATAAAAACATGTTAGTTATAATTATACTAATTAATAATAATAAATATTTACCCGTCCAATCAATCAAAATTGCTTTCATGTGCTTACTTCATGCCATCATAACTTAAATTACATTAAAACACATACCAACAATAATTATTCAAAAATGTAGCCATAAAAAGTAGCAAATAGAATTAATTAGTAATGCAGTCCATGTGTCAAGATTAATCTGCCTCTGCAGGAAGCTAATAAATTGGCATTGTGAACAGGTCTTGAAACACCAGGTATATCCTCATAATGTGAGCCATGTCATCAGCACAGGCCCTCATGGCTAGTTGTTGTGTTTGTTGCAGAACTTTAGCTAACCATGTCCAAAATCTGGAGTGCCTGTAATCTGGGTGTGTACACATTGCAGTTCTGCCCACTGCCCAAATCAATGACCAAGGACTTCTGTCTTGTAAAGAAGCCATTGCAGTTACTTACATAAGTTCAAGGCACTGGCAGGTCTGATCATGTCACAGACATCCTCGCGTGCCAGAGGTTGTTGCTGTTGATTACGTCAGTGCCAGCCAGCAGTACCCCTGGCTGATCGCTTTGCGAAACTCTGAATTTAAACACAGTCTATGAAATCGCTTACTAGATCAGTGGATCTCGGCAGGTCAGGTGGTCATAATAAAACTAATTTCAACCAACCGTGACTCATGTTACATGCAATGTTTAGGAAGTAGAAGCAATTATTCGAATACACAATACCGCTCAGCTGCTCATGCTAATGGGCGAACGGGTCATTATATATTGGGATTCCCAGAAGTCATTTATTCGTCTTCAAATTGGGGCGGGTATTTGCACTGTTCTCACGGGTGATGCAGTCGCGACTGGCGAAGTCAATTACTAGTTTGACTCAGCTAACTTCCGCACTTCGCGTAGGAGATCAGCCAGGGCTAGTTTTGCATGGCAAACAGCCCTGGCTTGCGAGGATGCTGTCTGTGCGCGGGTGTCTTCCTCTGTAGTCTTCAATCCCCTGCATGTGTATACACACGCATGCACTATTTGTCTTCTCTACATTTTGTTCTCTTCTGCCTCTCACAGAATATCCCGAGAATATATCTTTGTAACTCATTTAAATCTGGTCTTACCAGTATAATTTTCATGTGTGTGACATGAAAAGTTGATTTTTTTGGCCATTGTTTATATTTTCAGACATGACACAGACAGCCAGTTGCCAGTTACCAAGTGGCCATAATTAGAAAAATGTTGGTGATAAATGTTGGATTCTGTAATGTTAACTGATTGAAATTAAAATAAATTACAATAAAATTTGTTTATTTATAATACATGTAAAATCACTTCAGTTGTGTAGTTATTTTTAAAAACATATATGGATTCACAACACGTAGAATGATGTTTAGAAAATCTTCAAGAAAAGCATGTTCTTTTAAAATTAATGGCCTACAGTCATTATTTTATATGCTCAAGAGAGTTAAAACAACTAACAAATTTTGGGGACTTCCGGTGGTGAATTGATTTGAATTTGGTGCAGCAAACTTGCGAAAATATAAGGATATTTGATCAAGATAAGTGATATTATTGAGCGTATTGCATACATAACGTAATTATAGATATATATTAAGCAATATTTTTTTTTAAAAGTTAGCTAGAGGGAGTAATCTAGGGTAGATTAAAAGTAGGCGATTTGCGAGCGATAATTGGGGACGTTAATGTAATCGGAACGTTGTTTACAAAGTAGGTCACTGGCAAAGTTAGCGTACCGTGAACGACAATAGAATAGCGTTATTTGAGATAATCGGTGTAGTTAGATTAGTAATTAAAACCTGAAATAACAATCTTTTAAAGTGTATAATAGTACACAGGAAACAGTCTTTGTAAAGACTACCTTGTATCTAAGCCTAACTTGAATACATTGTCATCGACATCGTAATTAGGTAAGGCACGGTGTGTCACTGTGTGTTAACAAATATAACTAACTATAACCTAAACAATCTGGTGTAAATTATACACAGAAAAGTCTTTTCAAAGACTACATAAAACTACTTTGAACATAAATAAATTCTGATATGGCACCTTGCAAGCGGCAACTCAGGGCAAAACGACACCTAGTTTGCAACGACTGCCAGAGCTGGGTAGATTTTGCGTTGTCTGGCTGTCCAAAATCATGGGCAGAGACCAAAGATGACGGATTCACATTTCGGTGTATGGGGTGTTTGAGGGTGGAATATCTGATGAAGGAGGTGTGTAAGTCGACGGACATAGTGAAGGAGATGGAGGCGAGACTCAACATAGAAATAGATGGAGCAGAGAGGGATGGCGCGGAGAGTTGAGAATTCTACAACACGGAAGGAGCAGAGTTGTGACACGGAGACTGAAGAAAGGAGACTGAGAGGAAGTAAGGTGACCGGTGTGAAGGAACAAGACATTGAGAAAACAGAGGGACGGAGGAAAGAAAACAGAGGGACGGAGGAAAAGTGTTTGGCAGAGGAAAAGAAAACGGGCCAGTGGGGATAGATCAGCAGGTAGTCAGACTGTAGAGAACGAGGAGACACGACAGCGATACAGGTGGTGAAGAGGTAGATACCACAGAGGCAGTTGGTAAGACTGTGAGACAGAAGACTGATGGAAGAAGACAGTGTTCAGCAAAAAACAGAAAACATGACAGGCGTGAAGGTGACAGGGGAGAAAGTGATCGTAGTGAAGGAGGTAGCCGGGGAAAAGGGACGGGAGGAGAGAAGAAAATGTGATGGGAGGAAAGAAGAAGGGACGAAAGGAAGTGAGAGTAAATGTGCTAGAAGAGATGACAGGAGGAAAGGGGACAAGAGAAAACGCGACAGGAAAGAAGGGAAGGAATGTGACAGGAGAGAAGACGACAAGAGGAAAAGACAACAACCAGACATATGCAAACCGGAGGAGCTACTCCGAGGCATTGATTGAGGGGGCAAGGAGAAAAGAGAGAGTGTTTATGGGCGATTCAATTCTGAGAAAAACAGACAAGACTATATGCGAGGGGAAGGGCGTTGTTGTATGTCTACCGGGGGCTAGGATAGAGCATGTGACCGAAAGGGTAGAGAAGGTATTGGGGGCATGGCAAGGGAGGGTCTATACTAGTACGTTGGGACGACATTTTGAACAAGGAGGGAACAACTGGGATAGTTCAGAAGTACAGACATCTAGTGAGGAAGCTAAAGAAGACAAGAGTGGAACAGGTTGTTCTCTCAGGAATTTTGCCAGTAATGGGAGGAAGGGGGCAAGATACAGAAACTGTAAGAGGATGGCGATCAACGCACTAGTTGAGCAGATGTGTGAGGAAGAGGGCGTGGGATTCATAGATTTATGGGGGTACTTTGTTGGGAGAGAAGATATGTACATGAGAGATGGCCTCCATCTAAGTGGAAAGGGGGCAGCAGTATTCTCAGAGAATCTGCTGCGATCTGTTGACAGTGGGACAGGTTGCATCTATTTAAACTAAATTCGCAGGGGGGACTCGCAGAGAAGCCTGAAACTGGAGGCATAGATAAAGGCAGCAAAAATAATTCAGCAAAGAACAGTCTGGAAAACTGTTCTGAAGCTGGGTATAAATGTGTTTGTTTAAATGCAAGGAGTATAGTAAACAAAAGAAATGAACTAAACATTATGGTAGAAGATATTGACCCTCACATAATAGGTATAACCGAATCATGGGCAACCACCGATATATCAGATGCCGAATTGGGACTGACAGGATATGTAATGTTTAGGAAAGATAGAATAGGAAGAAGGGGAGGTGGAGTTATTTTATATATTAAAGAATCTATCCAGGCTTATGAAATAAAATTAGACAGAGAAGCAGATTGCGAAGAAGCTGTTTGGTGTAACATAGTTACAGGAAACTCAACGTTAACGGTTGGATTAGTTTATCGAAGTCCAAACATAAGCATAGAAGAGAATGAAAAAATACAAAACGTTATAAGGGAAGTGAGCAAACGGGACTGTGTTATTATGGGGGATTTTAACCATGGGCATATAAAATGGAAATCTCTACAGAGTATGGGTAGTGAGGACCACAAGTTTTTAGTTTTAGTACAAGATAGTTTCCTTTCTCAACATGTGCTAGAACCAACCAGGGGAGAGAATGTGTTAGACTTAGTTTTGTCCTCACAGAATGAATTAGTTGACAATGTTAAATTATGTGAGCCTCTGGGAAGTAATGATCACAGCCAAATACATTTTACCATCAAAGTAAAATCAGAAAGAAATAATAAAAAGCAGTTCCACAAAGGAAGATATAAGGAAATGAGGAAATATTTAGCAGATAGACTGGAATAATACACTGAAGAATAAGACAGCAACAGAATGCTGGAATATCTTAAAGAATGAAATAGAGTGCATCGTAGATAAATTTGTTCCCTTCAAAAAACAAGGGAAACGGACCAGAAAGAAATACTTATTGAAAGAAGCCATTAGAAAAATTAAGTATAAACAAATGATGTGGAAGCCATATAGACGTACTGGAAATGACGAAGACTACAACATTTATAAAGAAGCACTAAACCAAGCTACAGCTGAAATTAGAAATTCAAAGAGAAGCTATGAACATAAATTAGCTTGTAATATAAAACATGACAGCAAGAGTTTTTATGCGTATGTTCGAAGCAAACAGAAAGTTCAGGATAAGGTCGGTCCTCTAGAAGATAGTGCTGGAAATATAATATCAGAAGGATTTTTAATGGCAGAAGACCTAAATGAGTATTTTAGTTCAGTGTTTACCAGAGAAGACACTAGTTCACTGCCAGTACCAGAGGCTAAGTTCAAGGGGGCAGAATCAGACTATTTAAGACAGTTAATTGTAACCCCAGAAATGGTAGCTAAGAAAATTAGGGCTATGAAGGAAAATAAATCACCTGGAGTGGATGGTATTCCACCCAAACTACTAGTGGAAATTGTAGAACAAATTAGCATACCGCTTGCAACAGTTTTCAACTTGTCATTAGAAGAGGGAGTGGTTCCTTTAGAATGGAAAGAAGCAAACATTATACCGTTATTTAAAAAAGGTTCGAGAAACAAGTCAAATAATTATAGACCAGTTAGTTTAACATCGGTGATTTGTAAATTATTAGAAAGACTAATTAAAGATCACATGGTGGATTTTCTTGTTAAACATAACTTGATAAACCCATCTCAACATGGGTTTCTAAAAGCGAGGTCATGCTTAACAAATATGTTATGTTTTTTGGAAGATATCACTAAGTGGGTAGATGATGGATCACCAGTAGATATCATATACTTAGATTTTCAAAAAGCTTTCGACAAAGTGCCACATCAGAGATTACTGCTTAAACTAAAAGCCCATGGCATAGGAAATGGTATAATTAACTGGACAGAAAAATGGCTGATTGACAGAAGACAACGGGTAGTTGTTGATGGGGAGGCTTCAAACTGGAAATCAGTTTTGAGTGGGGTTCCACAGGGATCAGTACTGGGACCTATATTATTCTTAATATATATAAACGATTTGGACGATGATATAGCTAGCAAGGTGTTGAAATTTGCAGATGATACAAAAGTGTTTAGAAGGATTAAAAGTGATGGGGATAGACAGCATTTACAAGATGATCTTGACAGGTTGATCAAATGGTCTGAAAAGTGGCAAATGTTGTTCAATTTTGGGAAATGTAAATGCCTTCACACAGGACATGGGAACGAATATGTAGAATATACAATGGGGGGAACTGTACTAAGTACTACTGTAAAAGAAAAAGACTTAGGGCTGACAATTACTGCTGACATGAAGGTTTCAGAGCAGTGTGGAATTGCAGCTTCAAAGGGAAATCAAATCCTTGGATTGATTAGGCGAAATATAGCATATAAAGAAAAAGAACTAATAATACCACTGTACAAAACAATAGTTAGGCCTCATTTAGAATATTGTATACAAGCGTGGAGGCCATACCGCAAGAAGGACATAGATATGCTAGAAAGAGTACAGAGGAGAGCGACTAAAATGATACCAAAACTGAGGGATCTTAGTTATGAAAAACGCCTAAAAGAATGTGGTTTAACAACACTAGAGACCAGGAGACTGAGAGATCAGATAGAAGTGTTTAAAATATTGAATGGTTATGAAAATATTGATAGAAATGTTTTTTTCAGTCAAGAAAGATAGAAAGACTAGAGGACATGAAGTTACATTAGTAAAGGAGCAGTGTAGATTAGACGTGAGAAAGTTCTCATTTTCACAAAGGACTGTGAATGAATGGAACAGATTATCTGATGATTGTGTGGGTGCTAGTAGTGTGAATGTTTAAAAATAAAATTGACACATACCTCAGAAGGGCTGGATATTTGTAGATAAAAGGGTTGGACTCTCGATAAGCCAAAGGGCTTCCTTGTCCACCTGCCATCTAGAGTTAATTCTCTGGATGGCAATCTTGTTAAATCTTGTTAAATTATGAAATTTGGTTTCAAAACTACTGAATAACCAGAAACAAGCTGGAATAGACTGGGGGAAATGAACCAAGAAAAATATACCTCAGCTGGGACCATGCAGGCTGTAGACCAATGGAAGTAGAAAGCTCGTTTTTGTCTTAGAAATGTGCGAGTACCCGGGTAGGTGTAAAGTCTAGACAAAAGCATCTAAGACTGAACATTAGCCCATGCAGGCATAATCATCTAAACGGAGTCTAAGCCATTGAAATTGTCTTGACATCTTACGATGCGTGCAACAGCTACAGTGTATGTAGTTGTAATGTAATACTTCATTTTTTTGTGATAATGTTGAAGTAGAGCAGGGTACTCAAATACACATGAGTATGGCGTTAGTATGTTTGCATTCCCCAAAACAAGAGCCATGTTATCTATTTAAATACATCTCTCCATCGCCATGGCCACCTGGTACTACTTGTGGTCTATTCTCTCACAAGATCATTTCTTATTTCTAAAAATAGAGCAGTATCCAGATATCAACAATGTAAATCCCTGCATAGAGGGCACTGGGTCATTCTATACCCCACTGAAGGGAGCAAAGGAAACAACCTGTTATCTTGGAACTTACTGGATGTGCTAAAATAGTAACATGACAGATGTCAATCTCAATGCCACTCTTATCTGCCTGGGTATCATGCTTGATAGGCTTGTCATCATCTGTCTGATTGGCAATCCAGGTCATAGTGTCATTTCTTATAGTTGTTGTATATGTCGACACTCGAAGTAGAGCTGGTGCTGGAGGCTTGAGCAGAAACTCACTGCGTTGGTGCCTTGTGTCACCCACATGAAGTACTCAGTGACTTCCAGAAACACCTGTCACTAGGGCAGTATCGTATGGGGAGGGTGTCTTATCATAAACTGAGCTCTTTGTTGCTGAAATTTCTCTGTCATTATTTCATCAGGTCTGTTTATTGGTAGCAATGGTGCGATCAACTTCAACAGATGGTATCACACTTAAAACTGGAAACACATCTGGGCTATTTATTACTATTGTATTAAAAGTTACTGACCACTGCGCAACCTAGATTACGACCTGACCTCTTGACCATACAGTCAACATGAGACTGTTTTCATAGTGACATTAAACGTGACCATGTCTGTTAAGTGGCTGTCAATCGACTGGCAGGTAGTAGATATGTACTAGATGTATCTATGTGTGTATGTATGTGCATGCGTGCGTGGTGTGTGCATGCATGTGCGCACATGTGTGTGTAATGCTGTGCATGTATGTGTGTGTATCATGACATTATGGACATCGCTCTTTCTCTGTGGCTGGCCCAGTATTGTGGACCGCCCTGCCCAGTGCGAAATGCTAGAATCGTTGATGCGTTCAATGAAGTGTTAAAGACACATCTTTTTCGAACGACCTTTGAGGCATTACTTTAAACATCACCGATGCTGCTGCTGCATTTATGAACTATTTATCCATTTATTAACTGTTTTATCCATAATGTATTTTAACTCATTTTAACTCAAAACATATTTCACTTATTTTATAACCGATGCTGCTGAATGACATTTAATGATTATTTATTATTAACTTCATAATTTGCTTTATTTCCTATTTTATTTAGCCTATTTAATTGGTTTAACTTAATGTAATGTACGTCAATTTATCATAACCTATATTTTAAGTATTTTACTCGGCTTCATGGTGCATAATAAATTGTTAAATTATTATCACTGGGTGTATATCTACGCACATGTACATGGACAACATACAAAATGGTTTTTTAAACAACTGATTTACCTTACACCCATGTATTGTCGTAGATCTCGCTACATATTCCGGCCTGTTAAGTTTGCGCCCACTTTGTCATACTGCCTATGAGGACCACGTCATCCTCGCAAGCCAGGGCTGTTCGCCATGCAAAACTAGCCCTGGCAGATCTCATACTCGAAGTGCGGATGTTAACTGAGTCCAACTAGTAATTGACTTCGCCAGTCGCGACTGCGTCACCCGTGAGAACAGTGCAGATACCCGCCCCAATTTGAAGACGGATAAACGACTTCTGGTAATCCCAATATTTTGTATTCGAATAATTGCTTCTACTTCCTAAACATTGCGTATAACACGAGCGACGGTTGGTTGAAATGAGTTTTATTATGACCACCTGACCTGCCACCAACCACTGATATAGTAAGCGATTTCATAGGCTGAGCTTAAATTCAGAGTTTCGCAAAGCGATCAGCCAGGGGGTACTGCTGGCTGCACCGACATAATCAGCAGCAGCGACCTCTGGCACGCGAGGATGGGCCATTGTACAACACCTCATTGAGCAGGCCTACCACTAGGTTCACTACCTCTTGCTATCACTACTCACTGACAAAGCACCACGTTGGCACCAACCACAGCAGCGTGGCCAAGACAACAATACCACCATGACTGCTAGATTTAATTTTATGTATAAAACTGAAGACAACTACTACTTGGATTCCTGCCAGCTTGTTGGAAATGTGAACACGGGGCTGTGAGCACTCACACAAACACTTGATACACTCAAGTGACTCAACACCAGCGTCAATATCGAACATAAACATTACACACATAATGCATGAAGGTTCTACTTCACACTTCCACAACAATTAGCTGAAGACCTCCTCCAACAGTTTATTTATTGCGAAAAAATTCAACCGCTTTGTTTGCAGCCCGGTACTTCACTAGCGCAACTCAAAACTATTTAGAAAACTTGCTGTATAAGTTATAATTAAAGGTCAAATCTAAAACTGGGCAAATTTTTTAAATATATATATACATTACAAAATATGAGGGTAAAAACTTTTATTTGTGCCACTATTTTAGCTGAGAAGTTCGGGCTTGCCGATTCAACACAGATGTGTAGACAACATAAATTATGTGCCAATAAGCATCGCTACTGTTTGACTGAAATCGAGGTAATATGGCAATAATGTAAGTGGTGACCATATCAAGGATAATCCAAGCAGGAAATCAATACTGGTCACTGCAGTGCTCACTGGACACAAGTGACCATATACACCAGCGTTAATGTCACCTCTATCGAGTATCAACTCTAATTATTTATTTAGGTAATGTAGCTAGGTTTGTCCTTTTATACAGCTGCCATCAAACACATTAGGAGATTGGGTCAATATCTGAAATTGAGAAACGCTACAGGCCACAAGACATTACAAGGCCTGTCTACATTACATGGTTCAATATCTGAAGCTGAGAAACACTGCAGGCCACAAGACATTACAAGGCCTGTCTACACTACATTCAATATCTGAAGCTGAGAAACACAAGACATTACAAGGCCTATTTACATTACATAAAATACATTTTAATTGTTAACCTTCTGTCTTCATTTTATTGGCTGATATACTGTTTATTATCGCTTTAATTGTTTAATTGTTATACCTTTAACCCTCAAAAGTTAGAACACACATCATTTCATGAAATGCGTTCCAAGTCCCCGCAGCACATGCACAAAATCACCAAGGTGTGGGTGCACCTAGTTTTTTGCATTTAACTATTTTGTATTTTGTTTCCTGACATTTCAAGTGGAGTTGTGCTTATTTTAAAGATAATTGAATTCTGCACAACACAGTTCTAAATATACTAATCAACTTGTAAATTAAATATGAGAAATGCTGTCTGGATGTCTGCATAGACATAAAATGCTATGTATACAAACTCTTTTGTCAATTGATATTTTCGAACAACTCACTAAAAAAATTCCAATATATGACAAATACACCTAGGCCCTAGCTCAAAACAGATACACTAAATAATCGAGTGACACAAATTACAAAGTACACCCAGACGATGACGCCACCTACAGGCATTGTCAAAACTAAAGGATGGATCCAGTAGTTGGAGAAGTGGTGTCTGGACTTTGCAGGAAGTGTGTTGGGGGTATAAAGGTTCAAGGTGGTTCTGGTGGCCAAGACATGCTTGTTTTGAATTAATAATTTATAATAAAAGTTTTGATGATACACTAACATTTTTTTCTCAGACTCTGCCAAAGATATCAAGCAATACTCTAATCCAAAAAGTCTAGGTTGTTTAGTGACATTTCCATGCTTTTAAAAACAATTAAAAATATGTTAAAAAAATCATCCTAAAATGGCATTTTATTTCATTTTGAGAAACTCCCTGAAAAAATTGTGTGTTTGTAGTATAAATGCGAACGAATCCATCGCAGAAGAGCTTGGTGTTACACCCGGGACTTTATTGAACTTTGTAAAGAAACAGAAACTAAGTTATTTCGGCCATGTGAAACGGCATCAGTCTCTAGAGAGAGTAATAATGGAAGGAAAAGTGGAATGCAGAAGAAGCAGAGGAAGACCTAGGAGACAATGGGGAAGGACATGGATGGGAGCCGACGTCTGGCGAGTGGGGAGACTGGCAAACGAAAGAACTGTCTATAGACAATCCATCAAGGCTGCAATGTCCGGAAATGGATGAGCAAAACCCAAGTATAAATATATTATTGACATTCATACATGTTTTTTTCAAACAAATGCATCTTAAGTTTGCTACAGCTTCATAAAAATGTTTGCTACAATGTTGAAATACAGCCAAAATCCGTAGTGCATTTTTGGCACGACCCCTTCACCAAACATAAACCCATCCCATGCAATTTTGTGAAAACATAATTCGAGTTCACATGCCAAATTATAGCTTTGTAAGTATTGTAGTTTTTTCTTTTTAAAAAGTGACATTAAATAATAATACTTTCTGATTATTATTGATAATACAAATGTCACCAGATGCATTGTTTTTGCTTAGAAATGTGACTTTTTCACTTGCAGATGGCTTAGTTCAACACAGTTTGATACACTTCTATTACTGAGATTTCCCCACAGGTTTTCCTGCCAAATTGGCCCTACAATTTGTAATGACAAAATGTTACAAGGTCCACACATTGAACTTGTTGTGGTAGACAAGATTGATTGACACCACTTGTGTAATTCCAAATGGCAGTGGCAGGGCATTGCACAGAATAAATAAAACAAAGGCCAGTATTTGGTGATTTAACAGTGTGATGCATTTATGGTATTAAATGATGGAATTGTTTAGACGATCACATAAAAAGATCACTTACTATAAGAAATCTCAAAAAACAATATAAAAATTACTTAATTGAAGAGTATATGTTATGTAATTAATTTGGTTATTGTTAAGGTTCAGAAAGTATTTGGAAGCACGAAGGTAGTAGTGGTCTCACTTTAGCAATAGCATATTCTTTATGTTACTAACACTGTGTTTAAGATTATGACCATGTTATGTTGATGATGGGGAAAGTGCATAATAAGCAGTGAGCTTCTACTTTCCCCCTTTCCATTTTGAACTGTGTCAACTGTAATATGTATATATGTTGTATTCTCAATTGGAAATAAAGAATTGAATGTATTTATATTACAACAGCATAGTGGCATGAGAATAACCAGACTATTATGATCTGCATTCACGGTGAACGAATTTATCTTTGCATAATGTTTGAGCTGGCCTTACGCGCACGTGATCATCACTATGGAAACATTGTCAGTTTCCAAAAATCTGAAAAGGGACTTTCCACGAATAAAAATACTAGTTTTTAAAGGATGGATTGGTGACATGGCGCTACTGCCATGGTTTTTTTATAGTACACATGTTCATACTGACACCTACTAATATTCTATGAAGAAAAAGTAAAGAAATCAACTGACACGACACCCGCCCCCTCCACTACATTAAATGTATTTATCCAATTCTTTTGATGTCCTACCAAATGTGTTTGTACAACTTCCGCATGTTTACAAAGGGTTGTGCTGTCTATGAACAGTAGTTACCTATGACATTCTATACTGGATGTGGCCTCCTATCTGCAATTCAAATCAAGAATCTTACAAAAAGTCATGTCGCACTGCAATCAACATCCCAGTACACATGAAAAGGTCATACACGTGGTGTACGTGACAGACACCGGCTTATATAATAACAGGTCCTTGTAGCTGAGTCAAGTTGAAGATAAAAAAGTTCAAGGCAATGACCAAAAACTGACATTGTGATATCACTTATCAATAGAAAATTGAATAATTTGTCGTCCTAATATTTATTAATAAAGTTCATAATTCAAAGTCCAATAATGAGATGTTGGCATGTTTTGTGCATTTTTGTGTTTCAGCATGGAGCCCCCAGGGTGATTATCATCCAAATATTCTACCTGATATTATTTTAAGTTGAAATAATGCCTTGTAGTATTCCTGAAATGGGTTACTATAATTAGTCCAGATAATTAGAATGACTTTGCAGGCCTTTTTAAGGTTGCTATTTTGGCAAATTGTCAGCTTGCGTAATGTAAAATTGGCGTCTGTCATCAGCTCTGCCAGTCCAAGTTTTGGTACTGTGAAAACATAAATGTCTTGCAAACATCTCACAAACTACATCATTTATGTGTAATGAGAATGAAGAACTTGCCAGACGACACGGTTAAATGATTGTCATTTATTTTGTGTAATCTAAAATACAAGAAAAATTGTGTAACTTCACTGGTCAACCAGTCCAGTGTTCTAATAAATCCCCTGGCTCGGCTATAGTTTCACCAGACAGGTCAGATGTCCAATGACATTTCACAAAGTCTGCACCAGTGTAACTTACTGGAGAGATATCAGGTAAACCTGTAGCGATTGTGTACAGCCATCGGTGTAAGTTCTGGCAGGATAACATCAGGGAAAGTATGGACCTCTACTGGTCACGAGTATTCTCTGGTGTAACCTGTACAGGTTGGGAGATTTGATTGCACATGCTGTGAAGGAAACGAACCAAGTAATATTTTCTCATATTCCAGGTACCAGAAAATCCATTGCTTGGTGCCTGCACAACTTGATCCCATGCATAGATATGAAACAAAACCAAAAAAAATTCAAAAACATTCTACACAGAACCATGACAAAAGTTGTTCTTGTCAGTGCATCTATTTATAGTAACAACTGCAGAACATCCAGGGCATTGTATGACTGACATGTCACTGCAGTGTTTCCCTTGGGTAAAATGATGGGCAAGGTGGTAGGGGCGGGCTATACGAGCAGCGCAGGTGCGAAGCATTGCTAGGGGTTCCAAGACGAGCCCCCTGGAGATTTTTTTAAACTAGCTTAAAAAAGATGCATTCTAAGGTATGTTTTAACCTTTACTCTTGAATGTAGAGGGGAAGATATAAAACAACTAGTTAGCATGTTAACATGTTTACACTACTTGTAAATGTAGTAATCATGATTCATAAAAGTCAGTAATCATGATTGGGCCCACAATACACCTGCCTGTACACACTATAAGCCCAACTAGGGACTATACTGGCCCACAATACACCTGTCAGTACACACTACAAGCCCAACTAGGGACTATACTGGCCCACAATACACCTGCCAGTACACACTACAAGCCCAACTAGGGACTATAGTGGTCAAGAGAGGTGGACATTCCACACAAATAACTCCACTATCAGTCATTTACACATTTGATCTTACTCAACTCCCAAATAGCAGTACATTTATAACCAATCACTGGGGTCATTAAAACAAACAGATGTGCAGCTATGCAGGCTATAATGTAGTCTACACACTTGTATAATGCAGACAGACCTGGGGCTGTGCACTGTGGAAACTGGGGCATATCATTGATCTGTAGTAGTACACGGCTACGGTATGCTACTAATACATTTTTCATTTTACTAATACTATACTGTGATTCACATAATCAGTGCCACACATTTTTACATGTAGACTTTGTTTTAAATAAAATATGCTATTATAAAAAAAATTGAAAATTTTATAAAATTTAAATACATTTTAATTTAAGTTGACAACTGTCACATAAACAAACAATATTATGTCTTCATCTATCCCACTTGATAGTTGCATAAGTCGCCCACTTGAAGGAGTCAATATTGAAGTACAACTTTATCAGCAAGTACGTCTAGACAACAACAGACTGCCATGCTAAAGTTTGCGAGCTCACACTTAGAACTTTAATAACTTGTATACTAGCTATAATAATGTTCAATGTGAGGGCAACATTAAAAATTGTCCTAATCAGAATGAAATAATGTGTCACAATAAATTGAGTGTTAACTTCCGAGAATGATGCTGGTTTGAAAAAAAAAAAAATTTTGACACGGTCCCTGCACACTGGTCAGTCACTTCAAGTCTTGTTGCGCATGTATGTACTGAGAGCTGATTTGTTCTATTCCGAAGACTTGCGCTGTACAATGTGGACCATTGATACAGAGACAACAACTGTTGAGTATATTAATGCTTTTTTATAATAATAGGTTTATAAATTGTTATAATAAGTACTGATTTTATACTATTTCTGAAATAATTTTGTATTATTTATTATTAATCTTAGAATAGTTACTGATTTTGAGAAAAGTCACGATAATGATTCTACATTTTAATAACGATCTTATAACATTGACTGATTTGATGATATCTGCTACAGTAATTTTATAATCTTAATAACATTGATCTTCTGAAGGATGATTTATGCAAATGATGATTTTTAAAAGTTAATTTAATAATTTTTAAATTGTCACTGTATTTATAGACTCAAATGACATAGTGGTCCAATTTGAAACAAGTGTCATGAACAGCTTATTTGGTGGATAGATGTCATTATTATTTTTTTTATACTTTATAGCTATATTTTTTGCCGATTTTTCGATGTCCGACAAATAATCTTCACTTGTCAGCTAGTGTGCTGCGAATTCCAACAAGATCGGGGCTTGTCGAATAATATCTGACAGTGCTAGATCTCAGGATGTCCTGACGGACCTTATCAGGTAGTACGCAGTGGACTCTGACAAATCGTCGGGGCTTGCGTAATTAGCAACCAATTGAAAATGTGCATCCGCACAATGTAAACATGGCAGCCCCCAGTGCCACTGGATATGATGTCAAGCAAAATGTTGAAGTCCGAGCAGTGGACTATAGATAAGGCACTGCATGGGAATCCCATCAATGCCTTTACAATGTTACATCTACTGACTACAGCAAAAGTCCTGAAAGCGAGACCCTGGGCCTGGCAGGAAAATTCTGCTGAAGTGGATATGTCAAGCAATAGCATGGTTGTTATTATTAGCAACAACCAACTGTCCAAAACTGACACTGGCAAAAGCATCTGATCTGTGTCTTCGTACGTACAAATCAAATTCATTCACTTTATAACTATTTGAGCCCATGCAATATTTACTGATATGGATGAACCGCCTAACTTTGTGCACTTTAGTTTGTTGTGACAAAATATCGGTGTCAAAATATCGGCTAGTGTCCTGCCAGCCGATGGCCTAACAAATTTAAGTGAGCATCCTCACTCTGACCAGTAAATAAAACAAAAAGGATGGTAACCCCCATCCACCCACAATACCAATATGACCATAAATGTTCTGAGAGTGCCCCTGCATACAGGGAACTGATTCCATCATCTAAATATTCGCCAAGAAAAATTCCATTACGTTGTTTAAAGGACACACGCAAAAAGACTGCAACATGAAACCCTGTTTGTCTCCTATTTGCTATGGTTTATCGGAGGCGGGGTTCAATGGTTATATAACACACCAGCAGTGTATAATGTGGCGCCACCTGGTGAGTTAAAACAAGTACACCAATTAAAAAGGAAATACTTGAAGAATCACTTTTGATTCAGTTCCACACCAGAGCAAAACACGGCTTGGCATTCGACGATTAATTGGATGTGGAATGTATCTAGAATAACATTCACATATTACAGCCCTATCTGAGTATCAGCCATACTTTGCCCTACACAGTTTACTGAAGACATCTGTGAACACTATGACCCATAAACAAGCCGGAGACATGTCGACTTCATTGACAGTTGTGTGCACTCTGCGTGCAGCTATAAAAATGGAATATTGACTGGCACAAAAACACCATCAATAAGAACACTTGTCATTTATGGCTGGTGTAGGTTTAATGTTTGCCTAACAAGAGGGACACCAACATTTTGTAGGCTTAAACATCCCCCATTCAACCACTCACTAGATACTAAATGACGATAACTACTTAGATAAGTACTACACTTTTCACCCCCTTTCCAATACACATGTACTTCTTATTTCTTATATCTTACTTCCATATATTAAATATTTTATTATTGTGGGATGTACAATTGTTTGCTGGATATACATATTTATTGACTGATATTCTTAATTACAATATATGGGTAAGAACCCGGTACTGGTACACACTTGTGGTGCCTTAATTATAAGTGAAATAAATATTGTACAATAAAAGAAAATGTTATCTTTGACTTGTTATATATTTACTATACATCCCATAGAGATAGCATCCACAAAAAATATCCCATTACTCAACCCAGTTTTAAGTATGAACGATGTCCACCCGGAAAACCAGTGTATATTGAAGCCAGCACTGTGGCTCTGTTTTTGATTGTAAAATATTCACCTTAATTGAAAAATACCCCAAAACATATGTGTTTTAAACTACGTAATTATAATTTTAATACTTGAAGTTGTTAATAAACAGCAACCAAAAATATCAGGTGGCGGAGGTACATAATATTTCATGTCCTTCTATGTTACGACCATGAAGTTAAAATGTAGGACATATCAGGCATGTCGTGAAACGATCGCTCACTGGCACTAATTAATTTGGGAAGTTATTTTTCTTGAAGCATAAATAACAAGTTTTTCACACAGACCTAACGAAAGTTACCTCCTTTCATGTTATTTTACCAGTTACGTACCTCCAAGGAATTTGTTCCAATAAGACAAATTTTCACCATTATACAACATCATGAATACCAGGATGTAACACGAACTCATTTACGGCAAAGAGAACCCATCTACGACAACATGGATGCCTGAAATTCTGCATGCACGTTTTTTCATTTTCGTTGTCCGATTTTTCGAAAATGTTACATACTCCTTCAGCTAAATAGTCTCATTACGTACGCAGTCAGAAAGTTTAAAACATTGTTCACTGTGTTTAGATCAAATCTAGACATTATAAAATATATAAATTTGTGGACTTGATTCGACCCCAACGATCCACGTGTTCATGTCTTGCTTAACTGTTGGATGGCACGCAACTGGGACATTTTCGTTTTTTTGCCTTTCCTCTTTTTTTCAGGAATAATTCTAAATTACTGATTAGAAATTATCAATGCCTTGTACTATTTGTAGGCGATATTTTATCTCAATAATATATAATTTGAACACTTGAACATTCCGACTCCTTTCGCCGACGTCGACAACATTGGTACGTTGCCTACCGATGTTGGGCGCTGATCATGATGATGTACGCCACTGCACCGCCCCAACTCTCTTTGCTTTTGGTCTTCGTTACCTCCAGTCATGTAGCGATATTCCTCAGCTGCAATGACACATTTCCTAGTTGTTATCCCACTTTCTGAGTACTCGTGCAGTATTTGTTTGGAGTTTGTTTACTTTTTTATTTAAGACTATTTAATTACACTACCGGGTAGTCAGTCTACTGTTTGTTTTATGTAGGCATCTACTGCTTGTTACATTATTGTTAACATATATTAGTTAAAGTGTTAATTTACTAATCACTGATACTCACAATGGTATTCCCAATAAGCTAATGCATCCTGCCTTTATTTTAACATACATACCTTACTTTTAGCAGCATCCTTACCAGGCCTGGGGTCGATTACATTGTAATGTAATATATTACTATTACTTAGTTTCCTTCCTATTACTATTACATTTGAACCAATTACTATTACATTGTATTTTGGTTCTAGCTATTACTGTTACTTCAATATTTGTAATTATTACTATTTACTATTACATATTACTTCAGGCCTGATCATTACAAGTTTACAAATACATATTAATAGTATAGTATACGCCACTGTCACATACACCCTCCTATGCAAAGCAACAATGCAAGACAAGTGTAGATTGAAATAGGCCAACTTAATGACATTTTAGTTTTATTCCTTTACATATATATCATATAGACGACAACATAAATACATATTCACAGCAAGCACGCCAGCCCCAATGGTACTGCTAACCAATAACTACAAGTCCCAGACGTATTATGGTACTTTAACACTGGAGCAACTTGTCTCAGATCGTGCACACAGAACCACTGGAAGTGTGGTACCTTAAAGTGGGACCACAAGGTCTTTTCCAGGCCACCAAATACACTCATGAAGTTCTTGGAGAAGACGTCGCCCGGCAACTGGGGGAGTCTATTTGTAGGCCTACAAATCAAGCTGACAGTAAAGCCCTAGACTGTGTTTTGTTGATTCCTGTATGCAGCCAAATGATCTAGGACCTCTGTACCTTACAATAAACACTGCATTTTTTCATAAAGATAACTGTTCAGTTCTTTCTTCCTTTACTAAATATAAGTTGGCGTTTCAAGATCTCCGCCTACCTTTGTCAGTGTTGCTGGGATAATGTATCAACTGGTGAAGTTTTTTTCATCAATCGGTTAAGTTTTTTTCTGTTGCTCCCAACAGTCTTCAAACTTCAGTTGGTTCCAGTGCAGAAGAAAGTCTGTTTTTATTTTTTTGTCAAAATTTGAGGTATTAAACAAATTCTTACAAAAATGTCCGTGTTACATACTACTGCCTTTTCATACACTAAGCCTATTTTGTATGGTGCAGAAGGATATTACCTTGCCAGAAATTTAGTTAAGCTATAAGGCTCTTGGGTTACATTAGCTTCTAGCTGGTTTCCGTCTACCCCTGGTAGTGACCACACACCAAACTGAAATGTTTGTCCATGTTACCTACTGCCCTCGACCAGCATGATAAATCTAGTATTGTTACTTAAGAGAACACCAAACTTTTATGGAATAGAACACATTTCCTGCATATCTAATACATGAATCTTGCTGGTTCTCAAGTTAAGTCTAATCAGGATGTCATGGTCATATTGACCTTAATTTGTGTCCATGTTACGTACTACCTTTGAGATGAACTTCATGTTGCCATATATTGACCGTGAGAAAAGTTATCCCGGCTTTGATAGCAGCTATGCACAGTTATCTCCTCCTTCAGAATGTAAGCATTTTGAAACAAAATTATGCATTTAAATGTCCAATTTAGATGTCCAATTTTGTATACCAGTACTGTATTCTTGCCCATATAATGAAAATAAGTACTACAGACTGCAGTGGGTTTTTCTATAATGTAATATTAATAACACATAATTTGTGACTTCATTTGCAAGACTGTTTCCATGTTTGTCTATAATTTTTTTCCGTAACTTTTTTCATTGGTGTTATTTCCTGATTCTATAGGACACATGTCTGCTCCGTATAATGCAGTACATCATGAAATGCACTTTTAAACATACTTTCACGGTAACGTGTTATACTTAGAACAAAGAACAAGGTCTTGGATGGAAGGCGTTTTATGGCCGCAGTTACAAGCTCGTAACTGATGAAATGTGCCCTCGATTTCAATAACAGACTGCACACCTTGACAGCAATAAGTCTATTAGGCAGAAATGAGCACCGGGCATTTATTCAAAAGACCTGGATACTTTCCACAGGAGAGAACTCAATGTAAGATGACACTAGGTCTGGATTGCTCCCTGTGCACTGTCTTTTTGAGGACATCCTTTCTTCTGGATGTCATTATCTGCACCTGATACTACTGGCAAAGCTGGACATGTCTTAACCAGTTGGTGTATCTTGTCATTTAGACGCTTTGCAGATATCAACGTCACATAACTGTTTCTTAATGAAACTGTTAATATGAACAAAACAATGCATGTAAACAACATGCATACACGACGCATACAGTAGTGCAAGCAACAAACATTTTTAATTTATCACCAAACTCAACTGGGCATCACAACAGATCAAAATAAGTTTTAATATAAGCAATTGACTCAGCAGTGTTGCCCGTGAATGCAATCAATATGTAGGCCAGACATCCTGGAAAGGTGGCAGCCACAGTCAGCCAGGAAGTAGGGCAAATGGCAACATAGGTCAACTTCACTTCAAGTCTGCAGCCTTGGCATATTGCCAGAAACACTGTTGAGGTCACATCATATTAATAACTTTTGAACTACAAGCTACCAGATACTCCTAGAAGAATTTTAATAGTTCAACTTCCTGCTATAAATCAGCAGCAATTGATATCATACAAGCAAATGTGGCCACATGTCCACATTAAACTAGACTTATATTTAGATAATTAATGTAGGCCTATGTGTCCAAAAATATATCATAATCGCCTAACAGCTGCAAATTACCTAGGGTAATTGTTAATTGTATATTCAGCCAGTACATTTGTGTTTATCAACTGTTACCATCAATATCAGCCAATTGGTCACTCATGTGGGTCATTCCAAGTCAAATCAACCAACGGTCAAAAAGATGTAGGTCTCAGAACTGACTTTTTAACCAATGATTAATTTAGTAGCCAAAATTACTTTTTTGGTTACCAAAAAGACAGAAATGCATGAAATCCCATTGGCCATTAATATTTGTTCAATTATGCAGTTATTAAAAAAGTGTTGGCCAGTCAGAAAAATTAGCAGCAACTGACTTAAAATTAAATCTGCCCAAATATTTGATAAACCGTTATGTTGTCATCTGATCTGTCCTACAGTTAAATCCAAAATTATATTGTTTTCTCATAATGTACATAGGAAATTATGGTAAATATTGAGCATCTATCTGAGGTTACATTAAATATTTCAATTTGGTATACACACATGGGCCGAAAATGATTCATGAAGTCAGTATCGTAAAATCCATCTTACATTATCTTTAACTTGACCATGAAGTGTCCATCAAAGTTCACAGATTGGACGAAATATCAGCAAAATGAAAAAGATTGGGTTACAGTGGATTTGATGATTATTTTAATGCATCTATGGGTAAGTTATGACACATGTGGTTAAGAAATCTGTCATGTCACTAACAACTGTCCGTGTTGTTTTGGGAGGGCGTTTTGATAATAGAAAAGACCAATTCTGTGTACCCAACAATTTTATTTCATTTATGTATGGGATATAAGTGTCCGACCTGCGAAGGTGACATAGCAAACAAAAACAGCGGCAAATACGAATATACCACTATATCAACATTTAGACAGGATAGAAGTAAAAAACAAACCTGAGCGGCAAGCTTCAATCACAAAGTTCAGTGACTGTAGCCTAGACATCACTCGGCAATTAAATATCTTGCATAATATGACGTGGTAAATATCATGAAAAAACAACACAACAACAAGTCTACTCATTGCAGGATGGGCTGGCCACGGCTCTCTAACGACTACCAATATCTGCTATGAAGATCCTGTTATGGTCTCCCAGCAGAGTGAGTCAGCTACAGTGTTTACAAAGGTTCCATTCCAGGACTGACACCAAACACTACTAAACCACCAGTAACACTACCATCAACATTGTCAACTTGTGAATAGTGAATTGCATCACTTTGAGGTTTGCACAATCCAGTGCATTGTGCAGTTAAAGAGTACTGTGCTAAATTGTATGAGACAGTTCAGCTTGACATTGCTACCAGTGGTAAGGTTAGGACGAATGTGGAGTTTCACTCGATTCAAATATTGAATCGAATATCCTCAGAAATTTCAAATACGAATCGAAAGAATACAACTATTCAGTGGTTTCGAATTCGATTAGATTTTATCTTGTCACGATGATGCACGAGTTACCGTTTGTTCCCTCGGTTGTCCTCGACTACTTTACACTCAGAAAGAATGAAGGCAAAGCAACAATCACATTAGTAAGTTTACGGCCGATTATACATCCGCGTGGGATTAAAGCCCCTGAATCCGACATACCCAGTGACCAATGGTGACAGATCTCAGCTGAGTGTGGGCAACTGTATTTGGCGAAAGTTTTGTATTTCCACAGAGTCGTTTTAGCAGTTTATTATTAATGATTTTATTTAAAAAATTCATAAGTAAACAGTCATAAATATTAATAACACCTTATACTAAAAAGATTGCCACAGAAGTAATATAAGCAACTATTTTTGCTCTTTGATGACCCACCACACGGCTTTACACCTTTTGTTTGTGGAGCGTGTCTCAAGTTAAATTTGTTGTCTGCAAGTTTTCATGTTTGCGATATTGTAAGCTCATTCGAAAGAAAGACATGACACACGTGATTTTACTGCGATCCGATTGTCGGAGGACATGAAGGAAAATATTGGAAAGGAATTAGTTTATAGGGCTGTGATTTTTCGAATTTCGAATTGAATAGAATAGAATAGCAGAAAAAGGCTAGAATATTCGAAATTTTGAATACAAATCGAATTTCGTCCTAACCTTAGCCAGTGGCTTCCTTCAAAGTGACCATTCATCATTTATATGTGTGCTTCATGAGAATTCTATTTCTGAGAAATAAGTATTTTTCCAAGTCAAATGATTCTCAATGTTATCAAAAAAATCACATCAAAAGCCTCTTTTAAAGATAATAATTACATAAATTAAACAAAATGTTAGTATAATATCAGCATATTTCTTAATCTTAGCTTACTGTTCAACTGTCCCAGCACTGACCACGTTTAGCACCCACGTTACAACAGGTAAGATGCATGGATTAAACACTACTTTTGAGGCATATTTGAAATATGTCGATCTTGAATATTTTGTGGTATCTTCCAAAGCAGTTTCATCCTTAAAATGTCATGATTTCTTCAAGAATTTGATGTTTTTAATTCTTATTTATTGTCCAAGGTGTTCATAAAATAAAATAGTATAATAAAAAAATAGATCCTACTCTGCATTCCCCATTCCTGTAATCATTTAACAGGGACAAGGATTTATTTACCGGACTTTGGTAATGTTTGATGCATACATTCTTGACTTAATCAAGAAAATAACCTGTTAGTTTGTTTAGTAGAGCATTATGTCCTGGTACATCTAGTAATGGCCACGTGTAACACTGAAATGTGAGCTGTGTCCTTCCATTAAGGATGACAGTGTACAGTTTACACATTATCATTACAATGTTATGTGTTTTCGTGACATCCTTAATATTTATGTATTTATTGTTTATAATGTATCAGCATTATGATTAATGTAAGGTAACAGTTTAGGATGTACACTGGACATTCCTTACAAATGTACTGCAAGAGCTGTAAGGATGTACTAAGGAACATTTGTCTTATATTTATTTGCAAGGTACAACTTTAAAATCCACCTTAAAGTTGTACAGTTGTACAAGTACTATACATACAAAGTGCAGTATTGGTTACAGGTTAATGGGACTGTGTTCAATTCCACAATATGTCTAGTGAAACCTGTGGCCAAGTTGAAAATCAAATGCAAATCCTTTCATTGTATTATCTTGTTGATAACAGTTCTATCTTCACTTTAATCACATTATTCTTACCATTGAGCAACCAGTGTGATGATTAACCGTGTCAGTGCCAGCCAAAATTGCACTGATGCACAAGAAGTGGCAAGCCATATTTTGAGATGTGCACATCATTCTAGACTCGTATTTTTATGAGTTTAGTATTTAAATGTCATCAATTAAACTATACATTTCCTGAGAGGGCAGATCATCTTCTATTTTGGTTTCAAAAACGTAACAGTCAGAAGACACAATGTAATTTACTTTCACTAATAAATCATCATCATCATCATTGTGCAGTCGTAGTATCCCGTGGTTGGGCGAAGGCCTCAGCATGTCGTTTTCAAATCTGTGTTTGGCGAATGCTGTCCAGCATTGATAACAATGGATCTTCCTGTTGTTCAAAAAATCCATATGAGAACAACGTTTATTTGATTACTTGTCCTTTGAACCACAGTAACCAAGGTAAATTAAAAAATTAGTTTTATCAAGCGAAACTTCAAAAACTGTGTGTTTTTATTGCCGACAGGCTGGTGATCACTGCACTGTGTTCATATGTACAGCTGCAACTAGAGCAGATCTGTACAGTTAGTTTTGTGTTGGAGCATGCCCCGCCCACCCTGGCCTTGTGCTAGTAACCTACAGCTCAGCAGGCAGTTCACCATTTGTTGGCTGTGCTGAATCAATGATGAATACAACAGGAGGCCATGTCCATAAATAAACACTGTCACCTGATACATTTCAACCATAACTTGCAGCAAGGCAAGCACACTGTTTATGTAACAGCTATTATGTCAGATATCACAGTGGTCCAGACAAAATCAAGAACAGGTTGTTTAAGAACTATCAATATCATCTGCAGACTGCAGTGTCTCTGGAGCTTTTTGTTTTCTAACTACAGTTACATAAAATAAGTTAATTTGTTATAATAATGATGGATTATCTCAAAATTATAGCCATTTCTTTCACCTCATAAAATAAAACTTGTTTACAATGTTAAAAAGTATACAGTGAAAGGAGATTAGTCATACACTCTTATTTCCACTTAATTTGTTTAAATATATTAATTTAACAAATGATGTTTGTGTTAATGTGCATCAAACATTTAATAGAAATATTATTTATCTATGTTCTAATGAATGTAATAGTAATTACTCTACTAATGATTCATTAACCACTACTTCCCACCTTAAATCACTTAGGCCCATGTGTATAAATAAACTACTGGAATCAGGGTCTAAATTCATTTGTTTGCAAAAACCAATATTTCAATGTAACAACATAATTTGTCAATACTGTCTTTACTGTCAAAAATAAAATTTCTTATTTGACAGCCTGTCAAACACAATGCAATTTATAAAGTGCTGAAGTGTCATGAAACATAGCCCAAAATATAAGCAAAATATTAATCAGATCTCATCATCTGAGCATATTTTTCCATCAGACAAAAGTCACAGAACCTTCCAATGGTGATGTATGAAAGTAAGATGATTGAAGAACTGTCTGGTAACCAGTACTTACTGTGTAGATGAATTAATCATACCCCACATTGTGATACTGCTAATAATGCAGTGTCATGACGATAATCGTTAAGAAATCACTAATTGTGCTAATAAGTCACAACATTGCAATGAACCACCATGGAGATGTCTGACAGTCACTAAACAGACACTAATTATGCCAATAAGTCACAAGATAAGGGCAAGTTCACCAAACAGTATTCCGTGTATGCACACAAACTCAAATACTGACTGAACACCCATTTGCACTGACTGTATTGTACATTGATACACTACCAATCTCTACCATATATGTTAATTGTTATTCAGTAACATGCCAGGTTAGCAGTGTTGTAAATAATAATAAAAACATTCACGGGTTGAAAATGCAATGGTTGAGCTACGATTTGAAATTGAATGGAAACGTGATACACAAAGTTACTCTTAAACTTTAATGTGATGTAACCAAATCCTAACTCAAAAACTGAAAAAAACATGATTTTTGTAAACCATTTCCCCATATGGACTACAAATTGACACACACCTGTGGCCAAAAGACAGTGCCAGACGGGCTCATTGATTAAAGATATTTTAGTATTTTTACTAGAGTTTATGACACCTGTAAGTAGCTGTGGTCAATTAAGTTAGCTGTCACTGTCAGACGGCTGGAGTCTGGGAAAACAAGCCAGGAGCCATCCATTCATAGCACAGGATGAGCGACAGCTCAAGTATTGCTTGTTGGTGCCAGCAATATGTGTGAGTTTCTAACACTAACAGTGTCCCAGTGATACACTGCTACTGCTGTTGATAACTGCAAACTTACAGTACTCTTCACTTCAATGGAATCACGCACTGGCGGCAGAGATCTGTATTCGCAGTCACGACACAACCGCACTGACACTGTCACGACATACTCGTGACACGTCAAAAATCAAGGTTCAACACCAAAAAGTTGTCATGACATAAGTTTAGGTGTAAAGATACACCGGGCATGCGGTCATACCTTCGGTAAAAGTGTTACCTTTCTACTCACAGCTATTAGTCGAGTCTGAGTATGTTTGCTCTCGGCGCACTGACGTCACGAGCCGTCATATCCAACCTTATGTAACGCGTCTGCAACTGTATCATGTACTATGATGTATCTTCGACTTCGTCAACAAAACCCGAACAACTAGTACGTCATTTGGCGAGACGGCCTACTCAAACGGCGTACGCTGTCGATATTCGCCAATCTTGAAAGTAATAGTAAAGGTTACTCACCGAACTCTTTATGGGCTGAATCTGGGTCGTAAATCGAGAGAACCAACGCAAACAACTCACACTGCGACCCCCAGACTGACCTGGTCATGAAGTACGACAACCTTGACCCCGAGAACTTGCTCGCCGCTTACACCGTTGACAAAGCGTTACTCACAGTGTAAGTGGCGCAATCTGACGGATTAGATAGTGACTATACTGTTGCGCTGTCACGCTTATAATTATCCGGGCGTTAAATAATATCCGGGTGACGTTTCTGCGCGTGGGCGTATCTAGGGGAAAACAAATTTAGCACCAGCTACGACTGTCGCGTTTTCATTTATGCGGGCGTTATGTATATTTATATGTATATATACATTTACATATATGTCTATATATATACATAAATTATAAAATGTTTGCTTCCCCCAGACATAAAAAATTCTGTCGTAAAACAGTTTCATCTCCACACACACGTCACGTCACTTAATTACGCTTATACTTGGTCACAAATCTGAAACAGCAAATTATAATTATGTACTCTAACGATAACGCTCGTATTACGACAACAAACGAAACATATTTAACTACTGGATATTAGTTATCACTAGGCCTACGTGTTGTACTTGTGCTAAATATTATCCCAAACATATGCACATAAACATCACCCGGATAAAATTTAACGCCCGGATAAATGTAAGCGCGACAGCGTTTCTAACAAAATAATTTTTTTTTAATGTTGGCCCTTCTCAAGCAAAGTCGATTCCCTTGCTTTTCACGAAGGCCTGGACGCGACCTGTATCGCGATCCACTGTCATTCTCGATCCTGGGGTAGATCTAGAATTTGACCAACAACAGGGGGCGCAGCGTGTCAGCCACAAAAACCAGCACTGCAGACTTGTCCGTATAAGTTGATTTTGGGGTTTAAGAAAAAGCATCCAACTCCTCCCACACTAAGACCTCCAACTGCACCCCCTCTCACTCCCGGCCCCATAGATATATGTATTCTACATATCTATGCCACCCCCGATGCCACCAAATACACCCCTTTTGAGGCACCAAGAGGCAAGAAACCTCCAACATTATATAGGACGCCCAGCCTGCATCCCCTGAGACATCGACTCTTTTCCATTTCCAACGCGAACCAATATTGGTCCAATTTTTTATCAACACTAGTTCAAGATTGTCATGTCATAATTGCATGCCCAAAATTGGATGTCCCCGAGCCAATAGTGGCCCAACAATGGCAATTTTGTTGCTTGGTCCAGCACCGCGGACTAACATTGGGCCGATATTGGCGTGCCTACCTTGAACCAATGTTGATTTAGTTTGAGAAGGGCATAGCAACATTTAAGTCTATGACTTCGGCTATGTCCTTTCAGCAGCAGCAGCAGCAGCAGCAGCAGCAGCAGCAGCAGCAGCAGCAGCAGCAGCAGCAGCAGCAGCAGCAGTAGCAGCAGCAGCAGCAGCAGCAGCAGCAGCACCAGCACCAGCAGCAGCAGCAGCACACCATACTGTGCATATATTATGTTGTTGTTGAATAAACTTTAATTAATTAATTAATTAATTAATTAATCCATCCATCCATCCATCCATCCATTCATTCATTCATACAACGTTGGGCCAACACTGGCACGCCATGCTTGCTGTTATATCGGTCGAATTTTGATATGCCCTCATTGGTCCAAGATCGGGATGTCCTTTGGACCAATGTTGACCGAACAATATGCCTGGCCCAGAACCTAACTGAGATAGGGCTAACAATACAAAAAAATACATTTGTACCATAAATTCGATTTTAAGCCCGTCTGTGAAGCGATTCCCGCGGAAAATAAAATTTTAATGAGCTAGGCGATCACGTGGTATCGTGACGTCACTTATGACACACACTCGCATCAGGCCGACCCTTTCCATGCATTCAGAGCATTTTTTACAAGGATAGCTTTTGGGTCGAAACGAGCGTCAGAACGAGTTATTGTGCAATATTCCGACGTAATACAAACACTAGTCATCATAGAGGAACAAACATTTATCTTACGGTTCCACATGAATCGAATTTTATTCAAAACAACGAATGCGAATGGGCCTACAAGTCGACTAAGTTTCGCTGAGCTTGGCCTGGCCCTTGGGCTCGTTTTCAGAATAATTATATCGTATGCAACCAACGAGAGATAATCTATACCAATAAACATGCATAGCAAACATATATTGTATCCAGCTACATAAAGTAAAGTGTATAATCTCATAATATCACTAGAATATCGATATATGAAGGAGTTGTACAATTTATCATAACAACTTAAATCAGTCAGACAGTTTCCGTTGGTTCCGGTAGCTCGGTGGGTAGGCGCGTTGGTTACTTGTTATTTATTTTACAATCGGGCGACGCCGGTTCAGTCCTGACAGCATGCAAACCTTTGATTTTCTTGACACTTTTTTTGTTTATGTTTTCCACGAAGTTATATAAACAAAATCATTTTATACTATAATGCACTGTTTGTAAATATTTTTTTATTTTTGTAGTAATTTTTTATTCGCCACAAAAATAAAAATATGGTCATTATATATAACGATGTTTCTAAATTGTATTTATCCAGACAGATCTCAATCTGTTTTCACATATATAATTACAATATATTAACCGTACAATATATTTCAATTCATAAATTATATATCCATTACATTATATTTGTTTGGATAAATAAAATTTAGAAACATCGTTATATAATGACCATATTTTCATTTTTGTGGCGAATAAATAGTTACTTCAAAAATAATTTTTTTTTACAAACAGTACATTATAGTATAAAATGATTTTGTTTATATTACTTCGTGAAAACATAAACAAAAAAGTGTCAAGAAAATCAAAGGTTTGCAAGCTGTCAGGACTGAACCGGCGTCGCCCGATTATAAAATAAATGACAGGTAACCAACGCGCCTACCCACTGAGCTCCCGGTACCAACGGAAAGTCTCTGACTGATTTAAGTTGTTATGATAAATTGTACACCTCCTTCATATATCGATATTCTAGTGATATTATGAGATTATACACGTTATTTTATGTAGCTGGATACAATATATGTTTGCTATGTATGTTTATTGGTGTAGATTATCTCCCGTTGGTTGCATACGATATAAAATTATTCTGAAAACGAGCCCAAGTTCGGCGAAACCCAGTCGACTTGTAGGCCCATTCGCATTCGTTGTTTTGAATAAAATTCGATTCATGTGGAACCGTAAGATAAATGTTTGTTCCTCTGTGATGACTAGTGTTTGTATTACGTCGGAATATTGCACAATAACTCGTTCTGACGCTCTTTTCGACCCAAAAGCTATACTTTTAAACATGCTCTGAATGCATGGAAAGGGTCGGCCTGATGCGAGTTTGAATCATAAGTGACGTCACATCTCGGCATCCCGAAAAGCGCGCCAAAAATGTCCGGATGCACACCATAAAATGTGGAATTTGTAATTCATTGATTTTTTTGGCTTGGTGGACGTGGAAATAGATAGCAGGATGTAATATAACATGAATTCGAGCAATAGATGTTTTTATTCCCTTTAATCTGAATATGCACGATGCTGCACTGGCGCCATTGACGAATTTGAAATATACATGCTGGTCGTCAATAAGTGAAAATGTATAGATGTAGTCGTAATTCCAATGCTACGCCACCTAGATACTTACGTTTTGTGTCCACATATATTTGATTTTGCACCTGATGATTTAATTCCATGGGGTTAGTCATGGTACAGCGTACAACAAAGGGATACAAAAATAAGCCAAGATGACTGCAAAATTACTATTATATTACTATCAAACAGTCGATGCTATACACTTGCAACTGGCAACTTATCGAATCTTGTTCCATCAGAAGTTGCAAAACGATACATTCGTTGTGTCCTCACATTACTATTACACTCAGCATCGTCACTGTCTACAACATCATCCAACTCATTGCGTCATCGTGCCATCGCTCCATCGCGTCATCACTCCATCACTCCATCGTGTACACGCGTCATCGTCCTCAACTCCATTGCGTCATCGCCTAATCGCGTCATCACTAGTAGTATTTTAGGCCGTCTGGATGAGTCGCGGGGGTGCCGGTGCCCCCATGGAGAAATTCTAAGATGGCGTCAGTTTCAGGTGTATCTATTTGTGTGTGTGTGCGTGTGTGTGTGTGTGTGTGTGTCTGTGTGTGTGTGTGTGGGGGGGGGTTTCTGTGTGTGTGTTTGTGTGTGTGTGTGTGTGTGTGTGCAGGCACGTGACCGGATGGAGTGTACATCCTGGCGGAATGTAGTGAAGGTAGTACCTCCTGCGTGGAGATGGGACATGAGGCCTAATGAAGGGTAATCAAGTGATAAAGGGGTAATGGACGTTGCGTATGTGTGCTGTGTGTGTGAAAGAATGATTACTATGTCCTAGTGTGTATAATTAATAAGCAACAACATATTACAAAGTGTCAAACGTTTTAATTCATCTATATATTGTGATGCCACTTTCATCGGAGTCATACCCCCAATCCCAATTTTCACAATCGCCAGTGTCAATGGCTGGAGGGTCAGCGGAGTCACACCAAGGGCTGGGAGGATCAAAGAGTGGTCTGGTTGCGAGGAGCTCCTGTGGGACTGCGTAGAAGAGTGCCTCATGTTCTGTACGTATATCTTCTTCTTTGTAAATATAAAAACTTTGAAAACGGACTGTATGAATGACACTTTTACATAATAGAACATAGGACATTCATCCGCCGTCAGGAGGCAGGTCACGTGACCACCATGGCAGGCGCCATCTTAGAATTTATCCATCGGGCCACCCCACCTCCATACCTTTCCGCCAGGTAGCACTACATACACTTCTTTCCGCCAGGAGGTAGGTCACGTGACCACCATTAATTAAAACTTTGAAATATGGTGTTTTTCATACCTGCTTATACGCGATAGGACATAGGAATTCATCTTACACTCATCCAGTACACATACCACATTCCTCCATGTGGCTGTGTTTCGACTGCTTGTGATATCGGACTGGATCAACATCTGTGTTTCAATACCTCTACTATATGTACGATGTGACGTGTTATTCATACAGTCTGTTTTCAAAGTGTTGATATATTTGACCACTTTTTGATCCTCCCAGCCCTTGGTGTGACCCCGCTGACCCTCCAGCCATTGACACTGGCGATTGTGAAAATTGAAATTGGGAGTATGACTCCGATGAAAGTGGCATCACAATATATAGATGAATTAAAACGTTTGAAATATGTTGTTTTGTTGTTTATTAATTATACACGTTAGGATATAGTAATCATTCTTTCACACATACAGCACACATACGCAACGTCCATTATCCCTTTATCACCCCCCTCATTATTACTTGATTACCCTTCATTAGGCATCATGTCCCATCTCCACGCAGGAGGTACTACCTGCACTACATTCCGCCAGGAGGTACACACCATCCGGTCACGTGCCTGCACACACTCATTCACACACACACACACACACACACACACACACACACACACACACACACACACACACACACACACACACACACACACACACACACACTCATACACACACGCACGCACACGCACACACACTCACATACTCACTCACACACACACACTCACACACACATACCCTCTCTCTCTCACACACACACACACACACACACATGCACACACTCACTCACACACATGCACACACTCACTCACACACATACTCACACACACACACACACACACACACACACACACACACACACACACACACACACACACACACACACACACACACACACACACACACACACACACACACACACACACACACACACACACACACACACACACACACACACAAATAGATACACCTGAGACAGACGCCATCTTAGAGAATTTCTCCATGGGAGCACCGGCACCCCGCGCGACATCCAGATGGCCTAAAGTTCTACCATCGCTCCATCGCTCCATCGCGCCATCGCCCCGATGCTCAATCGCTCCACAACATAATCGCTCTACCACGTTGGAAACAATGAAATGATGCTGTAGAGCGACGGTGCGATGCCATTATTGTACCATAACACAGCGCCACCCTTCCTCCCCCAATCGCATTCTTCCAACATTCCGTCCCATCGCGTTTCCCCAAAACGCTTCACAACCTTCACCTCTCTAACACCTGCACTACTTCAACACCTGCACCACTCAAATACCAGCACCGCTCCACCACCAGCACCACTTAAACACCTGCACTACTCTAACACCTGCACCACTTCAACACCTGTAACATTCCAACACCAGCACCACTCCAACATCTGCACCACTCTAACACTGGCACCACTTCAACACTATCACAACTCCAACACCTGCACCACTTCAACACCGGCACCACTCCACCACCTGCATCATTCTAACACCTGCACTACTCTAACACCTGCACCACTCCAACAACCCACCACTCTAACACCGGCACCACTCCAACACTTGCACCACTTCAACACCTGCACTATTGCAACACCTGCACCACTTCAACACTGGCACCACTCCAATACCTGCACCACTTCAACTCCGGCACCACTCAAACACCTACACTAGAAATTCAAGAAATTGAGTTGAAATGTGCTATTTTAAGTTACTTAATAAATTACTTAAAACAATGCATTTTACCATTCGTTCACTTATATTACTTCCTATAAAACGAACATAATTATGACACTGTAAATAAATCTCATGTTGTGACGGTTAACATATTATACCAAAGTATATTGCTATTTTTATGTTTGAACCATATCAATGTATTGTAAACGAGCATAGGCGTGTTTGGGAGGGGGGCACGTGCTTCCCTAGACCATTGGAATTTGTCGTGCCCTCAGACCTTTTTGTATGGGCCCCCTTGACCCCCTGAAATAGCGACATAGCGACGAAAAAATCAGCAACAACCGCCCTCCCCCGTCTTCCGATGTCACCAGTGGAGCCGAAACAGCGGAGAAGCTGAATTTATGGTGCACTTTCGTTCGGCCGCCTGTGGAGGTTTTTGTGCCCCCCTAGACTACACTGTCTGGACACGCCCCTGAAGAGAAACGTATTATTTCTCAAATTAGAAGCATAATAACCGTAGACTACGTCTCAGTGTCGATGGCTGACTTTCCCGGAAAGTCGTATAGAAGCAACACGCACATAAAGTGAAACCAAACACTTCGTGACAACTTCCCGGAAAACGAAACTGCTTCTGTCGTTTCTTGGCGGCGTGCGGACTCGGTATATTTGGAAACATAGCGTCACAACATGTCACGCACTGCTTCTTTATAAAAAAATAACTTATGCAATAAAGTGGGGGGGGGCACTCGGGGAATATTAGTGCGTGTTTTAAAAACATTAAAACGAGGGAATGGGCCATGGGATGATTTTCGGGTCTCTAGATTCCACAAAAGCTGCAACATCTCGTATTGGCGATGGAATACCCTAGCCATAGTAATACACATATGGATGTGTCTTGAGATCTTAGGGATCATGGAAGTGACACCCGGGAGAGGATCATGGGAGTGACCCCCGGGAGAGGATAACGGGAATGACCCCCGGGAGAGGATCATGGAATTAAGTCCCGGGTGAGGATCATGGAAGTGACCCCCAGCCGGTAGAGGATCATGGGAGTGACCCACCGAGTGAGGATCATGGGAGTGACCCCAGGAGAGAATCATTGGAGTGACCCCCGGGAGTGAATCAATGGAGAGACCCTCGGAAAAGAATCATTGGAGTGACCCCCGGGAGACGACCACAGTGCAAGGCACTAAACGTGTGTTTAATTTGCACCCCCCGAAGCTCGGTCCCTCTCCGAAATGCACCATGGTGCTACTTTCTTAGGAAACCCCGACATGCCAGATTTATTTATTAAAAATATTCTGATGATTGTGTTTGTCACATACTGTTTATTACACATACAACAACCAACCACCATTCGTGCGTGACTCTTCAGAATTAACTAACATGTCACCGAATAACATCAGATAACGGAGTATTATAAACGGATCGATAATATAATATGATTGTACGGCGTGTGGCGTAATACAAAATGTACCTGCATTATTTAGCAAGATAAGACTCTAATTTGATATTTGTATCGATTATTTTATATATGCATACTATTTATTCTGTAGGCTAAACATATATATAATGTCCCGTACTCTGAGCATTGATGACTTGCCATATGTATGTCTACTGTTCATTATGACCAATATGCAGACCTAACGATCGCAATAACCATGAGTCACAATTTTCCGGAAATATGAAACACAATTCGAGTTGGAAACGAAACTGCGATCGCCTATATAAATAAACAACGGCGTGTCGACCGCAGATTACCAGAGGTTCTCTAAGGCGAGTAGGAAAGTAACGATGTCGAATTTGAAGAGGATGTACGGGTACTTCCGGTGTAACAAATGTAACCACGGGTGGGAGAGCTCACAAGTGTACTGTCATCACGGCACGGAGCGGGTAGGTTATCACTTTCCCAGCAGGACAGTTTTATACACAAAACCATTGGCCCATGTATCCCCCACCCTCTCCCGCCAGATCAACCAACTCCCAACCCTTGTCTGCCAATCCTAGCTGCAATCGTCAACGTTCTGGAGCTTTTTCAACATATTCAACATATTAACGTTAACGCATGTGTCGTATGGCAGCTAGTTCTTGAATGTGTTGTACTGATGTCAGTAATAAACGTGTAACTTTCTGTAAGTAAATTCGTTTGGTATTATTTTGCAGATTTTTTAACGTATAGGGTTTCAATAAAAGTGGCTGCGGTATCTAGATGGGGCACGTTTTATCCCACACTACCCTGCTTGTTCGACATATATGGCGAGTGTGTGTGTACGCGTGCGTGCGTGCATGCGTGCGTGCGTACGTGCTTGTTCAGATGCATCACGTCCAGATGCTTCAATAAATTTTAGATACATATTTCTCTTTAGGGCTTATATCTACTGCCTTTAAATTAAGTTCTGTCAGATTAAATTTCGACACATTTGTCCGACTGCTTACTCGTGCCATAGTGTAACATAATTAAGGTATATGCATGCTGTTCATTCTAAGCTCTTCTACTCGCGCCAGCTAACACAGTTTTCTTTGTAACAGGCAGCGTACAAGCAGGGATGTTCTACGTGCAAGACCGAGTACTTTCCGTACCGAGTAGAGCGCCTACGCTGCAGTATCTGTGACCAGACTGACTGCAATTGTGACCGGGGGGATCGTCACATCGACTCGGCCAAGCACCACCGCGCCGACCTGTGCCAGAAGTGTAAGTCGGGCCGTCCGTGCCAATTCAGTGGCTTCTTCTAGTCGACGACACAGCCATGCACGTGATATATGTGGACAAGGAAGAATACGAGGCACATTCGGAACGGAGGAATACCCATAATGCATTCTGATAGCCGCATGTTACATTTTGGTCTTGAGGAATACTGGTAATTAATGGTGCGCAAGAAGAGTTGACTCATGATGGACACTTCTAGGAACACGATCACAGCCAGGCACACCCACTCTCTAGAAAGACAGTTTTTTTTATTTCTGAAGTAAGCGTAACAAAGTGTTAAACGATGTCGATCGATAGCTAGTAGATTGCAAAATATCGAATCTTATACACCTGTACGTCATAACTGTTCGAAGATACGCCATCTTGTTGTTAGCGTTTATTTGTCATACGGTGCCTCATATGTTCGAAAATGATCAGACGTCTTCAGCTGTGTGTATAAGAAATGTACGCTTGACAAATGTAGCCCAAAACAAATGTGTCGAACAATACCTGAAGCTTTTGTTTTTTTAAACCGTTAATTTTTAGAACTTGCATATATGTTATTGACGGATTGTATACGTTAACCGTTATTGTTGCAATGTACTGACTGTATTTGTATTTTTTTATACTAATGTTAGCAGTATTATTTAATTACCGGTTGTATGTGTATATATGTTTGTTAAAGAATTAAAGAATAATAGTACTATACAATTTTTGCTATTGCTATTTATAAAATGGCTTACTTGACTTAAATGCCTAGAACAACTTGACACCACGCTTTCTCCCTGGATGTCACTCCTCTTTCTTTACCCAGAGCACACCGCTCTGCATGGAGTCCAGTGTCGTGTCTGATTTGATAGCGCCTCCTCTTCCAACCCTATTTTTGTTAATTATAATTTAAAGTCTTGCTTGAAAGCTATTTGAACGAGGTTTTCGGTAAACCTAAAACATGCCTAAACATCGCAGTCTTATACAGGCCTTGACATCAAGGATTTGCATCCACTGGCCCAAGGGCCAGTAGAACCAAACAGTTACTGGCCCGCCCAAAATGTTAGTGGGCCGAATTTTGTTTTTAAAATCTGCTGATACTAAGGTGCCCGTTGCTTCACAAGAAATCCACAAAGGTTTGTTACGAACAGCGTCAAGCAGACTTTTCTTAAGTTCTTATTTGTGCATAAAGTGTATTCGTTTGCGAAATTAAGATAGCGACTATAAGAAGTGAGAATGCAAAGTTAAATGAAGATTTTTCATCGTGGTATCACTATTATTAATACAAAATCTGTGACTGAGGCATCATTCACAGTACACAATCTTCACGCATTTATTTATACACTTTATTACACCAATAACAAATAAACCATCTGCAACAATGGCAACAGCTACTGTCAGTGATGTTTCACTTCTGTGTACATACCACGTATTAAAATCTGTTTAATTTCTAAGAATGCTGTAAAACGAAAAAAAAAAATACAATCTGACATTATATAGGACTTATTATTACTTCGGGGCTTGAGCCTTGAAACTTTAGCTGGCGAGCCTCAGCATTCTTGGATTTGGTTAATTGTGCCTGAGGCTCAATGCCATGTGTTTAACTTTTCGACTGGCGATGTAAACAACGCGTCGGTGTGTGACAATGCGGACGCTGTCCAGAGTCCTTGCTCTCATTCCGCCATTGGCGTAGGCTGTATTATATTTACAAGACCCACCGATGCAGCCATGGTCTTTTGCAAAGCTATTAGTACCAAACATTTGATAGTATGACAAATCCCTTGATATATTTCCATTATAGAATAGGATTAATATGCACTAGCATTTTACCATCGCCTGCCATCAGTAGCCAACGAGTAACAACATCGCTATTTGGGTGAATAATTAATGATCCCAGCCATTCACCAATCACGCGTGTGGACACAAATGAGTTCGGCAGTGCATACAAGTCATCGTATACGCAATTTTAGTCGCTGTTGTTTAATTAGTTGTATCAAAAATATAACAAAACGAACATCGATTAAATATCAAATACAAATATTAGGGTTGTCCCGTTTTTGTTTAGGTAAGATTGGATTACCGAACGCACGACGGTGGTCAATTGGATTGAAACCAGTGGCCCGTCGGGCCAATAAAACCTGAAAACTGATGGCCCGAACTGGCCCGACAGCTTCAAAAAGGCACCGGGCCAGCGCGCTAGTGTTAATGTCGAGGACTGCCAGTGAATTCTATGTTTGATGATATCTTAAATGGATGCAGGGATGAATGCGGATATTTTCTCTATTTATTTTGTCGTCTGTCTGCCTCTGTCTAGCCCATAGGTAATGCATCTCAAAACATCAGGAGATTGTCTTTCTTGAGATCGTAGTGTCTACGTTTCGGCACCATAATTTGTTATGGACAGTACAAAGGCTACACATGTAGTCTGGCTTTCATTCTTATTGAGATGTTTGTGTTCGAAAATATGACATATGTACATGTGTCTACCAAAGACTGCTGGTGCATTCGTCAATTAACAGGACATCTTCCATAAAGCACCTCTCCAAATGGTATCAAGTGCGGCATTGAAGTTCCCACAAATGTAGTGGGACCATTGCGTTCGTTTACCTTCATTTTACCTGGCGCACCATGAAAGTAGCATCTGCTGTTCCATCTGTTGGTCCTCCTCCTCTTCTTCCTGAATCCAAACTGCTGTTTTGACTTTCTTATGTATTGGGTTGATGATAATCTGCATCAATCTGTTGATAGGTTTTCTTGATGACACGCTGCATTGCCTATGTTGAGGAGCATCTCGGCCATTGTTTCCACCTTCCTTCAGCAGTTATGTCATCTCAACAGACGAATATGTGGTTATAGTTCTTGTATTTCGGTTACAAGGCCAGCTGCAAGAGCATCTTCGTCACCTGGCGGGGCAGTTGCACGTGTCGCTTCTTCAAACACATCAGCCAGAGCAGCAAATTTTCAAATTGTTCCAAAAAGAAAGCATGACAATAATGAGTTCCGGTGCGCCTGATGAGTTTCCCACACGGATGGTGTCGAATGCAAAACCACAGCTGAAACGGTGTGAGCATAAATATCCAGCTTATGTTTTCACTACGCCACTATATAAAATGTATCCCAAATTTTAAAATGAACACCTTTGACTGTGTTCTAAAGACATATTGTTACAACATTTGTACCCGTGAATAATATACCCCTATGCAGTTCACATACGTCGGAACCGGGGAAGGGGTTTGGGTTGGCTGAGCCTCCAATATTTTACGTGAGGGGCTGGAGGTAGGATTAGTCCCCCCAATATTTAAGAGCGTCAATGTGGGTTTTTTTGGTGAGCCTGAAGAGGGCGCAACCGTGCGATCTGAGGTTTTTGGAGAACCTCAGCCACTCAACACCCAATACTCGCCATTCAACACCCAATGCGCCATTAAAAAACGAAATAGTTGTGCCCTTTACTTATTTGCTCAAGGGCTATAGTTAATCTATGTAACATCTTGATAATGTGACGTCATGAACCCTGACTATAGCCTATGCGTCATTATTTAAAATATCCGTTCAAAAGGGTCCAGTAACCGAATCACCTCCGGAATAGGACACGAAACATTAATGCGGAGGCAACGAAATAGCTCGACTTGGCGACGACTGTCTCGATCACTATAGTATAAAGGCGGCGATACACGTTACGATTGTCTCGGATGAAACCGTCCGATTAACACGTAGACGACTTGTATACCACAGCATACTGTTGTTCACTGGGACATTATAAGAATGGGCTACTTAAAGAGGAAGTACGGTTATTTCTGCTGTGGCAAATGTGGCCACCGGTGGGAGAGTGCATACGTCTTCTGTCACGGCAACACCCGCAAGGTACGCTTTTCTAATGTACGCACACGTATTTAAAACACTTGCAGATTCAACATACTAATCATCCAGTTAGAAATACATAAAACAAGATTTTTTTCAATTTTTAGTACAGTAGTTACAACCATGGAACCAAATCAATGCACATATACTAGGCTGGAACCTGCATCACTCACCGTTTCATTTCGTTCAAATCCGTCAGCGTTCCAAATTAAATGTGAAAAGGTATTCGACTGCTTGCCAGTGGCATAGCACCTACAATCATAGGTGGATCTAGGTGTTCTGAGGGGCACGTACGTACGTACCCTAGAACTTTGAAATATGTTGTGGCCACAGACCTTTTTTGGGCCCCGTTACCGTGCCCCCGCCTTTGGATTGCGCCCCTGTTTAGGTTACAAGAAGGTGAAGTTACGGCGATGCGTTGGTGAAAATTGTTCAACAGCACCCCCAACCCGTCTTCCAATGTCATCAGTTGATTGAGCCAGCCGAGAAGCTGAAGAAGAGCTGATGATACGACGGCGGGGCAGCGAAAATATTTCAACAGTATCCTCCCCCCCTTCCGATATCAACGCTAGAGGAGTCGTGCTGAAGGTCCGGCTCAGACCAGCGAATACATAAATTTGCGTCGGCCGCCACTGGCCAGTTTTTGGGCCCCTCTAGATAACCCCAACCCTCTCTGGATCCGCTCCTGAGAATCCTAGATAATATTCGTGGAGTTGTAAACTCGTAGTATCCGGCCAGCTAATGCAGTGTTTTATCATTCTTTTTCAGGTGGCGTACAGACAAGCATGTTCGACGTGTAAGGAAATGTATTTTCCATACAGACATGAGTCCCTACGCTGCAGCCGTTGTGAAACGAAAAACTGTTCGTGCGACTACATTCATCGACACAACAATGTAAGAAAACCTCACCGCTCCAAGCTGTGCGGCAAATGTATGAATGGCTACCGCTGTCAAGATGCCGAGTACGACGATTAACTGCTTGTAGTAGTAGAAATCATGTTATTATACAAGATCCCCCACATGGCAAGTGGATAAGGAAATCTTTGGCTGCATTGATGTTGATATACACGAACATATTAATTTTCTTTCTGTATAGTTTGCACATGTTAATACAATTTTGAGAATAACATGTTTTAGATGTTCGTTTTATTGGTTTCTTCCAATGCAATTATTCTTTCTGCTGGAAATGACAAAACCAAGTATTGTGTGTGTCATCCTCGCGCGCTAGGGGGTCGCTGCTGCTGGTTACGTCAGTGCCAGCCAGCAGTACCACCTGGCTGATCGCTTTGCGAAACTCTGAATTTAAGCACAGCCTATGAAATCGCTCACTAGATCAGTGGATGTCGGCAGGTCAGGTGGTCATAATAAAATTAATTTCAATCAACCGTGGCTCGTGTTACATGCAATGCTTAGGAAGTAGAAGCAATTATTCGATAGTCTCGCTTAACCGACTCTCACCTGGCTGCGTGACTTCGCCAGAACGATAGTCTGGCTTTGAATGGCCCTTCGGAATGTTATACCATGAGAATATGCAAGTGATTAAAAGGCATTAAACTACGAAAAAAGTTTAATGTCGGTTTATTTTGTGTGTGACATGTTTCAATATAAGTTTAATGTTGAATAGTTGTTATAGTATAGTATTATCTGATAAAAGTGTATCCTTATTTAATTTGTTATTTCATAGTCTGAGAGCCAATCATCGCCTCTACCCGAATCTGGGATAAAGCCCCCTACCGGTAACATTGGCTGGAGCTTAAAATCTAGGCCGTTGTGATGGAACAATGCTGCCACCTCACGGCGCCTGGATAATCGAGGCTATGCGAGTGTGTGTGCATGTGCGAGTTTATGTACAGTGAGCACGGTGTGTGTGTGTGTGTGTACGTACATATGTGTGGTGTATAATAAAACCTTATACATGTATACATAATATATATATATACAAGCTGACAGTACATTGACTAAATATTTATTTCCAAGACAACTACACACTAAATGCACAATGAACTGTGTCAGTGGCCGACTGCATTTAAGGTTGTCGTCCATCCACTTCCAGACATTTAACAATGGCTCAAAAGAAGCAGTACATAAATGTGCCTATATAACTTAAGTTTTCACTGGTCTTGGTCTGAGAATCAGTTCGCAACAAAATCAAATGTACCTAGTATCCAGTATTCAAGACATGCTGACTTATTTATACACACTTGTTACTTCATCTTGGTGAAATCGTCGCACAAAATAGTAATTATTTTTGAACTGACTCAGTCAAAACATTGCAAAAAAATGACAAATTGGTTCAGCTTTATATACTATAACAGAAATCTATGCACATTTTCGCAAGTAAACCATTCTGACCATAAATTCTGTTGATGATTTCAACAAAAGAATATATCATTAATGTTATTAAACTGACTATTTAAAGTACTAACATACACTACAGAGTTGAACACACATGAACTTGATTTGTGATGGGCCAAATGAACTGTAGAGGAATCGTACGTAAATAAACAAAGCCCCAGACACAGCTGCTCTGGTGTGGAGGGATAATGTGTATCGCTACGACAACCAGATTTTGGAATGAAGACAGTAGGAGTCTTTTGTTAAGAGAACACGATAATGTATTAAGTGGTTTACTCAACAAACCAACAGCGAATTGAGACAAAACATTTCTTTTTTATTCTGGGCACAGTTTTGGCTAGTCTTGTTACACTATACACAAGCCAGATATGTACTTTACAAGGTATATGTTCAGGACAATGTTTTGTGGATAGCCGTCGTCACAGAATTGTGGTTCTTCAGCAGAATCACACTGAAAGGAGAACAGCGATCTCATAAACACTCTCTAGCTATCATACATAAGTGTGTGCATGTATGACTGTATGTGTGAACGTTTGTGTCTGTGAGTGAGACATATGTTTTAAAAATAGTGCACACCTATTTTTAAAACATAGAAATAATGACACACAGAACAGACAATTAATATAATCATAGCACAGTATTTGGCCACCAACTTCAAAATCAATCAAATTCCTTTATACTTTAGCCCTAGCAGACATATTCATACATCAACTGAAATTTCTCTGGGAATAATTCAACCACACAACAGTGCCAAGGCTCAATTATTTCCATTTAAGTCAAGTTGGTATTGGAATGAACAGGTGAAGTGTAAGGATTAGAACAAGAACAAGATGTTTATTTTGACCCCAAATAGTACAAGTATATCACAATATCGTGTACTTCAACTATTAATAAACAGAACTAAATTATAACTAATTAAAAACAATGTAATAAAAGAAAGAACAGTGAAATGGGGTCAGTGACTCCTATTAAGACAAAACGTGTTGCTATCACAGGAGCTATTCATAGTGTAACAAAAATTGAATTGGCATCTCTTCATATGGATCTGTTATATGTATATATATATATATTTGTCTACCTCTTTATAAATGTAGCTGTATCTGAGGTGTATGTAGTGGTGTTTTTTTTATAGTACAAGTAGAAATATTTGAGTGAAGATTCCTAAATTGTATTTTAAGCATTGTTCGACAAATTCATGTCTTATCCTAGATATGTATAAATTTATAACATTGTGAGTATTATGACTGTGTATAGTATAATGTTAGCAGTCCTACACATTGTATATCATGCTATATAAGCTTACAAAGGTAAGTTCTTATATAGTGCAACATCCTGTCCTTAGAACCAATAAAAGTCTACATACTTCAACCCCAGATCTGTCCATTTCAATACAAACATGACTTTCAGATGCTGCGATTACTCTACGAAGGCTCATTTGTTCACTTATATCCACCACTGTCTGTAGCCAGGTACTCATTTATACATCTGAGTGAACTGGAGCAATGTGGTGGGAATTAAATTAAGTTTAAGTTAAAAACACCAGCAAGAGGATGCAATCCCCAGTTCTCTCAAACGATAGTCAAGACAGCTAGAAACAAACAGCGAGAGATTTTGGACCGAAACCCAGATAGCAGGAATGAAACCAATTGTAATATGTACCTTTTACTCATTACCGGTGATTTCAACCTTCCTAACATTAAAGAAAATTTGCAAAAGAAAGAAACGACTCTACAAAGCAAAAAAACTAGAAATTCAGATGACTGGATTGAGTTCTGTAACATCAGGAGAAACATGCGCAAACATCTTCGCTCTGCCAAACTGTTCTACATAAGCCAATTCCTAACATCTACAATAACGGAGAAACCAAAATCATTCTGGAGCTTCATTTCTTAACTATGACAGGATAACCAGGGTATTGGGGACCTGAACATTGCAGGAAACATCAGTAGCAATGACACACACAAAGCAGAAGCCTTAAATAACCAGTTCAAAAGTGTCTTTACACACAAAGTAAATTCCACACTACCAGTTAAAGGAGTACTTGACCAACTTTCCAAAATTAACAACTCTAAATCGCAAGGACCAGATGGCATTCTGCCATGGTTCCTAAACAGATATGCCTCTCATATAGCACCAATACTACATGACATTTTTCAATCACCAGTTGACTCCAGTCAAGTCCCCAAACCCTGGAAAGAAACCAATGTAACAGCTATTTTAAGATAGGGTACTATTGCATTACAGGTCAAATATCACCATGAATAGAATGCTTCCTTACAGGAAGGTCCCAACAGGTTGTAATAAATGGATCAACTTCAACACCAACTAGAGTTACTTCTGGGGTACCACAGGGAACAGTACTGGGGCCACTACTTTTCCTACTTTACATAAATGATCTCACACCTGCCTGACAACCACTCTTCAAATGTATGCCTTTTCGTTGGTGATTGCCTCTTATATTCACCAATTAAAACAGACAAAGACACATCTCTCCTCCAAAACGATCTGGTTAAACTTGAGGAATGGTAGGACATTTGGCTTAAGAAATTCAACCCTAGCAATTGCTTTACAATGACCCTAGCCTTGAGAAAACAACAAGTACTGGGAATTATTAGGAGAAATTTAAATAAGTGTCCAACCCACATCAAGTCCGTGGCTTACACAACCTTTGTCCGCCCAATACTTGAATATGCGTCAGCATCATGGGATGCACATTGCCTAAAGAATATTAAAGCTATAGAAAGAATACAGACATGCTGCCAGATTTTGTAAGCACAACTACTCTAGAGAGCCAGAAATGATAACACGACAATCAAACATATTTGGAAATAGTTTTTTCCCAACTACAATACGACTGGAATTCTCTACCTCCAAGCATTGTATCTTGTAAATCACTTAATTCATTTCAGAGTAATCTCGTCAAACATCTAAAAAATCACAATAAACCACATGAGCCACCATGTGCACTGGCGGGTTGTCCCTAGGACATTTTGCCGGTATGAATATACTGATAGAGAAGATTATATTTAAACTACAGTGCTATCGTGACCTTACCTCTACATCCTAAATGCAATACACAATGACAAATGCATTGCATAACACAGTACCAATTGCACAACACAATACCACATAAGGGATCATCTCAGAATGTTGATGTCCGATATCTGATATTGGACATCAATATTTTACACTTCGGACCGATACTGTTAATATATTGATATCATTTATCATATCAATGTTTACAAACTTTCGTCTGAGGGGGGGCTGAGATCACCCCTAAGACACGCCAAGTGGCTGTTACTCCCTGTATGCTTCTGTCCAGTGACCCCTCACCTTTGGTCAGTCTCAAGACACACGACGGGGGACGTCTTGCTGTCTGGGTGTAGCTGTGCGGCCTGCTGGGTGATACTTGAGAACAACCCCGACGCTGCCCGCTCACCCACGCCCTTCACTGCAACAGTTGTCATCAAGTTCAACCAGTTACAATCAGGTATATGCAATTTGGGTTCATGCAAATGAATGAAATGTATTCGTAATTACCAGATGAAGTTTTAAACAATATTTGTTTTTCGTCTTGTAATGATGTGTTTCATAATCGAAGTAAACTAATGATCTGAGAGCGACACATGGTATAAGAATTACTTTCTAAAACTCTAACTTGTGTCTGGGTGTGCGAGTGCTCGCCAATTTATGAAAATAAATGTAAATCAGAACTGCAGTGCTATAGAAACACTTTGGCAAATAGATATATTGACAAGAGCACAAACAATACACCATTCATCCATATCATAAGTGTACAATTCGTCCAGTTTATGCACGTTTGATTATACAACAAATTTAACTACATACAGTTATAGAAGACATTTACATTGACAATTTACCTACTACCTACCAAATAAATCATCAAGTTTATCAGTGAAAATGTGTGTATTTACAAATAGTAAACGTATGAATGGATTAATGAAATCAAATGTTAATTCATTTTAAACAGATCTTACTTTTTACTTAGTGATGCTAGCTTATAGTACTCTGTATATTAAACAGAATAAGTAATTATACCTGCTAAGCATAAACCCTTTGTGTCTGCACAGACAACTCCAGTGACACCTGGTGTATTCATTCTGAAACACATCACATAAATAATGAGGCCTCGACACCAAGTAGATTGACAAAGTCGGTCACCTACAGGGTATGCCTAGTAGTCGTTTCATGTACGATTGAATTAAAATCTGAACCACATATAACACACATGCTAAATTTGAACCACATTGAATAGCAAACATGTTTTTACTTCAACAAAGAGCCAAACATAAACTATTGATATGTTGTGGATCACATGAAATCTGAATACACTGACAAAGGCCCGGTTCATTCATGCTAATCATCAAATGTCCATAATTTTGGTTTTTAAACATGTGGCAATGGCATGATCACGAGACTAGCGCTGTCCCCACATGATGTCATACACCTTCGCTGCATGTACTTGGTCTTCTGGTATCCAGTCCTGAGGGAGATAATGATCACGAGACTAGCGCTGTCCCCACATGATGTCATACACCTTCACTGCATGTACTTGGTCTTCTGGTATCCAGTCCTGAGGGAGATAATGATCACGAGACTAGCGCTGTCCCCACATGATGTCATACACCTTCGCTGCATGTACTTGGTCTTCTGGTATCCAGTCCTGAGGGAGATAATGATCACGAGACTAGCGCTGTCCCCACATGATGTCATACACCTTCGCTGCATATACTTGGTCTTCTGGTATCCAGTCCTGAGGGAGATAATGATCACGAGACTAGCGCTGTCCCCACATGATGTCATACACCTTCGCTGCATATACTTGGTCTTCTGGTATCCAGTCCTGAGGGAGATAATGATCACGAGACTAGCGCTGTCCCCACATGATGTCATACACCTTCGCTGCATATACTTGGTCTTCTGGTATCCAGTCCTGAGGGAGATAATGATCACGAGACTAGCGCTGTCCCCACATGATGTCATACACCTTCGCTGCATATACTTGGTCTTCTGGTATCCAGTCCTGAGGGAGATACGAGCAAATGCTCGGGATGGAGAAAACATCAAAAAGACAAAGAAATGAGCATCACCATCAACGGAAGGTGTAACGAAGAAGATGCATAACGGGTGAAAAGTTACAACTCATGAGTTGAGATGAGGAATAATCAGCTCCAAATCTTTGATCGACTCCACTGAGAGATGACAACTAGAAAGCGTCACATGGTTAGAGTGAACAATAAGTTCAGGTACTTGACAAATATGGGGCGCCTGCCATGGTCTATCTGACCAATGAGTAGTACATAATCATTGATTCTGCCATCGACCGACTGAAAAATGTATGTTGACAACACTGCAGGACTGATCGATGGAGGAATAGGAATAGGATGAGAGCGAGGCTGGTGGCGCGAACAGGAAAATTTTAAATCATCCTCTATTAATCTTATTATTTTACTTGTTTTTAATTTGATTTATATTACGGTAAGGTGTTCGATAAGTGCTATTAGTTGGCGTCCTGTGACCAACACAAATACTAAAAAAAACACCCATTTCTGTCTAAAACGAACATTATTGATCAAGACACTGTATTATCGCTCAGTAAACAACTGGTAACCAAGGCACCTATGATCCGTAAATCTACATGCAAATCGGTTAAAATACACTGAGACTGGTACATAAACATAGGGATTAGTTATACTCCTGTCTTAGTATAAGTTTACAATAAAAAAAATTCCTGGCTTGGGTCTGCCTAACATGGCCTCGTAAATGGTGCTGCTCTTTGTGTGTCCAGTGTAGGCCCTGGGACGAAGACTCTACATTTCCATTTCAAGTCTTTCTTCTACACTATCTACTATTTTGCTTGTGTCCTTTAGCACATAGCAGTACCATCCATACTGTAGCACTTCCTGACTAACATAAATACTAGGTTTTACACTTACAGGATGTTTTACCTGAGTGTTGTTTTTCTCATGGTTGTATTTGTAGAGATTAAAAATAGTACGAATGACTGTTATGCAACTTCACATGAAATTTCTGTAAACACTTCAGGATCGATTTCTCTCATCAAGGCATTGTCCATCAACTTGCTGCATAAACCAAGGATGTCCAGAGCAAACCCCCAAAAATTCCCATCATACTTTATGCTATATCTTCTTGTACTGGCAAACGACATTGAATTAAATCCCGGCCCCAGAGCACCCAAGTACCCTTGTGGTGTTTGCCAAAAAACAGTAACTTGGAAACAGAAAGCAATTTGTTGCGACTCCTGCAATACTTGGTTCCACACGCAATGTGAAAATGTCAGAGACACAATATATGAAACGATGCAAAACACCAACACATCATGGAATTGCCTAAAATGTGGAATGCCTAATTTCAGTAGTACCCTTTTCAATTATGACGACATTGAACTTTCTGAAAATATATATCAACACATCTGTCAATCAAATGATGACTCCATTCAACTCCCTACAACACCAGCAGGGTTAGGACCTCCACTACATACATCATCTCCTTCGAATCAAAGGAAACAGCACAATTACCGTCATACTCCGAATACTAAAAAACCATTGAGAATCATCAACCTAAATTGTCAATCACTAAAAAACAAGAAGGCAGAATTCCTTTCACTCATTGATAGCTCCAAACCAGACATAATTATTGGCACTGAATCCTGGCTTAGCAATAGCATATTAGATTCTGAATATTTTCCAGATAAATTCAATGTATATAGAAAGGACAGAACAGATGAACAGAGAGGAGGAGGGGTATTCATTGCAATACATTCTGACCTGCTTAGTGAAGAGGAATTTGAATTAGAGACAGACTGCGAAATCATTTGGGCTAAGATTAGCATAGCTGGTTGTAAATTACTTCACATATGTGCCTACTACAGACCTGACGTAAATGATGAACACAGCATAGAACAATTTGAAATATCTCTAGGCAGAGTAAATCAAAAGCAACACTTATTCATTGCAGGAGATTTTAATTTTCCTGGATGGGACTGGCAGAATGGAATGTTAAAACCAAACTGCCAAAACGTACTACTTCATGATAAATTTCGAAACATTCTAGATGACCTTGGTCTTATCCAGATTATAGACAAGCCAACAAGGGGAGAAAACACTCTAGACTTAATGATCACAAATAACCCTACCAATGTCAACCGAACAGAGATATTACCAGGAATCTCAGATCATGACTGTTGTTACACAGAGCTAGACATAAACCCAATGAAACACAAACAGAAACCTAGAAATATTCCCCTTTTCAATAAGGCAGACTGGGACAAATTTAGAAAACATATGAAAGATGTAAGCAAAAATCTTCAAAATTGCTATGAACAAAACAGTGCAAACAAGTTGTGGTGTATGTTTCGGGATAGCATTGTCAAAGGTACTGGGTTGTATATACCATCCAGAATGGCTAGATGTAGGGACGGATACCCCTGGATTACACCAACACTAAAGAAACTTATGCAAAAAAGGGACAGAATGTACAAATGTCACAAGCACACTCCAAAATACAAACATCTAAAACAAACTATACAGCAACAACTGAGAACTGCCTACTGGAACTATGTAAATGAAATTGTCACCTCTACTGAAGATAGTCAACAAAAACAAGGTTATGCTAAGAGATTCTGGACTTACATGAAACACTGCCATACAAACCACACAGCGATATCGCCTCTCAAACAAAATGGAATCCTACACTCAAACCCTAAAGCCAAAGCGGAGATACTAAATCAGCAGTTTCAATCAGTCTTTACAGACGACCCATCTCCCCAAGTAACCAAACTACCCAATCCAACACTACCAGAAATAGAAATTACAGAAGCTGGTGTACTAAAACTCCTACAAAATCTTAAACCGTATAAAGCACACGGACCAGACAACATCAACCCAAGAATTCTAAAAGAATTGGCTGTTGAAATTGCGCCATCGCTAACTTTAATCTTTCAGAAGTCATATGCTACAGGAGAAGTCCCCACAGACTGGCTAAAAGCAAATGTCTCACCTATTTTCAAGAAAAGTCAAAAATACATTGCTTCAAATTATAGGCCCATTTCCCTGACATGCATAGCATCAAAACTAATGGAACATGTCTTGGTTAGTAGTATAATGAAACATGCACATTCACACAACATTCTTTATCATCTTCAACATGGCTTTCGCTCCAAAGTATCTTGCGAGACACAGCTTATTCAGTTACCCATATGCAGTCTGGCATGCAAACGGATGTCATAGTGATGGACTTCTCTAAAGCATTTGATAAGGTCAGCCATAAAAAAACTGATTTACAAACTCCATCACTATGGCATCCAAGGCAAAACAAATTCCTGGATTCGATCATTTTTAACAGACAGAACTCGAAGAGTCATAATAGAGGGCGAGGCCTCCTCTGAGGTACCCGTAACATCAGGAGTACCATAAGGCTCTGTACTTGGCCCTTGTCTATTCCTCTTTTACATAAATGACATCCCAGACAATATTACATCTACAGTCAGACTTTTTGCTGATGACACCATAATGTATATAGCCCTTAAGCCTAAGACAAATACAGCTGTGCTCCAGGAAGATCTTCACAAACTTGGAAAATGGGCCATAACCTGGAACATGGAATTCAATCTTCAAAAATGCCATGTCATACCTGTAACAAGAAACAAAACTGTCATTAACAATCAATACATGCTTCACGGTCAAACACTAGAAACTGTTTCACAGGTAAAATATCTTGGTATAACCATAACCTCAGATCTCCGGTGGAATGCCCACATAAATAACATTTGTCTAAAAGCAAATAGATCACTAGGCTTCCTCCGCAGAAATCTCAAAGTTCCGTCAATTCAAATAAAAACTCAGGCCTACTTCACCTTTGTCAGACCCATCGTGGAGAACAGCTGTACTGTCTGGGATCCATATACCCTTACACAAATAAACAAACTAGAAATGATTCAACACCGTGCAGCCCGATATGTCTTATATCGCCACCACAATACCTCCAGTGTAACAGACATGCTCCAGACATTAGGATGGAGATCCTTATCAGACAAAAGAACTGATGCAAAACTATGTATGATGTACAAGATAGCAAATGGCCTAGTGGGTATACCAGCAAACCAATACCTTATTCCTGTAAATATAGTAACTAGAAAACAACATTCCTTATCTTACCTTATCCCTCACTCCAGATGCAACTACCATTTGTATTCTTTTTTCCCCAGTACCATTCGACTTTGGAATTCCCTCCCTCAATATATTGTAAATCAAAACAGCCTGGATGCGTTTAAAAGCAACATCCAGACTTTGCAGTACCCCATGTTTTAGACGTTAACAAGTTCTTCTGCACGTATTTATGTTTATTTACACGATAATTTGTGTTCTTATATATTGCTCTCTAAAAACAAAACAAAAATTTCCTGTTCGCCTGCCATGCCACGGCACCGCCTGTATCCTCAGCATGTTGAGGCTAGGCGTGTATTGGAAGAAGAAGAGGAGCTCCATCATGTATAAAGTTATCATAATGACGTGGAAGAGATGGTGGCCAGATGAACACTCAACCTCTTTCGGTGGAAGGTGAAATGGAGATGCGAGACATTGTTCTCGAACATGACCATGTTGCTAAGGGCGTTTCTCACCTGTAGCATGAGTGAGAAGAGTTTCTCCTAACTCAAAATGATAAAAACCTAACTTCGCTCAAGTATGGTGATTATGAACAAGAATTAATGTTGTTTTAGTATACTTTCCCTTAAATTTAGTGACTAGTCCGTATGCCAGAAGCTGGACTAACTTTTAATCCTTGGTTTAAACCTAGGTCTAGGACTAAGCTAGTCAGTATGCCAGAAAGTGGACTAAATTTAGTCTGTATGCCAGAAGGTGGATTAACTTAATCCCAGGTTTAATCCACTGGACTAAACCTCAAAAGTTAGTCCTGCTCCAGCCCAGGCTAGGATTAATTTAATAATTTAATTAACAAAGGCCTTTAATTAATCATTTAATCATTAATGGTGGACTAACTCTCACAAATCAATAACTAGTCTAATTTCTCTAAAGTGGTTCATCTAGACTATGACTTTGTCTCTATGACTATCTAATTAAAGACAGTTTAACTTTGTTTTTACTTTATAAGTTAAGTATTATTTGACGTAAGACGTTTAGTCTTTTATATGGAAGAAGCTGGGTAAACCTTTGTCTAATCAAAGGTTTACTGGCGTGATGTGTCCATAGGACATTTTGCCAGTCAAAATACAGATACAGATAATCTGCCAGACACCCATATTATCGTCCACACATTAGTTGCAACGCCTCCCTCAGCCTCATACATAGAAGTTAGAACATACACAGTACATGTCGTAAAGAAACCATCTTCTACAAAAACGTCTTACAATTCTTCTAACTGACGATCTAGTGGCTTCTCCATTTCAGACGTATTCACGACAAGCAGTGTATTAATTAAACTGTCCCATTCCAGTGTGATTACCGTTATCAGCCACTCCCCCTACACTAGGCTTAGCTTTTGTGCTGCCCTCTAAAGGAATTGTTATTAACTAAACGCACGTGAATATTTTTTAGCTATTAATTTTAATTAATAAACCTTGTGGCATTAAATTATTATCTTTGAAAGTCACCAACACACTTATTTAAATATTGGCATGTTGAAATTATATAATAACGATGACGCTTTGGGAAACTCCTTCCGTTTTGGGCCACACTAAAAAGTGGACCGGAGAACCGGGCGGATTACATTCACAAGGATGCGTGCGATCTTTGTTCCTTGTTTACATGCGTTGTTGTTGATTGCGCAAGCGTTCGTAAATATTGGAGTGTCTTTTATTATTGCATTATATTAACAATTCTAAACATAATATACCTGAATGGTGTAATTTGCATTTATAAAATATTAACATAATAACAAATTAACAGTTTATTTACTATAAAAGAATACTCTGAATATCCCACTCAGAGTCAGTTATTTAAATCGTTTGATGTAACCACTCGTCTAACAGTACATGTTTTCACGGGACACCATCACCTGTTATTGAACGGTAGCCTTATTGAAACAATTACGTTAGAGCCAGGTGAGGAATTCTGACGATCCACTAGTCTTTTGATTTTGTTTTATCTATTGTACAGGGCCAGCCATATTTGCTTTGATTTCAGTTGAACTGCACTGCTAGCTACATGTGTGTTAGTTAGTGTGTGAGTAGTTCACGTTATTTGATTGTTCTTGTTAACTGAGATCGTGGACAGTATCTCTGTGACTAGCTGCCCAGACACATTCACAACTTTGTTTTGTAGGCCTAATTAATGCCGATATTTATGATACTTTATTAAAGTCACACTTATTTTGTAATTATATAATCAATATCCAATTTAAATTAGATTATTCTAAATTATAACATAGATGTGGCCTAAAGTTATATAATATAAATCTTAACATGCAAATGACTGCATATTTTCTATGTATGAATATCTGTACATGCTGTTTGTAACAGTTGAGACTGACATGAAACAATTATTTGAATATATTTCAGATTTAGTTAGTTCATATACAGTAGGCCTAGTAGTATATCGCATTTGTTTTAACTGTTGTTGGAATGTAATATTTAGCTATATTAAATTTATTATATACCTATAATAAGTTTACTGAACACAAAAGTCAAAGGAAAAATTTTATATACAAAAAAGAAAACAATTAATAGTAAGTCAGCTGTTTTATAGATGATAAAAGAATACAAGGACTAACAACAAATCTTAATTATAGATTTCCCATATACCAATGGTTTTCAATCTACATTGTTGGCAACAATATTTCATGACAAGAACAAATGTTGGCCATACACAACCAAATTTGAAACGCGTGCTGTGGCCGTAGCACAAAAAACACCACAAAGGTAAAGGCCACTGGATAGCTTCTTTAAAAGATAAAGGGTGTCAAATCTATGTTTTGGACAGTTTATATAAAAGTCAAATTCCCCCTCGCTGCAAATACAGTTAGCTTGTATATATAGGTGTGGCATAAAGGAACTTCAGGTTTTTGTGCCATTCGTTCAACAACAAGATTGCCATAGCCAATATTGTTGAATTTTGTACGAGTTGTTATAAAGAACTAGAAAATCAATCATGATCATGGACCTTTGACATGGTAAACTGTAGAAAACATTTAGTGGCATGTCTCAAATCAAAACAGTTTAACCCTTTTCCAAAAATATCTCTACCCCATGAAATAAAAATTGATATGGACATATTTTAAATACAGCTTCTATGTCCTTGTGGCCTTCTAGAAGTGTTTGGTGACATGGTGGCTTGCGACAGATGTAGCAAGTGGTACCATCAAAGATGTTCTAAATCTCCCTATAATGTAAATGCTCAATGGTTTTGCTGCTTGTGTCAAAGTGAAAGACCAAGGAAAGCACCTTCAAAATTTCAATACAAAATCCAAACATGTTATTATCACTTATTATCTTAGTATTTTCTCATTTTACACCTCTGTAAAATCATCACATATATATATATCTATCGTTACATATTGTATCTATGATTTTGTTTTATGAAACAGTCCATACTTCATGCTTTATTGGTCACTTAAACTGGTTGGTGTGTGGAATTTGACAAAATAGTCCCAGTATTTTATTTGCACGTCCTCGGCAAAAGTGAAAATATGGATGCTGTATTTGTAATAATTGTAACTTGTAGCTATGTACATGCACAGGCCTTTCGAGTGCTGTGTATATATATATATATACATATATATATATATATACAGCACTCGAAAGGCCTGTGCATGTACATAGCTACATATATATATACCGAACACAAATAAACAAAATCAATACATGTATCTATAGCACTATAATATATATATATATATATATGTGTGTGTATATATGATTTTTTTTATTTGTGTTCGGTATTATGTTAATATTAAGAAAAGACTGTTCACTTATGTATTTAACTTTCTTGGGGTGTCATCAGAATAGTTGTCACTGATTCATGCATAAATTCATAGCAGCCGTTTATTATATTATTTGACATGTGGTTTGTAGTTAATTGTACATATCGTCACAGCAATCATGAAAATAAATACAAACAAACAACAAATCCAAGAATTGTTATATTATTAATTGGACTGTTGTGTTCAGTTTGTAAAATCATTAATGTCTTCTAATATTTCCACGCATAATATCAATGAAAGACATCTCAATGTTTATAAACGAACGCACAAGAGCGCACCCGAAGGAACAACGCACGTAAACATGGAACGTAGAGAACGCGCGCGTCCTCGTGAATGTGGTCCTCCAGGTCCGCCCATTCGCGGTCCGCCTTTTAGTGTGGCCCTTCCGTTTTTACTCTAATTTGGTCTTCACTCACTGTCACTGCGAGTGACAATTTTGGTAAGATTCGCACTTTACGTATTGCATTTCGATTTATGATCAGCTACGAGCATGCCAGGTAATGCATGGTTTATTCCTGAAATCCTAACTATAATCGCGAAGTTATAAACTGAAGATGCCCTATTATTTTCTGATGTTAAACAACTGTCGCTAACTGACTGTCAATCTTACACTTAGTTACACAAGTTACAAACTATACAGTTACAAATTACACTCACTCACTCAGTCAGCCCCAGGCAACTGTCATTCATTGGCATTGGCATTGTCAGTGCGAGTGTCAGCCATCCAGAGACAGTCACAGCCACTATTCTGTTTCTGGGGATCTGGCATTTGAAAAGAAAAACCTAGCTCCTAAAAATAGATAAACAATACACCCTACTAATAAACTCTAACTGTGGACAGTGTGGTGGAACTACCGTTTTCTCTTCACCTCTTATGCCAGAGGCTATAGCCGGCCCTAACCTTGTATAAGGCAGTGTCAGGCCCAACAGAACAAAACCAAACAGACATAAAAACAACTATAAACCTACTACTAATACTAATTTTCTACTGCTCTCTAACAAAGACCCTAGCAGTTGAATGTCTATCTGAACATCCTTGATACAAAAATGTCGACTGTGTTGGCCTCCTCTATTGGGACTGGAAGGTCGTTCCATTTCCTAATGGTTCTGGGCAGGGACGAGTGCTGACGGTACTGAGTGCGACACTGTGGCTGCGAGAACTGATGGCTGTGGCCCGTCGTTGTCCTGGTGGTGGCAGCTTCACCTTACTCTTCAGTCCCGTGGCACTGACGTGGTTGTTGTGGATTTTATACAGCATGGTCAGTCTAGCTATCTAGTGGCGTTGTTGTAGAAGAAGAAGAAGAAGAATTTGTTTTATTTGACCCAGACATTTCAAATAATTCATACAATACATCCATGTCCAAAAAATTAAATAATACAAATACATAACCTTATAGTAAACATTGCCTAATGTATGATAAATAACGAAAAGTAGGGTCAGGAGACTCCTCTAAGACTATGGTAGTCGCTATCGAGGAGCCACCTTTTGTAATAAAACTTTAACTGAATCAATACATCACCTAATCAAAATCTTCCAGAATAAGAAGAAAACAAATTAAAAAAAGTATGCATGTGTGTAGTGTGAGCAATCTTACATGCTTATTGAGTTTGTCGTTTAGGCACTGTTTTGTACTGTATTAAGTTGAGAGGGCCACTGCAGTTCCTCAAGCATGTCCTTGACACTAGAGGTGTTGTGGTAGTGCATAAGGACATACCTGGCAGCTCTTCATTGTATAGTCTCAATTTTATTTATGGCGCATTGGGTATGGGGGTCCCTCTAGGATGGGCCTTTCGAAGGACTTATAGGCTGTCTGCTTGATGGAGGTCGACCCTATTTTCAAGTTCCTCCGCAAGAAGCCTAAGGACTTATTGGCTCATACACAGCTGTTGTTGATGTGGGTGTTCCAGCCCAAGTCCTTGTTGATGGTGACGCCAAGGTTCTTTGCGGAGTGCTTCAGGACCTTCTTGGCTCTGGTGACAGGCAGTGTGGTGCACTTCACTGGGTGGAAGGCCATGTTCCAACTCTTGTGTATACTGCTGAGTCAGCAGCAAACAGTCTGGCAGGTGACGTCAGCTTCTCAGGCAAGTCATTGATGTATGCTAAGAACAAGCAGGGGCCCAGGACGGAGCCCTGGGGTACTCATGAACGGACATCGATGAAGCTGGATCTAGTGCCCATCAATTTGCATGGCACACTTGTGAGTGACACTGGTCTGTAGTTGGATGGATCATGCTGTTCTCCCTTTTTGAAGACCGGTGTCACGTGGGCATCCTTCCAGTCTGATGGGACTACTCCGGTGTTGATGGAGGACCGGAATATAGCTGTCAGGTTTGGAGCCACTTCGGTTGCCAGCTCTTTGAGGATTCTGGGGCTGATGGCATCGGGGCCGCTTGCTTTGTTGGGCTGCAGATTTTGGAGAAGTTTCCGCACCCCCTCTACTGAGATTTGGATGTTAATGAGAACCAGGAATTCATGTGATGAGCCCATGTTGCACTTGGCCTGGAATTTTTCGTAGGTATAGCTCCTGCCCTCACTGAACACAGACTGGAATTGCCTGTTGAGAATGTTGGCCTGTGTTGGTGGGTCCGATACCAATTTTCCTTCCACCTTCAGGGGAGTGATGCCGCAGTTGGAGGACTTCTGATGCTTTATAAAGGACCAGAAGCATTTGTTCCATGTAGCCTGGTCAGCTTATTGATCCTCGTCTGTGAACAAATTGTTCAGGTAGGTCCAACATGCCCTACGGAGTTGGCATTGGACTTCTCTTCTCAGTTGCCGTGTCTCGGTCTTCAGTTCTTCTGTGCCGTGCTTCCTCATCTTCTTGAATACCTGGTCTCATCTCTTGATGACCTTGCGGAGTGCTGGGCTGACCCAGGGCTTGCTTTCTTTTATGCGTGCTGTCTTGTGTGGAACAAATTTTTAGATGGCTTCCAACAGTGAAGTCTGGAACTTGATCCAGAGTTCTTCAGTGTTGGCTTCAGTCTTCACTCCCTCCAATTCAGCAGCCAGGGTGTTCAATGCCTGCTTGAGTCCCCATCAATGAGCCTTGTTGTAGAGTGGGATGGACCGTGTCTTCTGTTTCTTCTTCATGCAGTGAATGATGAATTCGTAGTAGACAGCATCATGGTCTGAGACTCCCGGGAATACCTCGACGCGGGGTATGAGTTGTGGGGTGTTGGTGATGATCAGATCCAATGTGTTGTCGATAAAGTCAGTGTGGAGTCGGGGGCATGTAGGCTTAGGCTTCAGAATCATCTGTTGCCAATCCCAGTCTGGGAATTTGAGGTCACCGCCATACGTCATAATACTGAGGGGGTCAGAAAACATCAGAGGAAAAAGTTTTGAAACAGAAGATGAAGGTCACCAAGATAAGAAATGGGATATTGAGTTGGAACATACCTTTGAGATCCCCGGAAGTAAACAAACCAACACAGACTTACAAAACTATACAAACCTAACTCTTCGTCTTATTCTACCTAAAGTTTCAGTTTATTAATAAAAATAAATCCCACAAATATATGAAAAACTAGAGTTCAATCACATACGAAAGAAAAAAGCATGGCTACTCCATACAATACCTGTATTGTAGTGTAGTGGCTGCTATTTTGTTGGCTGTAGTCGTAATCTCGTAGACTGCAGGCAATGTAGCTTTGACTTGAGCCGAGGAACCCTGTATAACTTGTGCCAAAGCCCAAAGAATGAAAGACAAAGTTCTGCCTCGGCTCTGGTAAATCCAACTACCATGGCAACGGCCTGGCCATCATGGGCATTTTCATGCGTGATTCAAATCAGAAGACCAACATAAATATTGTAATTCTGCGTTTGAACTTTAAACAATTAGCACTTCAAATTATTATGAGTTAAAACTAAAATGTCTAAATGGTGACTCTGCCATACAGAACAACTCTTGACTTCATCTTTCCCCATTTTAGCAGACCTGTAGTTGACTGCATGGAACTCCCTAGAAATTATTTTGGAATTTGTTATCACATTTATTGGATTTAGAGAATAGACACAGCTGGAATTAGCAGTACTTAGCATAAAGTTAGGGTTTGCTGTATTTGGTGGATACACGATGCAGTTCACAACAGTTCACAGCAGTTGTGTACGTTTTGTTTCAGATAAACTGAACGTGGACACGTAACATGTAGTTGGCATCATATCATGCAGTGGCATTAGTGATCACTGGCCTGTGTAGGCAGACTCTGACTGGTGCAGAGAATGCTATGCGATGTATAGACTAGCGAGAGGATCGAACTGCATCAAGTATTACTTCAGTCACCTGCTTCACTACTGCCTCAAGATGAAGTCAGGAAGTCTGCACTATGTGTCTGTCCTTACGTTCCTCGGCTGTGTCCCAGAAGCACTCCTCATCATAGCCCTGGGTTTCGGACTGTATGTTCGATTCGATAACGCCATTATCATGATCTTCACTGTGATTGGGCTGTTTGTTTTTTGCATCTCCCTTGCATTTGTCTACTACTTCTCCATTGTGACCGTCGGCAAGAGCTTGATCCGTCTGTGGATAGGGTGTTTGCTCGGCATCATTGCCTTCACCAGCGAGGAGGGGTTTGCTGGAGAATTGCCGGAACGAGTGATGAGTGTCCTTCTAATGGTCAGTGTGTGCGCACAGCTCTTCTGGGAGATTACGCAGAGACTGGCACACCTCCCAGCCCTGGATACCAAGCACATCATCAGTGACTTCGACGGCATCGAGATGCTTGGCATGGTCGTTGCTTGCAACATGCAAGGTCGTGACTTTGTCTCCGTTAGTCTTCTCGTCGTTGCGTTTGCATTTTCACTGATCAGCATTCGCTTGAAGTCGTACGTTGCCATCCTCAACCTGCTGTGTCTGATATCCATCACGAGCTCGGTGTATTTCTCACAACTCCTGTTCATGCATGTCAATCCGTACCCGCTCGTGTGCTTCGCAGGACGAATGATGTTTGCGCCAATTCTTGACCTGTATTTCTCAAAGTTAACGATGCTGGAGCGATGGCAAGGCTTTCTGGGTCAGTCAAAAGCTGTTCACCGTCTGGTGATCCTCTTTGTTGTTAGTGTCGAGCTGGCTTTCTACTCAGTGGTGGCCAAGCACACACCCAGCCACAAAGAGTGGTACGTCGTCGTGCCGATCTTTGCGACATTCAGCGTCATCTGGTTCTGCTATCACGTCGTCTTCATTGTCACGTGCTGGCAACTCAGCAACAAGATCACTGACTGCAACGCCACCTACCGGAGCCTGAGCGAACACCAGAACATGGGTCGTATAATGGCTGCGAAGGGCGTGAGACACTTCGGCCTGATCACAGAGCGACTGACACTTGTCACTTTCCTGACGACCGTCGTGCTGGCTGCTGTTGGTTGGGAGACAAAGACCGCACTCAGTACGAGTCTTCTGTTCGTTGTTGTGCCCATGGAGCTCGCCGTCATGAGTCTACTGTGGGAGCTAGGGTCGGTCCTCGGGGGGACGTGCATTGGTTATGCCATTGTCGCACCTGCCGTGTACCACAGGTAAGACACAAGATTATTGACTTCATTGCTAGTGCTTAGTTTGAGTGGGTCACTTGTTAACTGTTAAGGGAATGTTCATAAATTTATTTTATTAAAATATGTATAAATCCCAAATTTGTAAAAAAAATATCAACAGGGATACATGTTTCCGTTAATTTGATAATTAATGATGTACCATTATGTAATTATATGTGTAATGGTACAAAATAATATGTGTTATAAAATATCATTACTTTTTAAGGGGCAATATGGCAGCTAGATAGACAAAAAATTGGAATGCATAATTAGTCAAATGTTTTGTGCCCAAGTTTAAGAGTAGGTCTTATTGAATAAAAATATACTGAAATTTATTCTGCCAGACAATCAAAGATGACCGTCGGATATGGAAAATATAGCATAATATGGAAACATTGTAGCTCCTCCAATGATGCAGTAATCAATGTAATTCTGTCTATTTCTTGTTTGCAACACCTTGTTCTATGCAATGTCGAAGGTATATTTTATGTATTATAATTATATAATATTAAAAAATATATTTAAATTATTTTGGTAAAATTTTCATATTTTTCATTACAACCACCAAGTTCACTCCATAGCTACAAAATAAACAAAACAATCTCTTCAACATTGCATAGGGAAGATAGCAAGGAACACATCGGTCAAAATTTCATTAATGTAGCATCATTATTTCTAGAGACGTGATGTTTCCAAATTGGAAAAACACCGGTTTTGGAAAACATGTAAATGGCTGTCAAAGATTGGGTAGTGTGATTAATTGCATGACAGAAGCATGAATATAAGTCAAAAAGTGTCATTTTAGCTGCAGTGTCTGTCCTTAAAATGGACATTTCAATTTTTTTCTACAGAGTAGTTAACAGACCCCATGCAAAACTTCAGTAATTTCACACATTTTGTTTTCTCATAATATGTCATTTTTACCTTGAAATACATTGATTAATCTGTCTAGACTATACACGCACACCTATCCTGAATTCTACATATAATGTATATATCTAGATCTACAGTGCACACAGTCGGTTGATCGTACTTGTTTGTAGACCGGGTGATGCTATCACAGTACTTCCGACGAGTGCGATGCAGGAACTGAGCAACCGAGCGACTCACATTCTGAACTCCGTCCAACGCTTCTTCTCATTCCATCTCATAGACAACTATGGCTGCGACTACTCGTCCAGTGGCCTCACTCTCAGTGCAGTCGAGTCAAAGCTGCATGCATTCCTACAGAAGCAGACGGCCGACGGACCTCGCTTTGACACTTACCTTGTATACTACAGCGGCCACGTCCACAAGAACGGAGACTGGGCCCTCGCAGGTGAACACGTTTCCCAATCTGACCAGTTGACAGGGGCGACATCACTAAGTCTGTTGCATTCGCTCGATGAGTCGTGTCTACTTATCGCAATCTTCTGCTATTCTCTCACACACTTGGCTGGTCACCGGTGCCCTCTGAAGATTTCTCTTAACAGTATCTATCTGGACTTAAAGGGAGTCCTCCGTTTGTTTTTATAGCAAAGAGTAAACTGCATCCGTTTTTACGTACTGATCTACCAAATGAGATTTAATGAACCATTTTTGTTTGTTGACAATGAAGTGTTTCGGGATGAGAGTTTAGAGTTTATTTCCATGGCAGTGCACCACTTTGAAAGGCCTCAGGTCTGAAGCCACAATGACAGCGACATTAGTTCCGTGGATCACGACCTTCTTCAGAATTATCCAAGCTCACTATTCGGAGATTTAAGAAATTTGCAGTTTTTTAAACATTGAACTGTTGAATTCCAAAGTTGTTTCTGCTCCATTGAAACATATTTGGGCAGACAGCATGTTAGAATTTATATTATAGTTTCAAATATAGTGTATCTAGATTTCAGTCATCTCCTTTTACCACCCTCCTGTGTTTTCTATGCTCTCTACGTCAATCTCTCCTCGTTTATTCCCTGTGTCCCATCCTTCCCAGTCTGCTCCCCTGTACCTCCAGTTGCAGGTGTTTCTTCATTCTGATATCTTTGCTTAATTCTGCTATTTTCTGCTACCTGTAATGACATGTATACTGCACTAAATCTAACAATTATAGTATATATAATCCATAAACCACACTACAGGAATCACTTCCAGATCGAAGACTTGAGAAGAAAGTATTTGCATTAATTATCAATGTCCCATGGAAAATTGAATTCATATACTGTATTCGTTCTTTTTAGAGTACATGCCCTAATTAACGTACACCCCACTTATCCAGCAGTGTCTGATGTCGGTTTGTGACTAAAACTGATCACTGGATCCATCATTTATTGTAATTTCTGTCAACTATTGACAATAATATTATGAAAAAGAAAGTTCCACCTGCATCCAAAGCCTTTGCAAAGTTCCAGCATCCTTTTGACCACAAAATCACCATCACATGGAGGTATGAATCACTTCCAGTT